>VZSC01015656.1:21038-56917 GCA_013398225.1 Steatornis caripensis
GGGGGGGGGGGGGGGGGGGGGGGGGATGTGTTTTTCTTTGCCTGCACTCCTCCTTCTCCAAAAGTGAAAAAACAAACTTTTTCTTCTAAAGGATGCAAGCTTCCCCTGCCCAGCACCATGTAAGCGGTGACTGCTCAGCTTGGCTGTCAACATCTTGATCCATCGGGGACAGGAGAACTCCCGGGAATTTCACAGCCCGTCTCCTCTTCAACCTCTACACCCAAATCCCTGAGACATTTCTGTACAACAACATGCTCAGCAGCCAGTGTACAACTGTGCACTCACGTTTTGAAGGGTCGTCTGCACCCGCTGCTCCAGTCTCACCTGGGCCCAGCAGAGAGGGCCACAGTGGGGCTGGGTGAGTGGCAGTGAGAGCCGCCGCCACGACTCACAGCACTCATCTCTGCAACTCTCTCCAGGGGCTGGCTTTTACCTGTCCTTTCTCCAGGGCCCACCAACTTTCCCCTCTTCAAGGATACACCATCTATATTCATATGCAGTGAATCAACTTCTGGCAATTCTTTGATGCTGTTGCTGTTGGGCAGAGCATGTGTTTTTGACGTATGTCATCAGTGTAACCGCATCAGTTCCATATAGGTTCTGTACAAACATACAAAAGGCCTAACCCTTGCCCTGAGGACCATGCAAATTTAACAGAGTTAACTATTTCCACTGTGACAATGTCGCCGCATGCCATCTGCTGCTGCTAAAGTTGTCACTAACATGGCTGCGAAGGGAAGAGAAGGACAAAGCAGGGAAACAGCAAATGTCCCCGTAGCCTTTTCAGCACTTACGGAAAATACGAATATAAAAATCAAGTGCAGAGGAAAAGCCACCCTCCCTTTCATTCTCGAAGGGGCCACTGTAGCATCAAGTCAGCCCTGGTTCTTGTGCACAGTAACACCACGCTACTGGAGTACCTAGTGCTTCTCTAAATCAAGAAGTGAGAGCCTCGCAATTCACAACTAAACCCACTGCCAGATTCTCTTCTAGCATGAAATTAAAGTGCAGTATGAAGCTCTGGGGTTGAAGGATCAGGGATCTCCGTGTATCAATACATGCCCAAGAGCATCTTCCTTTCTGGGAGGCTCCACACACTAGGCCAGAATGCAAAGGATGGGTATGCCAGAACCTGTGCCAAACTTCTTCGTATTTAAGCTCCGAACAACATTGTATTGAACTCTGTCACCCATTTTAGCTTAAGCCGCCCACTCAGCACTTCTTATTCAGGACTAGAATACAGAATAACACACAGAATAACCTGCTTGTGGGAAAGAAGCAGGCTAAGACGACAACATAAATAAAACAGAATCAAAGAAAGTGCAAGGCAGAAGAGACTAAAGAACTGACGAGAAACTAGAGAATCCTGGAAGAACAGGAGGGAGCAGAAAGAGATTAGGAAAAATATGAGGAAGGACAGTAAAATCAGACTGAATTTTTAACACCCTTGCACAATATTCCATATTAAAGTCTCACTTTGATAAAACTAGTTTATAGTCCAAGTCCAATAACCTCTGAAATATGGCATTTATAGATGAAAAGGATTTATTGAGGCTCCTACTTGCAGTCTTAAGTCTTTTTTTTTTTTTTTTTAAATCTCCCCTTTAGCCTTTAAAATGACTAGTGCTGGCACTTCCTCTCCTTCCTGTAGCGGTCTGCTGCAGGGTAATCCATCTCACTGCCAACCTACGTGCGCTATCGCTCACCCTGAATGTCTTCCCTTCTACTCACTTTTACCCATTTTGACTCCAACAAACTCCTCTCGTTGCTTACAACCTCTGTCCTAGGTATTGCTCTGTCAAATGACAATGCCTTGAACCCAGTAATCTTGTCGTCAGTAAATCCCTAAAGCCCTTTACCATTTTAAGAAGCTTTTTGCACCCATTATGGAGGTGGCAGAAGTTGAACACAGCATGTAAGAAGTGTGGGTACTCTGGTACAACTGAGAAGCAGCCTAGACGCTTCTTTTTCCTACGATGTGATGTCTCTTGAGAAAACAGCTCGGTCAGGTAGATAACCTCTTTTGAGACTGTTTGTCCATCTATCGCCTTCTGCTCCAGCCTATGAATCTTTCACACAGAAAATCCTAATGTGGCGTCAGGAAGATGGTAATGCTGCAGAAAAATTCACGTGCTGCTTCTACACACAGAGGGCAGAGCAAAAGCCCAGACGGGAGGTGCTGGCATCCCTCAGAGATGCGCTGAACTCAACGCTGTTGTTTAAACCATGGTGAATGGATGCTGCCTAACATACACCTGCAGACTGGACTTTCAGAGGTGGACTTTGGAGAGTACTACAGCAATTTTAATGGCTGCTTTG
Source organism: Steatornis caripensis (assembly GCA_013398225.1). Classification (NCBI taxonomy): domain Eukaryota; kingdom Metazoa; phylum Chordata; class Aves; order Caprimulgiformes; family Steatornithidae; genus Steatornis; species Steatornis caripensis. Next base: position 23,358 of record VZSC01015656.1, read on the forward strand.
CTACTGCTGAGAGCCCTCCCATTGCCACCTCTCCCCACATGCTCCTGCTGGAGGTGCTGACTCTGTAACAGAAAGCAAATGAGCTTCAAAGAGGAGATCCTGAAAGAGGAGGAGTTGAGACAGCTGGCCATAGTCTGGAGCATAGCAGACGTAAGAACCTCTCTTTTGCCACCTGCTTTCACGGAGCAAGTGACTTCCTGCAGACAGCTGGGGTGGGTGCACCAGCAAAACACATCTTCAAAATGTTTGCCCGAGCTCCTACGTGCATATATAATAAGTAGTTTTCAATCACTCAGTCATTTATTTAACTGTGGCAGTCCTTCTCCTGGAGAGGGTGAAGCACTTTGAAACATTTATATTCTCGTATTTGGAAGAAAATTATTATGATGCTGCTTCTAATTAGGACAAGAAATTCCTCCTCAGAGCTTCAAAAAAAAGCTAACAGGATTTTTAATACTGTCTTTTGTCATAGTGAAATGCGAAAAAGTACTACAGTCAGAGTCGACTTTTTGGAGTGTAAGAATACAGGCGGGACAGGATCTGTTTTGTAATCTTGCATCCATTATCACAAATTCTCAGAGTAACTTCTGATGTGCAACAAACAGGTTGCAATTTTTGTTAAAATATACTCGACCAACCTACAGCTGACGTACAGTTATTTTTACATGAAGTGATTTTGCTCTTTTGTGCTTTTTGTGCACAGCACATTAAAGGTGCACTGTTGCTGAATAAATTAATCCTCTTTTGGAACAGCTTAATTTTGGAGACATTTTAATGTTAAACATCAGTTGTATATGGATCTTTAGGCGGGTTTCCCCCCCCACCAAGTGCGTGCTACAAAATTTACACCAACCTAGGACAAAAACAGATGTTATGCCTTTCTTGCAGGCGAGACGCTCAGGCAGTGAGGCTATGCAGCCTGCAAAGACCACAGAGCAAGTCTGGCAGAGTAAGGAATCCTGCCTGCCAGTGCCAGACACAATGCAGCAAATCTGCAAGGCGACACCATCTACAGCGTGGTACTATAAATCCACTGATATTCTTGGTAGATCCGCATGCTATAGCTTTATGGTTTCATCTGTAAAACTTTTTATTCCCTAAGCGATGGTGTCATTTTGACATGAATTACTTGTTCGACTTGTGCATGTTATTTCTAGTCCAACACTCCCAATTTCACTGTCACTGAAGAAAGCTCGTAGGAATCCAGGATTACCTTTGCCACGTTGTTCCATCAGGTGAACCCCATCTGAAATTTTAAGGTTGTCCTGCAATAATGGTATGTCCACATTCAACGTCTGATTTGGGACTTTGGCTTAGCAAGCCTCCTGATCTATTCTGTTGTTGCTACATTCAGCCAAAGAAGGGTCTCAGGTTGCACAGCTGCTGGCAGCAGCTATCAACTAGGTGGTTTAAAACTCAAGCTAGTTTCAATTTTCTACAGAACGGGCTGGAAGCTTTCATATGGCAAGTTAAAGTTGAGATTGTCGCTTGCTATTTTCTGCCTCTCATTCCAAGTTCTGCACAGCTTGCTGTCTGCTCAAATCTCACCCCAAACGGTTGGTGCTCTTCTGACCGTGCCTCTTTGGAAGGTTTCAAACCATGTACGCAACCAAAGCATGGACACAGCGACACATAAGCACAGCCTTCAGACAAAAAGGCTTCCTCAAATACCTTTAACACCCTTCACTGTCCCAGATGGTGGAATACACGCATCAGGAAGCATGTATGTCTCCAGCAAGACCAAGCAAGGTTCATTTGACTCAAGGTAAAAGTGGACTTTAACAAGACTTAGTTTCCATCAGAAGTTTAAAATACCAGTTTTGGAAGGCAAAAACATAGAAATGTTTCAAGTGCTGGCTAATGTAAGTACTATCCACAAACCAGTCATTCACACAGCAAACTAGATCTCAATACACAAGGGGAAAAAGTCACATGGGCTCCTTTCCAGTTCTCACAAACAAGTTGTTCTCCTTACAGAGATCCTTTCTTATATCCAAGCAACAGATGAGGTATTTTAAGTAACTGTAAACTGACCACAAATCTACTTAGTAGATTGGGAAAAGACAAGGGTTTTCATCTTGAAAATCCTATGTAAGAGTCTTACATATTATTTGTATCTCAAATTTAGGAGTTTTAGATTAGACACAAATCAAAGGCTGGTGGTGGAAAAAGAAATCTTGTTTAGAGAACAAAAAGTAAAAAAAGTATCTGTATAGGAAAAATCCTTGTAGTGTACAGCACAGTCCACAAAAGACCTGCCTCAAATGTTTGTTTGCAAGCTAAATAAAGGGATCCGTGTACGTGCATTCCCAACAACAGTAAAAGCAGATTTTTCCTCTTATGCAGTATCCACTCATTGGCTACTGATAAATTTCCTACAAAATGGACTTTCATGTTATGAGGTGATTGGTCTGGGATAGTTCCAGAAGATACTTTTGTGGTTTTACACCCAACTTAACATGGTTTGCATTATGTCTGCATTCACAAAGTGAGGCAATTTGATTCCTGTCTGCCAGATACAACCACTCCAACTCTGAACATTAGGCTAGCCAAAACCATGGTTTCTTCATTTGTAAATATCTTTACAGAGCAGTGTGTTGTATGCGTGACACCAGTTGTGCCTGGTAGTCTCTTCTTACCTCCACAACCCCATGATGAATAGATGTGTACTGCTTCTTCTTCAGCATCACCAAAGTAATGACAATCACCGTTGCTATGACAACACCTCCCACCATTAGTCCAATGATGGCACCTTTATTTGAACCCACATCTTCAGCAAAGAACACCTACAAAAGAAAAATAAAGGAAGGTGGCTAATAAAAAGTTCACTGCGTATTTGGCTAACCTGTCCAGCTGCCACAGCACTATAAAGCCTACAGAAGTATCAGTAATTAAGCAGCAGTCCAGGTCACCCTCATTATTCAAAACTGGATTGCTGTACCACAAACCTCTTGTAATTGGAGAAGAGCATTTGAGAAATCTGTATTGCCTGTGGTGTAGCGGTGCCGTGGCTAAGGGGAAGACTCATCTCCATGTCTCTGCTTCACGTGGGTCTTAGATAGTAGCTGTTTTGCTTTCTTGGGCAAGTCAAGCTAATTGCGAAATGACTGATAAGCTTGTAGAGGAGTAACCAGGAAGCATACAAATTTCTTTATTTTTAGAATGCTAATCATGAAAGCGTTCATAAATCTACATCCGTGCGGCTTATTTGGACTATGCCTGATGCATTTATTCGATAAAGGAGCAGTGAAGATCTGGAGGACAACAGTGAAAATTGCACACAACCAGTTGGGAGAAAATTCTCACATCAAAGAGACAAGAGTCCAAAAAACACGAGCATGCTGATTTAAGTGACCACCAATGGACGCATCGAGATTTTGCAGGGTAAAGGAAGAATGAGCTATACCTGGATGATGACCATACTCATGTGAGACCTAGACGAGATGACAGTTGTGTGAAAAACAGAGAATTATGTGTACTGATAAGGCAAATCAGCAGACAGCAAGATGCTGTACTACGCATTTAGTTAAGACTGGCTTTTAGCAACAGGAGCAGGTACGAAAAGTGGGCGATTGTTTTCACTGTCCTCCTTTGTATTCAAGGAATATGCTGGACTATTCTACATCTATGAATGTTTTACAAACCTTTTGTCCGCTTGTCAATCGCAAGCATTATTATTATTATTATTATTATTAAACAAAACGGGCAAAAGGGCTTAGAAAATAAATTACATTCACAGAATTGTAAGACTACCTCACTCACAAAGACTAAATACTTTGACAAGTATTTAACAAAAATGCAGAGGGAAGCGGAAAACCAGCTGGGAATTATAATGAGCTGTATAACATTTGCACTCTTTAAGAAACACAACCTTCCTCAGAGAGGTATTAAAGCATGCTGTATAAATATTTATATTGTTCCTAGTCAGTCATAAGCAAGAAATGTGCTTGAAGTTAGGAATTCAGTGGAAAGTACGCACAACGGATAGTGTTGGCATAAGCTGATGCTAACTAGTAATTTCTTCTGTCAATTTTACCTGCCCAAGACTGAAATTCTGTTACCATACTATTTTGGAGCACTGTGAAATGTTCCAGCTGATACGTGTGTGCAACAGAGGAAGGCATTCTGAGCTGTGAAAATCAACTTAAAAGTACAGTTAAAACGTGAACACTGACAAAGGAGAAAATAACTGCAATTTCAGCTCAATTCAGAAGTTTGCATGTAAAATATGATGTGCAGCTGAATTCAAAGCAATATCCTAAGGACACTGTTTCAGTAAATCCTGCCAGGGCACAGGAGAAGGAAGACACAGATGAAGGTATTTTCTGCTTACTGCTTTTGAACTAAAGCTAACAGAGAAGGGCATCAGCATACGGCATCAGGATACGGCAATGCCCTGTAAGGCATCGGTCTAGTACTTTCTCAGCAATGCCAGACTCCTTGCTCTGCCTCAACTGAAAAGATAACCTAGAGGACAGCTGACTAGTTTTTAAACAACGGTTGTACCTATCAGTGAGAAGTATGGCATAAAATGCTCTAAAAAGCTGGAAAGGTCCCATTTTAACCATCACACAGATCAAGTGCAAGGACTACAATGCATTGCCCATCAGCAACGACTGTAAGGGTCTCTTCCAGCACCGAACTGCTTGGAATGGTATCAAACCACTTAAACATTAAATGCTGCTGCTGGGAAGTGCATGTGACACAGGATCAATAACTACCGTGTCTAAGACACATTCCTTCCCTTCAGGAAACGGCATGGGTTTACTCCATCAGCATGTTTAACCCATCTGAGCTAAGCATGCCAGAATTTCCCAAATTAGTGCTAATGCATTTTGGATTAGCTCGTCAAACTGGGAATTCTCAGTTGTCGGCATCAAAGACATGGCAGAGTATCTTTTCACACAGTGATTCCCCAGTTCAAATGCAAATTTGAGTCCCACGTTAATTTTAATTTTCAGCACTACTTTGCTTTAAGAATATATTAAGAAAAAAAGCTTTCAAGTTTAATATCAGGATATTGAAAGTCACGAACTGAAATCTCTCCGTGTAATATACCTCTAGAAAAGAGGAAGCAGACAAGGTTTATAGTCAACACTGCTGTATGGGTTCTTCATTACTTATTAAAGGACTGAAAAAAGCTTTTAAGAGGTGCTTGTTCTTACTTACACTGCTTTTGATTGTTATTTTTGTGTTCATAAGAAGCACAGTTCAAACGGGGAACAACATTTTGCTCCTACTTGCCCTTCACCTGTTAATAATTTAATATACCTTAAGGAACAAAACACAAAGATACAGCCCAGTACAAATTAAAATTCACGCCAGTGGAGAATCTCCTCTTATCCCAAGCAGGCAATCTTGTGAAAGGTTATGCTCCACGGAGTTCAGCCTCCTGCATGTACCACCACCATCTGTTTTGACATAAAAGTAATCTACTCCTGAAACAGTGTCACACTATTTCTTGCTGCACCCATGCTGTGTGTCTCCATCAAACACTTTTAAAATATTTTTTAAACTTACTTAGCATTTTCCTTCCTCTGTATCCCTTCTCTTTAGTTATGTGACTGTGACAGATGGACCGTGGGACAAGTATTGCCCAAATGACCACATCCAGTCATGCGGCAGTGCAAGGGCAAGAACTGTCAGAATTCCCTCTCATGTGAGACTCGATGGCTTTCCGTCCTCTCTGCTGAAATTATTCCAGGTTTACTCTCACTTAAGAGAGAACCAGAAAAATCATAATCTGTTCACGTGAGAACTTTTTGTTGTCACCTTCAGCACCCACATCACTTAGAGGAAACATGGCCATAACAGACCCACTAGCTCAAGACTGAATCGGCAACCCAAAACGCACCAGTGGAAAGCACTGTTTGCTCACTCACCAGCTTTTGATGATGAACTTCATATCCTGAGTCATGCCGGAACTCCGCATCCATCTTCACTTCAGATATCTCTTCTGTTTTAACGTTGGTCAACCCAGAACCTGCATTGCACCATAATGACAACCCGTTAAAAAGTCACAGACCCAATTACACTCTGCTTACTTCCGCTATTACAGGAGCCAAAGGCAATGGTATCATTCACGCGGAGGAGGTGTGATGCAATGTGAAAGGGAACTGGGAGGAAAGTGAGGTACACCTGATGTTTCAGTCCCACTGAGGTGACACAGAACGAGCTGGTAAGATTTCTCCTCTGTTAAACGTTACTTAATCCACTGCAGCGATGTTGGTACAAGCATCAAGGGCTTTCAGCATGGAACACCCCAAGAACTAAGCTGCGAGAGACCAACAGCGGACTCCTGAATTGGCTCACAGGATGCAGACTGATCTGCTCTGACAGCCTCTTTAGCAACGTCAAGAAAATTTGGTGTTTAGGCTGAAATCCTCCTCCTCCTAAGCTCTCTGTGGAGAATCCCAGATACTATATTTTCTTGCTTCCTGTGAGTCTGTACCTTTTGCACAAACACGCACAAATAAGCAAAATTAAAATGTTTGTGAAGTTTACACAGTTCTTACTTGTTCTCAGATTTCAGAGTGCTCTGGATTAATGATTCAAATCTTGACCTTCTGCCCGAGAAATGGTAACTGTCCCTCTTGATTAGAAACACACAGCAAAGCAACTACACAAAGCCTGCAGCAATTTTGACTGCAGATAGTTTGCAGGTCTGTTCTCCCCTTACGGGTGCAAAGGGGAGGTGGTGCACTTGTCTAACTGGAAAGAAGGCCAGGATTTCCTCCTGGAAAACAACCTTACGAGAATGAGCCAGACTCAAAACAGCTAAGCAGTGCATTGTGTATGTGCATCTATGAACGTTAAGCCCTGAAAAGCTGGCTCTGGCTTATAGAGAACATACGGGTATTCATGTAGCTGGTTACTTTTCCTTCTCAGTACCAACTGACTGACATTTATATTTCTTGGAGGTACGAACACTGCAGCAGCATGGTGTTTATGAGAAGTTATTTCCTCACTTTGTCTATGTGATAAGAACAAACTGGTTCATATTCCTTGTCTATATTTATTTTAGCATTTTATCACTCCCAACTCCTCTCTCTAAGCCTTCACTCTGATTCTTAGTATTTGGGGCTGACCTTAAGCTCTGACGCAGAAGAAGAATCTCTTCTAAAATTCTCAACACTACTGACTGCTCTCGTGCTCCACCATCTCTCCGGACTCTAAATAAATTCTTGAAGACTTCCATGTGCCAATGAGCTCCACAGTCTAAAGTAGCACTCAATATAAGAACTATTTCCCTTTTATTGCCTTTGAATGTGCCATTTCTTTTTTCATTAAATGTTGATTTATTTTTGTATTATGAGTCAGCAAGAACAGACCTTCCCAATAACTTCTCTTGCCTGTACAGACAATTCCATTCTAAGGTTCTAATCTTTCTTTTCACAGTAAACCATGCAAAGGAGAGAACAAGAATCATCTTCATGCACTGAAGTATTTACGGTTATTTTATTGAACAGTCTGACTGCCCCATAAATTCTACTTTAGTAAATGTCTTTTTTTTTTAGGGAATAAAGTGCTTAAAGATCTCCAGCTTCTTTATTAAGCATCCGATTTTTGGTGCCACATCACAGTACTGCCACAAGTATATTATGACATTTATATACAAGAGACCATTTTGAAATGCAAGAACCATAACGGACTTAAGGAACTGCAATTTGAAAACAAATCACGATGTTCTGTCGGTGAAATGCAGGAGGAAACGGAGACGAAGGAAATAAAAGCCGCATGGTACCTGAAAAGAGGTTTAACTTTCTATCCTTGAAGCAGCTACGGTTAGTTTTCCAATCTAAAATAAGAATACAATTTACTCTCCTTTGCGCATCATCTCAAAATAGCCCCTGCACCTGCGTCAACGGGAAGCGAACAAAATGAGAACGAATGTGTATCTGTCTGCACAGTGGCTTGCCTCTTCAAGCCTCCCACTTTTTTGTTTTTAGGATTAAAAGGGGAGGGGAAAAAACCCAACTGTGGAATAGCAGTGCTGCACACAGATTAAACAGCTGGGGGGAAAGGGCTTTCCCAGGACTTGGTTCACTGCCCACAGCTGCAGCAGCTGAAGAGGCAGTCGGCTCCCAGCTGCTCGCCGCTGCCCCTTAGACACGCTGGCGTGACCACCGCACAGAGACTCCCCCAAAGCAAGGGCCTGGGGAGCTGCACAACTCTACTGCTACAGCTGCCACCTTCGCTGAAGCTATAAATATTGATTACAATGTAGCCGTATGTATATGAGATACATCTGTGGAGAATTGCCTTGTCTTTGGCTGAGGAAATTTCTGCCTTCCAGATCTCCTGGAGGTCACTGGAAGAGTTGATAAGCACATGGGAAACGGTGATTCAGCTTGGAGTGAATCTGGACTTCCAAAAAGCCTTCGAGAAGGTCCCCAATCAAAGCTCTGGCAGAAGCTACGATGGCAAGGATTAAAGCTACGCTGGCAAGGATTACGAGGAAAGTCCCACACGACATTCCAGAACTGATTAAAATACAGGAAATGAAGTGTAAATACATAGCCGTTTTTCACAACGGAGGAAGGTTACCAGCAGGGTCCCACAAGGATCTGTGCTGTGCTGTCTTGTAAAGTGATCTGGATAAGGGAGTGAATAATGACGTGACAAAGTTTACTGACAAAAAAATAAAAATAAAAAAAAGAGCACAGTCAAAGTAAAACCAGCTGCAAAGAACTGCAGAAGGATATTACAAATTCTGAGTGCGCAATAAAAGGGAAATGGTATTCAACGTTGATATAATGTAAAGTGATGCTCACAGGGATACACAGCCCTAACTATACATACACAGCAACAGGCTCTAAATTAGCTCTGTTCCACCCAGGACAGAGACCTTGCAGTCACTGCGGATAACACTCCGTGGGCAGTTGTCTCAGTAGCAGTAAAAAGGCAAAGAGAAAGCTAGGAGTAATTATGAAAGAATAGAGAAAACATCGTTACACCACTGTATAAATGACGCATCCTCATTTTAAATCTGGCTATCCATTCCGGTCACCCCACCTCAAACATGAGGGCAGAAGAACTAGAAAAGATACAAAGCAGGGAGAGTCAGACGATCACTGGTATGAAATGGTTTCTGTACAAGAAGGACCAGACAAATCAGCAGTCTTCAGACTGGAAGAGACAACCAAGGGGGAACACTACAGAGGTCTATATGACTGTGAATGACACGGAGGAAGTCTACAGGAAACGGTTATTCATTATTTCTCCTAAGAAAATACGGGACACCAACACAGCTATGACACAGCAGATTAAAAACTAACAAAAGAAAGTATACATAACGTGGCACAATGCAAAACTGGACTGTGGAACTCATTGGCACAAATCATGAGGATGTTCAAAACACAAATGCACAAATGCAAAGAAGAAAGGTTCATCCAGGGTTACCAAACAGAACGGTGAAAATTCAATTTCCAGTCCTGGAAGCCTATCAAACGCTGGCTGCCAAAAGCTCAGTGGATGTGCCAGGAGTATAAAGCAGAGGTGAAGTCTGTAAGCATCCTGTGTGCACCACTGCTAGAGACAGGATAATGGGCTTGGCTACTTCTGCTCTTAGGCTCTGACCATTTCCAGTGAAAGAAAGCTACGACAGCTCAGACTGTGGGTCTTTGTTAGCTTCAGATAAACAGAGCCAAATGCCGCAGGCAGGAGTTACAGCAGCATTTCAGGGGGCAGAACAGGTCAGGAGCCGTCACATCAACCAGCAATAGAGGGTGATAAGTTCATCAGTAGTCTCAGCTGCTGGAAAAACACAGGCTCAGGCTTCCCTAAAGCCACATTTCTTGAATCAAGGCCTGCTACAAGTGTAGTAAACACCTTTATCTGAGTAAAGCTTCATCTAAAATAAAAAGGGCAGAGGGAAAGGAATGCAGTGTTTGAACAATTATCCAGGTGGACAGCTGCATGTTCTTACCAGAAGTTCAACTACACCTTCCATATGACTCTATGACTTTGTGCAGGTCATTTCGTTTTGAAATTAAAGAAGAATGAAGATTGTATACTCACTTATAAAGATTAAAATGAAGATTATATACTCGGTTTTGTAAGGACAATTCAAATATCTTTGAGGAATAAATACTTTTTAAGACCGCATGGAACTAAAACTTCCTGGTCTCTCCTCGAGAGTTAGTAAAATGGTGGTTTGCTTTTACTTCGTGGGTTAGTACAGGGCTCTCCAGTCAGAGAAAGCGGAAAATAAGTGCAAAAACGAACGTTATCTTTTTTTTTTTTTTTTTTAAATCTTGTTGGAACTTAGTATGAAATGATTCCCTCTCAGAATGCCAGAGATTATTTTACATGTGTGTAAAAATGAATAATCAAAACAAGTAAAATAATCTTTCTGGCAGGTCAATGCAGATGCTGTGCATATGCACATATAATGGCATTCACAGTCAGTAACTATGTGATTTATAAAACAAAACGATCTAATGAAAAAAATCGTTAATGATTTTTATTTAGTTGCTGCAGAAAGTTGTTTTAAGACAACTGTATTGAACGAACATCACTAAGACAGGAAAAAAACCCCTGGCAATTTCTGGCAAGAAAATCATAAATAATTCACTAAGCTGCTCTATGCCCTCACCTCGTACGGATTGCAGCATATGTGCTAATGATTCTGCAGAACAGCCATTAGGCTTACAGAGCCTCTGCAACCACGTATAAGAAAAACCCCTCAGCTTTCCATATAATGCAATAAAGATGGGCATGTCATGATTTATCAGCGGAAGGGCCAGAGACACAGAAGCAGCTTTACGTGCAAAGTCTCCTCAAAATTATTGACTGTTCGCAAAACCAGTCAACTGACAAAGAGCTGGGGGAACGCAAAAAAAAACCCCAAACTATACTACATGGAAGAAAGGAACATAGTTAATACCATAAAGGCCTTGCATTGTGAATTATGGGCATCCTGTGAGTGATACAATTACAGCTGTTAGTGGTATAATTACAGTTGCAACTGTGCAACAGATGAGAATATGATCTACCAGAGCACTGGTTATTTTCTTTATCACCTTGAATTTCAGAAAATTTGCTGATACTAAACAACAACCATTCTGATGGCAGGTTTTCTAATCTTTGCTCAATTTCCACCAAGCAGACCTGCTGAATTAATACGAGTAAAAAGGAGCTTGCTTATGAGTATCTAAACATGCTTTTGTGTCTATCTTTGTGTCTATGTCTGCATATACATGCACACATACATAAAGAGGAAAGAAGTTACTAAAAAACACATACCCAAAATTCAGCTGCAAAAAAATTAGATGTTCATTATGAAAAAGTGACCTCTCGGGCACAGGGGAGAAGGAAACGCTACTGAAAAAGCTGTTACAGTGATGCTGTCAAGTAAAGAGGTATTCTATTTGAAGCTCTTAGGCTGGATTGAAGCCTTCTAACATATCCCTGTACGAAGCAATTTATAAATAGCAAGAAACAGGTCATAAATCTCTTATCATTTCGTGCTGTATTAAAAAACAGATCACTGATGACTGCTTAGTACAACTAGATAGTTTCTCCCCTTTGACTTTTTACCATCTGTTTACTTCCTTTTCAAGAAAGACATGACAACAAAGCGATTTAGGCGTAATTCTTACTTTTGTTCCTCCATTTGTGAATTAAAAAGGGGAACGACAGTGCGTTGAAGCACTTGGCTCCTTTTCAAATACCAGTGTGAATCACAGAGATGTTGTATCTGTACTAGGAGACGGGGCTCCCCCCTGACGTTACTCTCCTCCTGGGACTGATGTAAATCAAGATTCAAATTCAGGCTTCAACCACTGCTAGCCAAGGTGGAGTGCAACAGAGGTAAGGGTTTGGAAAACTGGCTTAAATTTCAGTAAATGCATCAAACTTGGTCCTTGCTCAAATGCTTTTCTGCTTTATGGATTGGACAACTCTTCACATTTCCTGACTTCTCTCATAGACTGTATTTATTTATGAGCCAGAACAATGTGGTGAAGAAATGAGATTCCGGNGAAAAGTGGCGAAAAGAAAATGGAGAAGAGAAAAGGTTACATGCTTGTATGCTTGTCTGAGTCCTTTCAGAGCTGATTTTCTTCAAGGATTTTGAACACCTACAAAACGTTTACTTGTTCTTATTCCCAGGCTTGGACTGTTGGACTGGACACCTGTATTTTCACCCTGAAGCAGCAGATCACCACCTTGTTCACTTGAGCAAAACAAGTAGGGGCACTAACTGCAAAGTCAGGGCTATAGAAATGGCAAACGTTCTGGAAATCAACAGGAGTCTGGGCAATTAAAAACAAAAAGTTACAAGCAGCCGCATGTATTAATCTGCCTCCAGGTCCCTTGTTAATACTGTTTCCCTTTAGAATAGTATCCTTGCTTTTCAGACTTTTTTTTTTTTTACACAAATAATAGCCAAAAACTGTAAAAAGTGACTGTCCCAAAAGGAGAGTGACTGCAAAGAAAAAGGAGCCTCTTTTCTTCTTTTAACCTATAACATTGAAATTTTCTTTATAATCAGCAAGTAAAACAATTTTAGAGCATGCATTTCTAAACCATCACAATCCCTCCTGTATTTCACAGTTTGATTTAGTATCCATTTGCTTTCCTCTATTCCTAGCTTATGAAGCTACTCAGACTGGTATAAGTTTTTTGCTAAATTGAAATTTTATCACAGAAACTGTTTTTAAGGGATGATGAAAAATCAGGTGGACATTTTTTGCCAGAATTTGTGTAAGTAAGGACAAATTTGCAGAAGTCTAGACATGGTGATTAAGGATACAAGGAACTTAAGGTGTACCAGGAATGGTGAAGAGAATACGTTTTGCTTACCGTTATGATACATTTAGCACTACTGTAAAGGGGCAAAATCTCTACTTAACATGCACATGTCAGACACTTTATGCTGTGAAAATTTGGAACGCAGGCACAGCAGTGAGAGATTTCGATCTCTCCAGGGAAACAACCATCCCTCCGCATGGAGGAATGTGGCGTGCATCCTTGCCAGGCTGGAGGGATTCACTCTCTGTGCCAAAAAGCAGAGCATGGGCCTTTGCAGCACAAACTCTGCGCTAAAAGCAGTGAAGGCGGCACAGGCCCCTGGACAGTACTATTTTTGCACTTGAGCAGAAAACTGAGGAAATACCCCATGTGATTTTCATAGTGCAAAAGTTACTGTACCTGCTGGAAATTTCAAGCCATGATGGTCAGACACTGAAATATTTTTTACCCCTCCTTAGCAGTCTGTCAGACACATTCACAAAGATCACTCGTGACCTGTGCTAGCCATACGTTTAGTACTATTTGTATCACCCCAACGAACAAAGCACTCTGATACAGTGGACTAAAACACATCATTTTGTTCTGAAACTGGAGTGCAGCAGTGTGAGAAAACCCTTTTGCTAGAGAAGGGACACCAAAGATTTGTCACCTGTTGTGTATGTGAGGAGGAACAGAAGGGAGGAAGGAATAATCTTTAGTAATAAATATGGGCCTCGTAACAAGAGACTTTTCAAGACGAGCGAAATTAAAATAGTNGCGTAATTCTTACTTTTGTTCCTCCATTTGTGAATTAAAAAGGGGAACGACAGTGCGTTGAAGCACTTGGCTCCTTTTCAAATACCAGTGTGAATCACAGAGATGTTGTATCTGTACTAGGAGACGGGGCTCCCCCCTGACGTTACTCTCCTCCTGGGACTGATGTAAATCAAGATTCAAATTCAGGCTTCAACCACTGCTAGCCAAGGTGGAGTGCAACAGAGGTAAGGGTTTGGAAAACTGGCTTAAATTTCAGTAAATGCTTCAAACTTGGTCCTTGCTCAAATGCTTTTCTGCTTTATGGATTGGACAACTCTTCACATTTCCTGACTTCTCTCATAGACTGTATTTATTTATGAGCCAGAACAATGTGGTGAAGAAATGAGATTCCGGTTATCATAAATACTACAAACAACTAAGTACTTGCTCCTCTTTTCTTTACTGTGACCAAATGATCTTTCTTGTGGGAAATGGCCGAAGATCATCGGCACAATCTTGATCTACTTCTAAGAAATATGTAGTCATCATGGAGTGGAGCATCTCTCTTATGAGGAAAGGCTGAGAGAGCTGGGTCTGTTCAGCCTGGAAAAGAGAAGGCTGAGAGGAGATCTGATCAATGCTTATAAATATCTAAAGGGTGGATGTCAAGAGGACGGGGTCAGACTCTTCTCAGTGGCGCCCAGCGACAGGACAAGGGGCAATGGGCACAAACTGGAACACAGGCAGTTCCACCTGAACATGAGGAGGAACTTCTTTACTGTGAGGCTGACAGAGCACTGGAACAGGCTGCCCAGGGAGGCTGTGGAGTCTCCTTCTCTGGAGATATTCAAAACCCGCCTGGATGCATTCCTGTGCAACCTGCTCTAGGCTAACCTGCTTTAGCGGGGAGGTTGGACTAGATGATCTCTAGAGGTCCCTTCCAACCCCTACCATTCTATGATGATTCTATGATCACTGAAGAATGTTGTGTGGGTGAAAAGTGGCGAAAAGAAAATGGAGAAGAGAAAAGGTTACATGCTTGTATGCTTGTCTGAGTCCTTTCAGAGCTGATTTTCTTCAAGGATTTTGAACACCTACAAAACGTTTACTTGTTCTTATTCCCAGGCTTGGACTGTTGGACTGGACACCTGTATTTTCACCCTGAAGCAGCAGATCACCACCTTGTTCACTTGAGCAAAACAAGTAGGGGCACTAACTGCAAAGTCAGGGCTATAGAAATGACAAACCATTCTGGAAACCAACAGGAGTCTGGGCAATTAAAAACAAAAAGTTACAAGCAGCCGCATGTATTAATCTGCCTCCAGGTCCCTTGTTAATACTGTTTCCCTTTAGAATAGTATCCTTGCTTTTCAGACTTTTTTTTTTTTTACACAAATAATAGCCAAAAACTGTAAAAAGTGACTGTCCCAAAAGGAGAGTGACTGCAAAGAAAAAGGAGCNTTTACACAAATAATAGCCAGAAACTGTAAAAACTGACTGTCCCAAAAGCAGAGTGACTGCAAAGAAAAAGGAGCCTCTTTTCTTCNCAAGCAGCCGCATGTATTAATCTGCCTCCAGGTCCCTTGTTAATACTGTTTCCCTTTAGAATAGTATCCTTGCTTTTCAGACTTTTTTTTTTTTTTTACACAAATAATAGCCAGAAACTGTAAAAACTGACTGTCCCAAAAGCAGAGTGACTGCAAAGAAAAAGGAGCCTCTTTTCTTCTTTTAACCTATAACATTGAAATTTTCTTTATAATCAGCAAGTAAAACAATTTTAGAGCATGCATTTCTAAACCATCACAATCCCTCCTGTATTTCACAGTTTGATTTAGTATCCATTTGCTTTCCTCTATTCCTAGCTTATGAAGCTACTCAGACTGGTATAAGTTTTTTGCTAAATTGAAATTTTATCACAGAAACTGTTTTTAAGGGATGATGAAAAATCAGGTGGACATTTTTTGCCAGAATTTGTGTAAGTAAGGACAAATTTGCAGAAGTCTAGACATGGTGATTAAGGATACAAGGAACTTAAGGTGTACCAGGAATGGTGAAGAGAATACGTTTTGCTTACCGTTATGATACATTTAGCACTACTGTAAAGGGGCAAAATCTCTACTTAACATGCACATGTCAGACACTTTATGCTGTGAAAATTTGGAACGCAGGCACAGCAGTGAGAGATTTCGATCTCTCCAGGGAAACAACCATCCCTCCGCATGGAGGAATGTGGCGTGCATCCTTGCCAGGCTGGAGGGATTCACTCTCTGTGCCAAAAAGCAGAGCATGGGCCTTTGCAGCACAAACTCTGCGCTAAAAGCAGTGAAGGCGGCACAGGCCCCTGGACAGTACTATTTTTGCACTTGAGCAGAAAACTGAGGAAATACCCCATGTGATTTTCATAGTGCAAAAGTTACTGTACCTGCTGGAAATTTCAAGCCATGATGGTCAGACACTGAAATATTTTTTACCCCTCCTTAGCAGTCTGTCAGACACATTCACAAAGATCACTCGTGACCTGTGCTAGCCATACGTTTAGTACTATTTGTATCACTCCAACGAACAAAGCACTCTGATACAGTGGACTAAAACACATCATTTTGTTCTGAAACTGGAGTGCAGCAGTGTGAGAAAACCCTTTTGCTAGAGAAGGGACACCAAAGATTTGTCACCTGTTGTGTATGTGAGGAGGAACAGAAGGGAGGAAGGAATAATCTTTAGTAATAAATATGGGCCTCGTAACAAGAGACTTTTCAAGACGAGCGAAATTAAAATAGTTAATAATCACAAACTTGAGTTTTACAAGAAAATTGCTATATTGAACTAATATTACAAAATTCAGATTAAACACATGAGTGTTTCATTTGTGATGGTATTTCTACTGCACTTGGGGAAGAAATCTAATCCAGAAGGCAGACATAACCCTGTATTAAGGGGGTGTTCCCAGAGCCCATGATTTATGGCACCGTTGTACAGCTAGCTCTGTGCCTGTTTCCAGGCTCTCGTCATGGAATGAATTAAGACTCTAAACACAAGTAAAGATGTCAGACTCCTGAAACAGTGCTAGGAGCACTGTTAGGCGAGCTAGGCGAGCCTTGACATGTATCCCAATTGCTGTAACATAGGAGCTTATTTTACTTCCCACTGTAGCAATTTCTGTAGTCAGCAAACACCCGCGAGTTATCAGAAAGATTTAAACACGCTAGGGGAGTGTTGCCCATAATGCTATCTACTGGACGCTTGGAGGAAAAGATGAAGGGAAAAAGAAGACAGATTGATCGATTTTATCTGAGCTGAAGAAACACCACAATGACGATGGGACACTGAAATAATTCTGACCCTAAAATGCACGGATCTAATCTCACTATGCATTAGAGAGGAACCTCTTCCGAAATAAAAGGCTGTTTGCTCTCAATGGAATCAGTCATTTCTAGATAATCCTAAACAAAAACAAGGGGAAAACAACCTAAAAAGCAAAAAAAGTTAGTACGAAAAGCAAGCTTTTACTTTTGAAAATTGGGTTTGTCCCATTTATCTTTTCCAGACATTTGCAGCCTGACTCAAGGTAGTCACCTGCTACTAAGCTGAAATCAATAGGAAGACACAGGTACGTACAAAGGGCAAATAATCACCCCTCTCTATCCTAGAATGGAATGAATAGCTGCACAGAGGTGTCCTCCGTGAATCCAGAGGGAGAACACGTGTATCAATTTTTAGGTATCTGGAGTTAGCGAACATAAGTATCACAGAAAAAAAACTTGATGTCCCCTGCAATTCTGAAACTGTACTCATGAATTCTTTATTAGCCTCAACTCACAAGAAACTGTATGCTCTACACAGAGGATTCCACATTTCTATCATACATTCCCAAATTAGAAGTACTTTCTGCACTTTAGGGTACCGTGTCTACTGCCTCCTGCATCTGCCAGAGCATTATTGCTAGAAGGGATGACAACTTGATGTAAGTATCAGTTCTGGGTCCCACTTCCTCTACAAGCACCCATCCCAAACACCTTTGACACAGACAGCACTCACACAGGGAACGCACCCCTGGTTCATGGCATAGCATTACATTTTAAGAGGCGGTTATACCAAAGAAAAGGCGACCATTTCAGCTCAAGGAGACCACATGCATGCAGGGAAAACACAGGTTAGGTAAAAGCCATGCAAGTTATATACCTGGTCGTGTGGTGAGTCCTCTGTCTGCAGCTGGGCGGGCATCAACTGGCTCAACTGGGCATGTGCAGAAAAGAAACAAAAAAGCAAACAAAAAATAAACAAAATCCCCCAAAATGATAAAGTCAACTGCTCTTCCATTGGGGCAGTGCAGGAGAGACATACTGCATACACAAAGTTACCAAAGCAACAGCTAGAAAAGATCTGCCTTCAGTTAATCCTGGAAATAAAAGGAAGGGATGGGCACGGCTTCAAAATGAAAGCTTCACAGCTGATGTGTCAATTTTACATCATATTCTAGTTACTGCTGAAAGTGAGAAACCATCAAGATCAAAGAATTTCGGTATATAGAGCAAAACTATATTCATCCTGCGCAAATTTTTTCCAGTTGTCTGATCAGAATTGGCAGCAAGAACGGACATGAGTTGTTGCAGCCAGTCTCAATCAATGCTGACTTATAAACCCACTGAATCCTGACTCCTTTTTCCTTTCAATAGGAATTCATTACAGCACTATGTATAACGTTTGAAAAAAAGTAAAGCACATTTTGAAAATACATTCAATACCTCATTCTGATATGCTCCAATCTGGAGACAGTACATCTGCCTTCTGATTTTTGAAAGGGAAGCGAAGACGAAACACCACTTTCTACCCAATTGTGTGTCATACACAGTTTTAAAACTTCGTATTACTGTACTAAAGCTTTACCAGCTGAAATCTAAGGTTGATGGAGCTCACTGGCATTAACAGAAAACATGATGTGCAAAACTTCCAGAGTTGAGTCATTGCCTACAGCCTCAGTTAAGTTCAAACTGAACATATTTGAGAAGTTCATGAAAACATTCAGATTTTTCCCCCCCCTTGTTTTTTTGTTTCTGTCTTTTGCACCAATACTGTTGCCTTCCTTACCTACCCAAGTGCCACTGTCAGAAAGAAATTAAATTCAGAAATAAAATTTTACATTGTAGCTTGGAACTCAGAATTTTTTAAATCAGGTATTCTCATTCATTTGAATTTCAGGATTCAGGTGTCAACGTTCTAATCAGCAGTAAGTGAGCCATGGTAACAAAGGAAACTTGGCAAAAGCACAGTTTTCAATCATGAGCTGCTCACTGTATCCGGCATCAGAAAATTACGCTNGGATTCAGGTGTGAACGTTCTAATCAGCAGTAAGTGAGCCACGGTAACAAAGGAAACTTGGCAAAAGCACAGTTTTCAATCATGAGCTGCTCACTGTATCCGGCATCAGAAAATTACGCTAACCTGATGATACTGATGACAAGCAAGAGGACTGTGCACTTCTTCGCAGGTCTGTGTCACTTGCTTAGTGTTTCTATGGGTTTGACAACCAACCTACCACGCTTGTAAGTGAGAGCCTATGTGGTACCCATGTCCTTTGTACACAGAGGACGGATGCAATAGCTCCTGCCTCTGGCAAAAAGCAGTAAGTCAGCTTTTTAGTAGCCACAGACTAAAAGCGTACCTGCATACCTGACTCGCTTGTGTTTCCAGAAGGGCAAAATTTTCATAGAGCTTTCTGGTCTGGTGCTGCAGAGACAAGCCATCAAACCACTTCCCTTCACAGCAGTTCAGAGTGGCACTAGCAGACCATGTAATTGCTTTCCTTACACAGCACTACACAAAACCCAATTTCGATCCTTAACTAAAACCTACAATTTTGAGTATTTTCCTACTTAAGTCTTCTCCTAGGTTTTCCAATATTGTCAGCACCAACCCTCAGGTAGGTCAGCAGTAATTTTCAGTGGAAAGGCCTGAAGGGAAGAAACAACTGAGGACCCCCATTAGCCAAACTGCTCCTGCAGAACCCTCCTCCGACGCTCTGCGCACCACCCCCCACCTCCTCCCTAGAAGGCTGAGGGGTTTTATTTCCCCTCTCTCGCTCGGCCCTCTGCAACCCTACATGCCCATAGCTACGGGGAACTGAGAGGGCAGGTTGTGGCTCGCAACAGAAATGGGAGTAGGTGAAGGGAGAAAAGGATGAAGCTTCTGTTGTACAGGAGCATGGACCTGATCTCAGGGTAACACAGTATTTGTGGAGTTAGCTGAAAAGATTAATAATAAGTTAATTCTTATCATCATCTATAGTTTTGGAAGCACTTTACAGGGGAAAGGGCAAATACCAGCAGCACGTTTCGCAACTGACACAAAAGTGAAACGATCTGCTCGAGGCCACAAACCAGTTGCAGGGCAAAAACTGGAGGCAAAAGCTCAGAGCCAAGGGTCATCCAAAGCAGACCACGATTCCAGGCGCCTAAACACAGCTTGCCTTGGGCAGCACAATAGAAAGGCAGGCTGGTTTCTGGAGAGCCCTGAGCTGCCACCTTTGCCATTTCAGTTGTATTTTAAAACCTGCGTGCTCTTGCCACTGCATTGACGCACGCACAAACAGCAGTTAACTCTGAAAGGTCTTGGGGGCTTCCTCACTGCCTGCCCCACTGGACCACACCACCTCACAACAGCTGATACAGAACAGAGAAGCTTAAACCTATTACAGTATTTATCAATAATCAAAACTCTACAGTGTAATGTGTATTATTACAAAAATTGCATTCATTTTGATGCTCCAGAATCGTATTTCTCTTGAATACGCTTCCACGTGCATATAAGCATGCAGAATTAAGACTGAAAATTTATTTTCCAAATAGCCTCATCAGACGAAATTGGTGTATATGCCTATTTACGCTGACTACACAGGCTTCATACAGTGCACGCATCTCACCTCATGTTTCACACCAATACATCTCAGAAGAGCAAGAGAGAACATGGTCGCTTCTCTTTTTCAAAAACAAAAGGTGAATCAAAAAGCTCAAAAGCTGGGACAAAGTGGCAGGTGAGGAGAGCGCCATGTGACGCTCATCTACCAAGAACAGCACTGAAGGGAGTAACTGGCCAAGTCATTAGGATAACGCAGTACATCCACCAAAAGATCTCACTTTATAGATAAATACTTTGTCACTAAGGGTAACCGTAACTGCACAGTAAAATACAAATGGTAAAATGCTAAACCTAGTTAGTCGTTGCCAAAATGCCCCGGGACCTTGGCAGTGTGAGAGCTTCACAGCTGTTGGGGTTTTGCCCCTTTCTCTAAAGGTGTGTGTTTCATTGTTAAAACACAATTTCCTGACAGTTTGGTGGTGCCTTCTGCAGCGTCCTCAGAGGGCACTTTTCGTTAACCTAATTTGTATCTCAATATGCTAAACATGTGCTCAGCCAGGAAAGTTGTGTAGTGTATTACCCGGTGCTTTGGATTAATTTCTGTGGACGTTTACTGGGAAACTACCTCAGGGAAACAACAGGGAAGAAAACACTTTCAGAAACTACTGAGCTATGCTAGTCTTTCAAGGTCTTTTCATTTTTAGGCTATTTTTCTCTCATTCATCAGAAAAAGCAATTTTGGTAAAATAAACTGTTTGCATAAAACATACCCTTTTATCTAAATGTGCAGTTTAGATCGGGAAAATTTCAAATGGAGTTATGAAACCTTGAGATTACATGGCAGTGTACCAATTCAATACATTATTAATACCTCTGGGTGAAACCTGGGATTAGATTAAGGCCATGGAAGAAAACAGACATGGGAACTAATGACAAACTTAAGGTATTTTTTGTAGTATTTTAACTTCATCGCTTGTACGCAGAATACTGGATACTTTGAAACGAAGACTTAATGGCTGCATTTCCTTCCACTTTTTCCACCATCACATTTTGGTTTAACCATTCCCTGAACAGTTCATTAAAAACAAGTCCCATCGCTGTGCCTTTGCTGGAGGGGGTGGGATCCCAGGTCCTAACCCAGCCAGCTCCAGGATCTGTTCAGTTGCCTCTCAGACATCAATGGTCCCATTATAAATTTGTTTTGACAGTAATGTAGCTTGCGATGAGGTAAATTATTTACCTGGTGTGCCTGCTCAGGACTGAAGAAAACCATTGCTTATCCAGTGCAACAGCTCTTTTGCAGTAAGTCAAGACCCTTGTTCCACCCGGAAACCGACCTGCATATGCCGAGCTGATAGCACTCTGGATTTGTGTTCAGCAGAGTTTGACTTCAGCTTTCAAACTAGACCAAAACAGCATCAACAACTGAACTTGTAACTTGCCATCTGAAACTCCTGTGGTAGTCTCTGTTAAATCTGCCAGACCAACTGCTCAGCAGATTTCCCAGACACCAGGCCGTTCACATGGAACGTGCTGGGATTTTCTTGATGGTGCTGACCACCCTCAGCCCTCACCCAAGTAAACGGGAGCCGAGATGCTCAGTTCTCTGATCTTCACTGGCATGCTCAGCACCTTTCAGCAGCAAGAGATGCTGACTGCCACTAAGACTGCAATGGTTAGTCACTCACCAGTATTTGAGGTTTCTCTAGTGCATGATATTTGAACTCACACCTTTTTTGATCAGTGGTTATTTGTTAAGAAACAGCAAAGACTTGCTCAGCACTGCATAAAATATAAAAACTTCTCTGCATAAGGGGAATTTATTGTGTGAGAAACAGACTACGCAAAAAGACCTTCAGTGGAGAGGGAGAGGAAAAAAGAGGAAAAAGAGGAGGAGAAAATTGTGTCAATTGTTATTTACCTCTTGCTACTTCCAAAGCATATTACAAGACAGACAGACACACATTTTTGGAAGAAATTTAGACAAAGCCTGAGATTAGACCATGGCCATGGAAGAAAACAGGGATGGGAAGTGAGGACAAATGGCACAGTTAGTCCTGGGTTTCTGGAACAAAGAGGTGGGAGACAAACTTAAAGGAAAAAGACGAGGCTGTGAAATTCCCCTTCAACACTACAAGCAAAGGTATAGAGAGGGTATCTAAAGAGAGAAAGGAGGTATTGTAGGCATGATCACATTAACAGCATTGTGGTTTGGGTAGATGACAGAGAAGTATAATGGGAAACAAGGAGGACTTGAAGAGGTTGAAGTCACCAAATAATTTCTATTTCTAACTATGCAGACTTACACGCTAATAACAGTTGGTCTAACAGAATTGTTTGCCGCAGTAACTTCCCGACAAATACAATCCTGATATTAAGAAAAACCCCTAAACTCCAACAAGTTCAACGGCATTACAGTTAAAATCTATTCCCACAGTAAACATTAAGAAGTGCTGCAACAAACGGTGTAGTTCATTAAAATACCCAGGATTCATAATTGAACAGTATGTTATCTGAGGCAGGAGCTTTTTGTTTATTTGCTGTCACACATTTTAAAAGGAAAACCACACTCAATACACTTGCCTATGGGAATTCAGTGTCACATTGAAGTATGTACCTTTCATTATTAAATTCTGGGTTTAGCCAGGTTTCTGAAGGAAAAAAAGGCTTGTGTGATTAAACTGCAGGTATGTCCGGGTGCACCTGTCTACCTAATAACTTCTGAACTTGGTGACTGAAATCAGTACATTTTGAAAGCTGGGAGGACAGACTTCGAAAGTAATTAATGTCTGCCCGCCAAGTTTCATGAAAGCAGGCAGCGGGTATAGAAACTGATGCCCTGTACGCTGCAGCCATGCGAAAAACTGCAGCCAAGAGCTGTATCGGAAAATTCCTGCAGGACAGATACCACCAGCCGGATCGTGGCCTGCTCCTGGCAGACAGCCTTGACACATGCACTATAGCAAGCTGCAGCTGATTCCCCAGGAAATTGAAGTTTAGCCTGCCAGCTTGGTCAGCTGTTTGTACCACTCGCCAACACCTGACGCAATCCAGCCAGCTGCTCTTGGCTGCTCAGCACATCACTTGGCTGCAAGTGCCCTCCAGACACGTCTGGAGACCTTGTCACCATCTCCTGTCTTTTGATTCTTGCTGCAGGCCAGTCTCTTGAGTGTGCTCCATCTCTCCGCTCTTTCTCTTGGCCCCTACCTGTAGTGCTAACTCCCTGGCGGTCTGATTTTAGCCCCACTCATGACCAGCCTCCCCTCTTCCCCTCAAGTCTGGTATACTTCTGCCTCACTGACTTGTTGACCTTTACTCAGATCCTCATTATCTTTTCTTTCCCCTGATCTTGTGCTTCTCTCACTCCTGGGGATGACCCACTTTGATCACAAAACTGGTTCTGACTCCACTGATTTCACCCAGCACCACCACCACACCCAGCAAACCCATGCTGTATTCGTGCTGGGGTGAAACTAACTGCATAAGGTTGGTCTCAAAACTCATTTTGAGAGCAGGTATAGCCTAAGCCAGTGGTTTCAAAAGGCTTCTGGAGGGTGTTGATGCCAGTGCAGTTCAGCTACGAATCACAGATCCACAAAACCCCAGTTTGCCTAGAAAAAGACTTCTGTAGCTCCAGCCCCTGACAACCTACGCTGCTTTGCAGCAACAAACTTTCACTATTGTGATTAACTTATCACTAATGATGGTGGAGTTGAACTGATAAAGGAAAACAAACGCAGTAGGAGGAACTTGAATAATATGATCGACATCCCTCAGGTTTCTGATTAATTGGCTCTAGCACCTAAGTAAACTATCAATTTGAGATTATACATAAATTATTAAGTATTACGCAGTCACTTCAATAAATTAGACCACGAGCAACATAAAATATTCCTCAGGAAAAAAGTTTCCCTAGCCAGCTGAGTTGCTGACTATGCAGGAACATTTCTGCAGTACATTCCGGATAACCACTGGTGGTGGGGAAATAAAATCAACTCTCATGCTACGATTGTGCTGCATCTGTAATTATTTTCATGCCAGCAAACAAAAAGCTCTTCCTTAACTAACACATTAATTTCATCATGGCACAAATATAACAACTTGTCTATCTCCCTTAGCGCATCATCATGTATTTTCTAAGACTGTCACTCATAATTTGCTGAAATTTATTTTGCTTTGTTTTGAAATGAAAACAAGATCAACACTGAAATTTATCGTGCGTCTAAATTCCAAATTATAGTCAGGATTTTCTGTTCCATCAAAGTGACACAGCTGACACGGCAGACCAGTTCTAAACTTACATTTCAGAACCTCTATGCTGCTTACATCAGAAGAACGTCAACTTTCAGGAAACAATGTGAAGAGAAATCACAAAGCTCAACCCAAAATATTCTGTGGTTCCCCCCTGTTGTACATACCTTCATTTTCAGTATTGGCTGGAACAGAATCAACACCAAAGGGATGCCACGGCTGAAGGTCATCTAGGCTGAACTCTCCATCCACTGGAAGAAGTTCAACTGTGGTCTTAGTTTCAGTCAATGAAGGCATAAGAGCATCATTTCCATAGCTGATTCTGGGTTCGTTGATCATATTGGCCAAAACATCATCAGAATAGTTTTGCTCTTTCTGAAGTAACTCATCTGCAAAGAAATTTCAACACAGAAATTATCGGAAAGAGCTGGCATTTCTGAGGACAGATTTCCAATGCTATTAAAGTAATAATTTACTGTTACGAGATTCTGTTTTCTTATGACAAAAAAACCGTAACGGCTTAGGATAGTCAAAACTCTATGCTGACCACTGCCGATAAGTAAGGCATTTTTTTGAAACATCATCCAGAACTGTTCAATACCGTTTCCTACCTGCATTTCCACCACATAACATATCTGTGCTTTACAAGTCCCTGGACTCTTCGCCACCACTTTTAAAAGAAGTACAAATCAATTCCCTTCAACTCAACATGTTGCCATAAGTCAACACGCGAGAGGCCTACAGGAAGGAATGTCTTTGTTATTTCCACATCGCCTTAAATGCTCACTATCAAAGCCCATCACAGCTCTTAAATCCTAAGTCACCACAACAGTTACTGTATTAAATTGGGCTTACTGTAACACACTGAATCTGAAGAAACATTCACTCTTTAAACACATATAACTTCAAAGTTATATACTGTTATATACAAAGTTATATACTGAAGTAGTTCTTTGCTAAAAATCTTAAGTAGTAATAGACATCTGTAGGCAAATTATTTACAAGCAACCAGCACGTATAGCTCTGCTGTATTATCTAGGCTGGTTTTTTTGGGTTTTTTTTTTTTACTTGAAGCAAGGTGAGAACAACCATAGCACTTTATAGCTCCGTCAGGTGGATAGGACAGGCTGTCCACTTCAGTGTTAAAAATGAGCTTAGAGGTTGTGTATGCTTCATTATTCCAACTCCCTTCTCACAAAGCTCTCCTACTCTTGATCTCCCCCTTCACTGCCATTTTTTTTTTTGGTAGGAACAACACACTATTTGCAAGTACTCTGAGGAAACTTGGTGCACAAGAGTACATTCAAGTAAGCAAACAATTGCAATGAAGAAGATAAATACCTGCTAGTAATGCACCAATGTAGTTAGTAAGCAGGCATTACAGAGCTAAATAGTTCAGAATCAAAGACGGTAAAGGTTACGTTAATAGAGTGCAAATGCTTGCACGCATGACAGCTGATGATACAAAAGCTTTTATTAAGATTGGCTTCTCTCCACTTCATTAAGGACCCCCTGACTGTCACTGCTTCACACCCACATCTGAACCCTGCAGCAATTCAGGGACAGGAATCACCACTCTACCGCTAGACCCTTTATGTCACTCCGTAAGGGCTCACTTATTTCCCAGCATCATCGGTGAGAAAGGGCATCTAAATTTCTTACATCCACACCAGAGCTTTAGATCCCTCAGTAAAACCTTTTGAATGTTACTTCCCTCCCAACCTTACACTGTGCTGTACCACCATGGAAATACACTGCACCCACGCAGCAACACTCAGTAAGGGTCCTCACCAAGCCAAGAGCATTAGAGCTGGCACGGTTTCAGCGCCTTTGTCAGCGATGACGTAGTAGGGCTCTGCTCTGCAATAAATCTCTTAAAGACCACCTTGAGATAGCTGACGCAACTCTCTGCCACCCCATTACTACATCAAATTCAAAACATCAAAACTAAACAAAAAGTTGTAACCTCAGCCCTGGGGCAAACATGGGTCCTGAATCTTGTAAAATGGTGTTTTAAAACAATGCTTCGTATTTGAACAGCAACTGCTTTAGTAGACAGCAAGCCTAATGTGTATACAAAATTTAATTCCGTGATTTAATTTGTTCATTGGAATGACTAAGGCAGTACAGAAAGCCTGCATAACACCGAGTATTTTTTCCCTTTGTGTTCATTTTACTGAAAACAGTATTATTTTATAAGATACCTAATAAATCTCCATGGAAGGCAAGTCCTATTTTTGTCTCCCCACTGCACTTACACTAATCCTTTATCAAATTAAAGCATCTCCTTGTATCAGAGGAGAGACAGGTGAAGCACCTTGATATTCTGAGCAGACATTGTATCACGACAGATGTTAATTTTCAACAGCTAGGGACGAAGAGACCTTACAAAAAAGGAGCCGGATGTTAGTGGTCTCAGCAAGAAGTCTGGTGTCCAAGTGTCTTGCAGGGAGCCACGGGTGATACCAGTTGAGCACATTATAACACTGAGTCATCACGGATCACAGGAAAGTGAGTATTACAGTACCACAGAGCATCTTAGTGCCTGCAAGCCTTTCAGACCCATGAACCCAAACAGTTTTGGGTTGCAGCTCCCCTCATTCCCACTGCCCTCCCTGTCCCCAGAAGATCGTGTGGGGCAGCTGCAGAGAGCTGCAGCCCATGCAGCGGTGACAGGCAGCGGCACTGCATGTGCTGTGCCCCCATCGCCCTTTTTCTCTGGGCAGTGCCCATCCTCCACAACTCCTGTCCGTTCCCTGCCGCCGATGCACTCTGTGTTGCCTGCAGGCAGCTCCTGCCCTTGGAAAGGGACAAATGGTGCACGGAGGGGAAGGAACAGAGGGAGAAGGACATGAGCTCTGGCAGCAGAGGAATGGCACCAGGGCTGGCACGGTGCTCAGGGGGAGGCCACGGTGCAGGCACGGCTGGGCCTAGCCCCGCTGACAGAGAGGGTCACCCAACTCTCATCACGATACCATGATTATATGCAAATCCCTAGAGGCTGGGGGGGATGCGTACACAAAGTCTCTCTCTCAATGCTACCCAACCAGGAGCACGTCGTTGCTGGCACTTGTAGGCTCCATTGTTTCCCGTTCAGCTGCGGCGCACAGCAAGGGCATTAACTGACCTGCACAATAGCTCAAGTGAGGCAGACAGATATTACAACCGGCAGATTATGATCGCATCCATTTTACGAGCAGGGAAACAATGGCCAAAATGAATCAAGCCCATCTGACATGATGAATCAGACACTGAACGATAGTGAGAAATTGGAAGTGCCTGCGTTAGAAACTGTGCTGGAGTCCATCAGACTGAGGCAGCTGTGTCTGCATAGAGTAAATGATTTGCTAACAATTGTTTCAATCTCTGAACTGCTAAAAAAGTTTGCCCCAGGATTTCCAGTTATCGACACTAGCTGGCAAATTCCAAGATCAATTTTTCAGTGTTGATTTTGTTCAGAGTATTGATGGCTAGTTGAATCATCAGTTACGCTAATGCAAAGCCCCCTTCCCTTTTTCACAGCTGCCAACTCAATTCCTCCACCCTACAAAAGACAATTCCCTAAATAAGCAGGGAGTACAGGCACAGCTGGAGGCTAGGATGTGCATTCAAGACTGTTTCAGGGGTTTTCTTTGTGTGGTGAGTATCTTCATTATTAGGTGCTGAAGAGATCCTAGGCTGCTTCTCAAAATTTCATCTCCCATCAAACCAACAGGACAAAACCTCTGTGACAATCTTCCTGTAATAAAATTTTTGTTGCTTGGCTCATTATCTCCGTGTAACGTTCTGCTAAGTCCTGCCATCAACAAACTTTTTGGCCCTCTAAGAGCACGGGCTCAAAAGCAACCATGACCTTGGGAAAAACCCAAGCTCAGTTGAGACCTCAAACCTTGCATCAGAGCTCTGGATTTGGTGTGAGGGTGCACAATTGCTGCTTCTCCTTCAGACATCCAAAATTATTCTTCAGGCACCCAAACCCTTTCTTTCTCAGGATGAGAGACAGGCTCACTACTGGTACATCCATAAAATGTTTCTCAGTCTTATAATAATCTCTCTCTCAGGAAGTTTCACTCACTCTTGGGCTCACTGCAGGCATTTCCCCATGGGTCATTACTACTCAACAATAGCAGCTAGAAAAACTGAAGTGAAATATGTTTGGTGAACTAGATAGATGGGTAATAGCACTACAACCTCCTTTCAAGACTATTCTGTTATCCCACAAGGAGACACACGGAGCCAAAAGGAAATAAGGAGCAGAGAAAAAGAAAATTTATTACCAGATCTTCTAGCGGATGCTGGACTGTTGGAAGCCATTCGTCCACAATGGCCCTAGACCACACTCTACTTGTAAAGCTTTGCAAAGAGCACAGTACTAGCAAAGATGCCGTAACAAATCCCAACAGAGATAATGGAGTCTTAGAGTGGCAAAACCCATGCTATTTTGTAATTTTA
The DNA here is from genome assembly GCA_013398225.1 of Steatornis caripensis. NCBI lineage: Eukaryota > Metazoa > Chordata > Aves > Caprimulgiformes > Steatornithidae > Steatornis > Steatornis caripensis. The sequence continues at coordinate 52,404 of VZSC01015656.1, forward strand.
TCTACTTCTTGCTGGCATACAACATTGTTTCCCATGTTGGACTCTGGGGCATACTTACCCCAGCCCTTAACTGGCATAGTTATAATGACAGAAATTTCACGTGGAACAGCTCCTCTTGCTGCCCTGGAACGCCACCAATCTATTAGTTATCTTTCAAACCATCATTTTTATTTAGCTCATAGTTCATTATTTAAAATTTCCAAAAGTAATTATAGTATGTGTTCATTGTGGGTTTTTTTTTCCAAGGCACCTATCCAGTGGATGAAAAACTCTGCAATCACTATTATGTGCAAGACTTTTGAATTTACTTGAAAAGCAGCTTTAAAATAGGCAATTGTAATTTTGGAAGTTCTATAAAGCAATTTAAGGTCTTAAACCAGATTAGAAACAAAGTGCACCCAAAACACCTCTTCTACATACTAATTAAGACACCATCAAATCACATGCCATAGTTTTGACTCAACACCAAACTTCCTTTGTAAAACGACATCTCCATGATTGAATATGTATTGATTAAACAAATATAGGTTTGGGAACCAGCTCAAACAAATTGGTACAAATGCAGCATCCTATTGCCTCATATTCATCAGTGGCCATTCAGTCTGAACGGATCACGTGTTCTTCCCCAAAGCTGCGGTTGCTTTGAGCACGTGCTTTCAAAACGACAAAATTAGGAAGTGTCGGCAACCTCCCTGTTTTTCTTAATGGCAGAAATTACAGAGTGCTTGAGTCACAGCTATGGCTTCATTTGCACACGCACACATATCTTAAACCAGTCTGAAGACAGTTTCAAGCGTGCAAATGCTGTATGTCACAATTAGGATTCACTAAGAACATTTACACAATCATTTATCACAGTGCATGCAGTAAGAGGTAATGTGGTTAGATGCAGCTTTCAGTCGTATGCCTACTTTATGGGCTAATTCAATATGTGATAGTTCATAATCTTCCAACATGAGCAGGCGCCCAAAGGAGTTGCACTGATGTAATGCAGTCAGGTTTTAACTAAATTTGGATGTCTGCATCTTGTCAGCTGTTATGAATCAAAACTCCCCCAAATTGGTAAACATGAAAACAAGACCTCCTTAAAGGCTTTGCCTTGGTGAATACTTTAAAAAAAAAGCAAAACCAAAACATTATTTACCTGCACATCTGCATTTATATTGGAGCTGTTACATAAACTGACAGCATACTTGTAACTCACAGTTATGCTAGCAGCATTTCCACAAACTTGATGCAAATGAACAGACGTATTTCACATTCAGAAAGCACCTGCATTTTCCCACAAGTCACTTCCACTGAGACATGTTGTAAATAAGGGTTTATGTAGGAAACTCCAAAATACAAAGTATTAGTAGCACAATTAAGGGTTTTAGAGAGGTAACACTTAAGGTTCACAGGGCTTTCTGTACCTATGATGAATGCAAATTCTACAGAGTCAGAATTCGTAGTTAAGTCACTTGTATATCCTGTGGGTTTCATACACGTAATTTATTGCATCATGTAGGCATTCCTTCTCTGAGGTGAAAGGAGACAATATACCAGAAAATACCAGGGGTATTTCGTCCAGTGTCTGCCCAAGTCAGAAGAAATTTCAAGCATGTGCTTAAATTTAACCACACTGAAGTCTGTGCCTTCCCACAGAGCTAAGCTCCACTGAATTTCAAGCATATCGTTATTCTCAGGTGTTTTGCTGAATCAAGCATTGTAAGATTATAATGTTACATACTACTAGGTGTCATAATTATAACATTATCAAGCTGCAAAACCCACAACGCTCAGCTCCATGTTGATGGAGAAATGTGACCACCCCGACAGATTTAAGCTTTCTTCTCCTGTGAAATTAAGCCACAGGTCTTCTTATCTGTAAACTTATACAGTGTAGTATGTCTCTTTCTCTCTCAGAGTTAAACTGAGACTGAGAGAGCAAGGATCATGGAAAACAGTATTTCATAGGTCTTATTTTCTGTCCTTTAGAGACGTCACCACTGGGACAAGAGTAAGTAGTAGCAGCAGTTTTTCAGAAATTTCTTAGGTGTACAAAAATCTTGTTCAATAAGGTGAAAAGACTTTTGGTTTTTCAAGTTCTCAGAAAATGAACATTTAAGGTAGTATGAAAAAGCTGATCTAAGAATTTTCTCCTAGAAGTTAGTAAGAAAATAACCATCCCACAGCCTTAGACAATACTCTGTTGCCTAAGGACTAAACTTCAGAAGAGACACACCTCTGAACTTAAAAATAGCTGCAGTATTTAGAACCATACCAAAAAGAACATGCTTCTAACATATTTTTTAAAAATCACAACTTTATCGCTTTTATTTCTTTCTCATTTCTTGCTGTTTCTGCTCTTTCAGCGTATCTGGATTTCAATGTTTCCCAAATCACATCATAAAAACCCAGTGAGTATCCTCCTGTAAGCAGGTGCACGTAATAATGTTTCAGTTACATTTGCGTTGCGGACTATTTGTTTTAAATTATTAAAAAAACCAAAGAAGTTTAACTTACATACAAAGCGATTGCCCTTTTGCAGGTAGATCATGTTATAACAAGTTTTATTGTAGTGAACAGTGTTCAAAGCAGGAGAAAGCTTGGAAGACCCAATTCAGAAAAACATTTCTTATCATGTAATGATTAATTTCCAATATGACCTAGGAATCTTTTTTCATTCGGGGGGACTTCAATGCAAATTTAGTTTTGTACATGGCTGTGTAATTGCAGAGAGCTTTGAGCAAAGGTTCATGAGAATTTCCACACCACTTCGCCAAGGAAGAATCAGAATAATCCTCTCCCATTTTCACAGCCTGCTATGAAACTCAAAGTCTCGAAATTTTGTCTAATTTTGTAAGGAGGCTGCTATGACACTCTTTCCCTTCAGTGCAAGAATATTCTAATTACTACAGACTCTTAGCTACCGGACAGCTACATAAATTAGTTATTAACTAAAATTAAATATCAATATATGGCTATAGATGTGTGCACATCTATAATTTTTTTAATATTTAACAGCTAATCATCTGATTAATGACTGCATTTCCCCCTCAGTTCAAAGCAGAGAGTACTAAAGGAAGTTTGTGGGACAAAGCAAGTCCCAAACCAGAAGCTTGTGTACCCTCTGAAAAAGAGTTATTAAATAGAAATTTAAGACGCTGCTCTTCCCTTTCGCAACTTTAAGTCTTTTTGTCCATTTCTGTGGTCTCCTTCCCTTCCTCTCCCCAATCCCTCATTCAATTTGGTTAAGTTAATAATACTGTCTCAGAAAAATAATTCGCCATTCACAGCCTCAAAATCTCTGGATTAAAATGCAGAAAAATCCCACTTCCATATTACAGAACTCTTATGGGTAAAAATTCTGAATGAAACATAGTTTTTTGTATGCTTAGCCCAGTGTTTTCAACGCTGGGATCTCTCAGTTCTAGCATGTGGAAAGCTCCTCTCCACATAAGAAAAAGGCAACCTAATGTCAAGGCAGACAAGGAAATATTAAAAAATGCTTGGGGAAAAAAATTAATTTATTATCTATACCGTAATAAAGAACATACATTGTATGTCATCATCCTGATCCACATAAGGCACTGTAAAAATACCCCAGGTTCAAATTTAACTCCACATTTAATTGAAAATTAATGTATCATTTTTTACGTGCTTCAAAATAGTCTGAAGAGTTAAAATTAAAACAAATAAACAGCCCCTCTCAATCATCACCGACATTTCTGCCAGATGAATCAGCACTCGTTATTCACCCTCAGTCGTGTGAAGTAGAAAAAGCCAAGTATATTTCCATCCTAAATAAGCAAGTTATAAGGCTTGTCAGTCAAACTGCCCTGCAAAAAAGCATTTATATGAACTACTACAGAATTTTATTGTCTTATTTTATGATAATAATTACCTAATACAAATCACTGATAAATCTTATTTACTGATAAAAACGACCAGATTTGCCAACCTTGTTACACACAGTGAAACTCAAAACTGCAGTAGAATGTAAAACTCTACCACTTTTCAACATCTGAAAAAATTCAGTTACCCATCATTTTCTGTAAACCCTTCTAAAGGTCAGAGTACGAACCCCGCAACAATTTTTGATGTGTACTGAACTCAGAGGCAGCTTGAGAATCACTAAATAATCCATAAAAATATATAATTATAATAAATATATTATTAGATATATTATATATAAAATATATAATAAGGAACCTCATGAAGTTCAATACAGGCAAGTGTAGGGTCCTGCAGCTGGGGAGAAACAGCCCCATGCCCCAGTACAGGTTGGGGGCTGACCTGCTGGAGAGCAGCTCTGCAGAGAAGGACCTGGGAGTGCTGGTGGACAACAGGCTCACCATGAGCCAGCAGTGTGCCCTTGCGGCCAAGGCCAATGGCATCCTGGGGTGCATTAAGAAGAGTGTGGCCAGCAGGTCGAGGGAGGTGATCCTCCCCCTCTACTCTGCCCTGGTGAGGCCGCATCTGGAGTGCTGTGTCCAGTTCTGGGCTCCCCAGTACAAGAGAGACAGGGAACT
>VZSC01015656.1:57075-94475 GCA_013398225.1 Steatornis caripensis
CAAGAGAGACAGGGAACTACTGGAGAGAGTCCAGTGGAGGGCCATGAAGTTGATGAGGGGACTGGAGCATCTCTCTTATGAGGAAAGGGTCTGTTTAGCCTGGAGAAGAGAAGACTGAGATGGGATCTGATCAATGCTTATCAGTATCTAAAGGGCGGGTCTCAAGGGGATGCAGCCAGGCTATTTTCAGTGGTGCCCAGCGACAGGACAAGGGGCAATGGGCACAAACTGGAACACAGGCAGTTCCACCTAAACATGAGGAGGAACTTCTTTGCTGTGAGGGTGACAGAGCACTGGAACAGGCTGCCCAGAGAGTTTGTGGAGTCTCCTTCTCTGGAGTTATTCAAAACCCACCTGGACGCGTTCCTGTGCAACCTGCTCTAGGGGGGTTGGACTGGATGATCTCCAGAGAGCCCTTCCAACCCTACCATTCTGTGATTCCATGACAATTTCGAATATTAATTTCTTGCAGCTGAGTCCATTGGTCAAAAGAGAGCATTTTTGATTTGACTCTCTTATAATAGTTTGAATCAGAGGTCAATAAAACTGAACTGTGCACCATCTGCTCCAGATAAAACATATTTTGTCTATTTATTAACTGCAGTTGTAGGACTTGACAGGCCAAATGTACCCTGGTTTATTTGAGTATTCTGAAGAAGTGCATTTATTAAATTTAACAAATATATCCATTAAGTGCAATATGACCTATTCTGATGGCTTTTACACTGTTTTTCATATGCATCATCTAATAGAAGCAATCAGAGCAGTGAAAGGACTGGAACCCTGTCTAGGTAGTAGCACTATTCAGGAAAAGGCATTTTTCAATTAAATTTGGCATATTAGAATCACACAGCAGGAGAAAGCTCTGCTGATGAAAGACTGCTTCATTTGTAATCCCACGTGCATGGGAACTGACTGTTGGGAGATTTCTGCAACATCTCCCATCAATCCAGCTGTTCTGTAAAATCACATATCCTCAGTAATTCTTTTCCTTTTTTATCCCAATAGTAAGAGCTTGCCTAGCCAGAATATGTCAGATACTCTTGACCATAATATGCACCCATGAATTTTCATTCTGCACATTTGAAGAGAAAGTTATGCTTGAGTAAAGCAAAACTTAGTACAACATTGGCATTAGTGGCATATCTAGCACCACCCCCCCGCCCCTTCTCAGGATACCTGCCCATAGTGATGCATTTCTGACTTCAGTGTCTGAATTCCCCTGGATAGCAATGCCAGAGACTGCTCTGGGAACGATGACTGACACGCTAGCTCTGTAATATTTTATATATTAAGATATAATATGAAGCTTGTGCAGATTGTCTGTAACTGGTTCTCAGTGGACACTTGCAATTTGCTGGCAGGTAAAAATTAAGATGATGAATTTGCTTTTTTCTCAATCTAAAACTCCCTGTTAGGAATTTGATCCTAGAGTGAATCATGCAGAATGTCACAACTGCGTTTCCAAACCAAGTAACTGGGAAAAGAAAATCCATCATTCAACAGCGAGTATGAAATGGAATCTGTTGTTGGAGTGTCTGCGCTCCCACGATGTTGGGCTGCTTCAGTACTCGTGGACACTGACATCATTAATTTGATTTAAGATGATGGGAAGATGACTTACTTATGAATTAAATTGCACATATATTCAGTGCATCGAGAAAATTTTTAACAACTAAGCGTAATGACATTTCCGTAAGTGGGCAATGTTTCACTAAGCCAGTCCCTCCCCATCTGAATGGAAGCTATGCATTCAGAAAATCAAGCTCATCTGAGCTAACCTGATCTCAGATCATATTTGCAAGCTGGACAACTGCAAGATGTTTTCAGACTTCTGTTATCCATCCAATAAGAGCATGACATCTTAAATTTGGCAGACGATAAACTAACTTATTAGTTCCTTAAAGTATAATGGTAGAAGCAATTATCAGGAAACACAAGCAAGAACAGCTGAGAGAAGGCATCCTGCTTCATAAAACAGTAAAATCAGACTGTAAAAAAACGTTTAGTATCATCACATGCTTTATCTGTAACGTCTCAAAAACGAGTGCTCCAGTTTTTCTTTTGACTTACACCAAAGACGCAACAGAGCAGGAAATCAACTCAAATAGGTGTTTATGAACAAATCTCTAACTATAAGGTAATCCTGACCTATGATGCTTTTTAAAAATCAAACACATTCAGTATACTGATTTAAAATACTTCACACACTCCGATATATTCAACATTTTCATGCAACTGTAGCCTCTCTACCAGTAGAAACAATGCTCTTCAAGACGGAATTCCTGAGCCTGCTGTCTCCATGACACCAGAAAACAACATGTGAAATGACGAGAGTTAGAAGTAAACCCTCATCAAATCCTCACACTTCTGTGTATCCAATCAAACAAGAAAAAATAGGAAAGAATACGACCAACCATTAGACAATTATTCAAAGTTTAGTGCATTTTTTTCTTAGTTCTAGAACGAAGAAACCACTGTGCAGGAGGTCACCTGTAGACTCCTCCAGAGGGGCATTTAAAAAACAGCTGTGAAACGGACATGGTATCAGCCTCAACCTGCTGCTGCTGTGAGCCCAGAGCGGTCACTTGGTCGTAAACTCTAGCCATCAGCTCCTGATGAAAACCGAAGCAACACCCTGAAACCTCCCTTGCTAAAGGATGAATTACTTAGAATGAAAGATTTAAATACCCACTGAAATAGTAGAAGACCAGGAAATTAAAAAAAAAAAAAACAACAAACAAAACAAAACCCTCCTTTGTTTACATTCTACAAGTTCATAATTATTACCAGAAGTTTTGGGTTTTCAGTTCCAACACTCGGATCACGAGGCCAGATTTCCTTCCAGGTGCAAGTGAACCAGAACAGCGTTTTTTAAATCAGAGGAGAAATATTCTTTTAATAAACTTAATAAGATCTTTTTATTCTGATGAAATTTCTGAAAAGCAGATGGAAAACAAGACATTCCGTGTCTTTCCCTGATGAAAAATCCACCCCAATCCAAAGTTACGTGAAGCCATTTATCCTTTTCACAATACCTGTAAGATTTGGAGGACGCTGGCTCTTTTACTGACTGAAGTAATGTTCACAATATTTGTGAGATGAAAAGAAGGCTTGTGCACACAAAAATCAGAATTCGTATCTATCCTGAAGAACATTAGTGCCCATGACAAGATACAATAGACCACTTAGCTACAAAAGATGGGGACGATATAGTATGCTACTAATGAAAGCATTTGAGAACATCAATGTCAGTGAAGTGCATTTATATCTATTTTAATCATCTACTATTCTCTGCCTAGTTTTCTGTGACAGTTAAATAATCTGGACAGAAAATAAGAGATGCTTAGAAGAGGATAATGTTTGGTCTATTTCTAGGATTTTTTTTCCTTCTCTCCTAAGCTGCAGCAAAGGACATCTTTTACTAGCAGACAGAGCTGAGTCTCCAAACTGGAGAAGTCACAGCGGTTCTTCAGCTCTTCCAAGCTCCCAAATGGTGTGCAGAATTTACAAAGCCTCAGCAGCATGGAACTGTCATTCCATCCGACAACTACCTTTGCCTATTAAAATGTAACACACTAAGGGAGGACAGTTAGTTCAACAAGAAGTGCAAAGTCCTGCGTCTGGAGAACAACCACCCCATGCACCAATATATGCTGGGGGCTGACCAGTTGGAAAGCAGCTTGGCAGAAAAGAACCTGAAGGTCTTGGTGGACAACAAGATGAACATGAGCCATAAATGTCCCCTTGCCGCAAAGCAAGCTAATAGTATCCCGGGTTGTATTTGACAAAGCATTGCCAGCAGGTGGAGGGAGGTGATCTTTCCCCTCCACTCAACACTGCTGAGGACACACCTGAAGCGCTGTGCCCAGTTCTGGGCTCCCCAGTTCAAGAGAGACATGGAGAGACTGGAAAGAGTCCAACAAAGGGCCACAAAGATGATGAAGGGACTGGAGCAGCACTGCCATGAGGAAAGGCTGAGAGACCTGGGTCTGTTCAGCCTGTAGAAGAGAAGGCTTGCGGGGGATCTCATCAATGTTTATAGATTTCTAATGGGAGGGTGCAAAGAGGATGGAGCCAGGCTCTCTGCAGCAGTGCTGAGTGACAGGACAAGAGGCAGTGGGTACAAACTGAAACATAGGAGGTTCCCTCTGAACATCAGGAAACACTTTTACTGTGAGTGGGACTGAACACTGGCAACTGGCTCTGGTGGCTCTGCTTGAGCAGGGGGCTTGGACCAGATGACCTCCAGAGGTCCCTTCCAACCTCAGCCATTCTGTGATATCAGTTGATTCCCCACATAAACAGAATACATCACCTTGCTCCAACGAATAGCTCAATGGCATCTTAGTGAGCTATTTATGGCATTTAAATAATTATAAGAACATTTTATAGAGGTAACAAAGTGGCAAAACTGGTGCCTTAGTAAAGATCATAAGCTTGTGACGATTAAAAAAAAACCCCACTTAAAAAAGCCAGATGAAGTATGTGTGTGTATATATACATTTAAACTAGCCATATGCTTTAAAAATCAATGTCCTTAGGTGGAACAGGTGTTAATTGCTTATCAGGCAGTCCACCTGGGCCATATCGTGTCAGCATTTAAGCATACAAAAAACTATCTAGATGCTGCTGTGTAAAGCTTAACACAGAATTCATTTGCTTTTGTGTGAGAACTCTGCTATTTTTAACCACTGACCCAGCAATGTATTTTTCGCTACGGTTCTAACAAATCATCTATTCAATTGAATGCTATAGGGCTTCAAGGGAGAAGATTAAAGGTAAATAACTACTTCACAGAAAATTCAAATTTTTCTTTGAAAAGCTAAGGTTACTGGATATGCACAAATATGTCAAGTCGATTATGGGGAGAAAGCACAGGCATAGTTAATGCTGCAAGTCACTCCAGGGTACCTGTGCAAATACATATTCTCTGAAGGCTGCTTTCCACTGCTTGCTCCAGTTGCATTATCCTTATGAGCAAAAAGGGGAGAGCAGAATAGGAGGAATGGTATGTATAACAGCCTGTCTGATACAGCACAGACACACCGACGGTCTCTTGAAAAATAGAAGGTAGGTTTTACAGTACCTTAGGGTAAGACCCACACATAATTGTACTACTTCCAGAAAATCTGTTTAACGTTTACTGAGATATTTCTGTATGGTGTAGATAGACCCATCACATCTGAATGGAAGAATTGCTGCCATGGAAAAATGTGCCAGTTTTAAAGAGACGAAGGTGGAAATTCAACACTTCCAGTTTGGCAAAGATAACATTCCCTTGCGTTCAAAATTGAAGACACTCCCTCTCAAGTACTAGCCAAGGGCCTGGGGCAATTCAGAAACAACAACTCCAATGACCTGCAGAATGGCAGGAAGTATAAAACTTAACAGGAATTGTCCAACCTCCCTCAGCTACAGATTTTTGTAACTACTGCAGCTGCACACTGGATTCGTGGCTGTTTATGTTGCCCTGGGTAAATAGTTCAACTCCATTTGCCTCCTTTAAAAAGAGGAAAAAAATACTAACTGGGAACTATGGCTAATCAAAACCAGAGAGGAACTGCTTTTCCTCAGAAAGAACATCTCTAGTTTCTCAGTCCTCAGCGTGCTTCTCTGCACCTCCATCTACAGCTAGAAAGTGCCCGTATTTAACAACCAAGCGGACCTCTCCAGTGCCTATTCTCAACAACAGTCAGAGCCCACGCTCACACTAGCAAGTCGTGAAGTAGAACAACACAGTAAAAAGGGGTGACTGAGACATTTGTTACCCAAAGGTACTATGTGAGCTAAAATGCTACTGTAGACAGACCCAGGAGGATTTACATTGACTGGATTAAGCAGGTTTGTCAACTGGCACAAAACCCAACCGTCCTGACGATGAGCACCACTGATGACAATTCGTCACCTTCCTCTATGCCAGTTCAACTGAACTTGGTCTGTCCCAGTACAGATAAATCCTAGAGCGCTCATTCATTTACCCATGCTTCAACATCCATGTTTTCCTTCACCAGAAAAAAAAGAATAAATTAAGGCATTATAAGCACATGACAGTCATTGCATAAAGCAACTGCTACCAGTACTTTTGCCTCTAGTCTAAGAGGAAGACTAGAACTGCTTCCCATGAAGCAGATGAGAATTGCCACCTCCGTGACCAACAAGCAATTTCAAGAATTTTCTAGTGCAATGTACTGAAATTGAGTCATAGGCTAATTACTTTTCTTACTTGATATAAACTATGCCATTCTGTACAATCCCATTCCAATACCCTTGGTAATCCTACAACATTCTTTTAACAAGCTATTGACACATTTAACGTTTCCTTTTGTTATTCTGATACCTCAATATGGCAACCCAACTTCAAGCGGAGGTGCAAAAATCCTAAACATCGCTTCATGATTTCAAGTATTTTTTTGAAGGTAGAGTTCTTCCCTTCAGCTAAATCTTAAGACAGAAAGTATAAGGAAGAGTTACAGGAAAACAAGACACTGACGAGTCCCATTGCAGTCTGAAAGACATTACCATTTACATACTAAAACCATAGCATTTTAAGGGACAGGTTGAAGAAAACAATCACAAAGGAATTGGCACCAAACAGGACAGACACAGAACTTGCTTTTGCAAAGCCCCCAAGAGCGTGTTTTGGTTATGCAATATAAATCTGAAATCACAACGGTTGTCGTTTCGGGCTGTCAGCCTGTGGCAAGCAGCTAACGCCCTCAAAGCTTCTTAAGAAGGATACCACAGAATGCATGGAGAACAGCATTCTAATTCAACTCATGGCAAGCATGGCTGTGCATTTCCATGGCTGGGCACGGAAAGCCCACAACCAGTTGAGATACCACTAACTTTGCCCTCCACAGATGCAGACTGACAGGTCTGGGGACCTAATGGTTACAGAGGAAGGGTTAAAAGAAAGCAAGTCTTCAGACACCTTTAGTCTGCAGCTTGAACTATGTATTTATAGCTTTTTCTAAAAATATTTGGAAAAATCTTCACAGGAAGTTGTGAACCAAATGTCAAGAGGCAAATCTCTCTTGCTCAAATTTTTTCATGTGAAGCTGGAGCACATAAATACTTGAAATAGCACATGACAAACTCTCTGCATGCGTTTCAACCCAAGCAGTGATCTGGGGTCTGCTTGTGTTTTTCTTCTCTCCCAGCTATACAACGTGAGCGTGGCATCCAGAACATGCTGTAGAAGAACAGGATAGGCACAGTGGAACAGAATAATAAAATAACAATAGCTTGATTTTATTTGTCAAAGGATAGATGAAATCATATTCTCTTACTTATTGCTCGTAACAATGTTTCAGAGCTCTGTTATGATACTGCTGCAGTAGGCAGTGTTCAGTATTTCATAAGTGGTGGGCTAGAAAACATGGAGCTGAGGACATCAGTTTGGAAATAGAGCAGCAAAGACAGAATTAAAAATTCAGCTCACCACCTGCCCATGTGACTGATGTACAAAGCTCTGACGTAGCTTCTGACTCAGAAGCTGTGGCTGCTGTGCCACTCCCAGCAACAAATTGCCTTTTACATATCTGGATAAGCAGTCTAATCAAATAAGGATTTAAAGCAGGATGTGCTCAAAGGAACCGCTGATTTCTCTCGAAGCCTGCCATTGCTCTCTCTGAGATTCTGTACATATTAAATAGTATATGAGAGTTATCAGAGGGAAAAAGTGAGTACATACCAAGGTAACCAAATAATCTGCTCACCTACAGTGTGCAAATAAATCTCTCTTCTTAGATTTTTTGTGCCAGTCTCCTACTCATGGAGCATACTCCTGCACTTGAGAAACACCACTTAACACCAAGAACTACATCAGTTGCAGGGAGTGGCCTGGTTTATAGCACATTTGCATCGCTGCCCCTTGAGAAAACATTTTCAGCCAGAATGCCAAATGGTCTCCCACACAAATGAGCTGCTTATGCTTTCCAAGGTTTGTCGTAACAGTCACGGTCATACAAAGCTCCTTCTGCAACTCATACACCGATCCTTTTTCCTCTGCCCCAACATGAACAAAAGACAGCCTGCAGTATTCTTCCTTACACATCTGGAATTTGTTGCTGCAATACCTGCCTGTCAACCTAATGGGGCGTTTACACATTACACATCGGTCAAATGCTTAGAAAAAAAATCCTCACTTCATTTAAGTGCTGCTTTCTACCCTGCAGAGTGCTGTGGGTCTTCCTACATACCTATATACTCAAATCAAGACATCTTCTGTTTAAGCCAACAGACATCAACTGATGACGAACACCTGCAGACAAGGACTACAACTCTTAAATTTTACCCTAACTTCTTACCACCACCTCTGCTGGAGTTCTGAAAATAACCAGAAGTTTTAAAAGGCTGCTTTTACAGCAGAAGCTGGATTTCCTATTTTTTGATTCTGCACCTTAAAACTATGGCTGTAAACCTGCCTTTTGAGGTAAGAACTTCAAACATACCCTGTATTTTAAAGGAACTTCAAATGTCCAACTGCTGGACTGTGATTCATCTGATCACCAAGCATTAATTAAAAAAATCTTCAGATTGCTGAAGAAAACATTCTNTATGGCCGTAAACCTGCCTTTTGAGGTAAGAACTTCAAACATACCCTGTATTTTAAAGGAACTTCAAATGTCCAACTGCTGGACTGTGATTCATCTGATCACCAAGCATTAATTAAAAAAATCTTCAGATTGCTGAAGAAAACATTCTCTATGCAGCTGCTACACCCCAGGAATACCTCTAGATTCTATTTCATATAATTCAAACTCATTGCTTAGCATAAAGACTTCAAAAATAACAGACAAATTACAAGTGTGCACCACATCTTCGTGCATATATATTTTCCAATGACAGAACACCACCCATTCCTCACGTTTGAACCTTTGGTAGTGGACTGGCAGGAAGACGTAAGGGAAATTTTAATGCAGTTCTACTTTAGTTTCTAAAAAGACAAATGTCAAGACCTGAGATTCAAATTTGTAAACAGCTAATAATGGAGAAACTGTGCAAAATAGGGCACAATATTTCTAGCAATGAGAAAATCTAGCAAAAAACCAGCACCTTATTAGGTGTAAGAGGAATTGAACCCATGGTACAAATTCACAGGAAACTAGATCTCATTTATTTTGCTGCTCACAGAGCTATTTGTTCAATTTANCAGGGCACAATATTTCTAGCAATAAGAAAATCTAGCAAAAAAACAGCACCTTATTAGGTGTAAGAGGAATTGAACCCATGGTACAAATTCACAGGAAACTAGATCTCATTTATTTTGCTGCTCACAGAGCTATTTGTTCAATTTAGGGAAAAACTACCTTTGTCAGAGCTGTGTCTTCTAAAGTAAAGATTATTAATTCCTAAAGGTGAAAACTGTTCATTAAGAACTCTGCAGTAAACTGTGGAACTAGAAATCAGAAGCATAATGAACAAAAACCCTGAACTAAATAAAACACTAGCCATCTAACTTGCATTCCAGCCTAAGAGAAGAACTATTTTCAACCACGCTTCCTCATATGTAATTTATTATTCAGATACTGTTTGTGTGAGACGTTCTTACCTAGGTTATTTTTCAACTTTTCCACTGACTCAGACTTTCTAAGTCAATGGTTCTAACAGAAGGTATTTAATGAAACATTTGTCTTTTTAATGAGAGTTGTAATATTTCTTGGGATTGTTATAAAGCACAATTTTATCAGTATTTTACTTCTCCAGAGATTCTGCACCTGTAATAAGATTTCCTTTTCCATGGGTTTAGGAACAGCACACAGACGAAGAAATTCAGTAATTTCAGAACAGACTTTTAAACAGACTTACCAGTGCTCAAAGATAGAAGGATACGGTCTTCTTGAGCAGATCGGAACGACCTCAACAAACTTTCATTAAAATCAGTATGTAAACCCAAGTATATAGCCAATGTTACCAACAAGGAGAATGTTGATACTGAAAGAGAATAGGCTTTCTTCCCATTACTGAAAACTATTTTATCTAGAACAGCCCAGATCTGATTGTGCTTTCTTCAGTTTTCGCTGCCTGGTAACTCCCAGTAGGAGAACTTACTTTTCATTGCTTTAAACTTTGCACTGCTTTGAGGAGTTTTTACCATACCCCACACCACAAAAAAAATCAAGGTAGGGAAAAAGTACTCAAGAGACTGTGATAAACTTTTTCTTTGAGATATCTTAGCTTCTCTCATCTTATTAGGAAGTAATATCCTACTAATTTTAGGGTCTTTTTTCCCTAAAAATTAGTACTACATTTGAGATTAGGAGTCAGATTTTTGTAAACCACTTAGCAGTTAATAGACTTTTGCTCCCATGTCACTTCAAAGCCTCTGAAATTCCCATTCCATTTCAGTACTTAGGAGGGAGAAGAAAATTTAGAAGAACGTCCTCACCAACAAGCATTAATGTTACCAAGAAGAAATTGAAATTTCAAGTGAAAAATCCAAGGGAATGTCAGTGGTGCAGAAAACTGAGTATACTGAAGACCTAACAGTATTGGCATCTCCTTTGCTACAGAAATGATACGCTTTCAAACGATCACTAAGGCGTTTCTTTCCCCCCGACCCCGAATGGCACTCCACAACTACAGACTGAGGCTGTTGATTGTGCTGTGTAATTGTGAAGCACAGAAACACACGGTGAAGGGTAATTACTAATCCAGCTATCTTTTTGTTTCCTCCCAACCCCTTCATCAACTTCCTGATCTCATCCCCAGCCCTCTCAAGCTACCTCACAAGTAGAAGCACATCTCCTTCCTAACTTGTGCTTTGGGCAAATGAATCCACCACTACTCCCTGCCTGTTCCCTCCCTGTGTCCTAAATGCATCCTAATCCTTACCACAATGGCATGCCTCCCTCCCTCGTGTTTTAAAGAAATCAATAATTTAGTCAGCTGAAGTTGGTTATTTCTGAAACTAATCCATTAACTGCCATTTGGCAGAGTATTACATCTTGCAAGAAAAGCTGTTCCAAAGACAATGACCGTCCCATCTCCGGCCTTTGCATTCAACCATGTATTATTTTTCCTACAAAAGCACACTAGCAACGTGATGTCCAGAGCAGTGGCTATATCTGAAATTAATATAGGCTAAGCGAAGTTGCCTTGCTGCAATAGCAGCACGTAACAGAGTCCGAGTGCTGTGACGGAGAACTCTCTGTTGCAGCGATGCCACAGGCAAGAGCAGGAACCTGAACGGGAGAAAAGACCATTCTCCCTCACAGCTGTCTGCTGTGACAGCATCAAGGAGGATGCAAACGTGGGACTATTGCTACCTGACTCATCCACAGCCCAGCCTGTGCACTGTAAAAAACAGACGGTGAGGAGATACCCATTTGACCAACTAACAGAGAACTAAATGCATGACCAGAAAGATACTGCAAGGTCGCACTTAGCAACTTCCAGTTGATACACTTCTCTTGAATGCTTGGGTCTGCAACTAATTTTCAGCTGGAGGGCTTCCAAAACGTCTATATCAGATAATGTAAATACTTACCATGTGATTTAAATATCCAAACCGAGGAAGGACTTGCTAAATCTCATTGTCAGTACCTGTGTCCCTATAGCATGGGGGCTCCAAATGTAAATTAATATATTTCAGGAAGATATTTACAACAATATGATGATGCCACTACATGGGTTATGCAGGATTTGTCTTCCAAGTATTCATTATAATTTAATTTATAATTTAAGAACATTGGCAAGTTTACTCTCCTGTTTTTCAGCTGTGACAGTATATCAACAGGAGAAGTAAGATGCTGTATTTTAGCCACTGGTGGTAATTTCTTATCACAGAAGTATTTCCCTTTTTCTACATTAACAGTTTGCATACCGACTTCGTCCTGGATCTCCTCTGCCACAGCAGGCACATTGTAGAGGAAGGAGAGAGACTGGTTCATGCGTTCATATATCACACGTAGATGTGTCATAACCTATGGAAATAGAAGTATTTTAAGGAGGGGAATACCACTGTTAATTTGACATTATCACAAATTGTACAGGTTACTGAGAGTAAGACAGTTTTCACTTGTGCTAGGTATACGATTTCAGTATGGTCTATGTACTGAAACTGTCAAATCCATTGTAAAACTCACCTCTCCCACATCTGCTATGTAAACAGTGTTCTAGATGCTCTTCCATAGCAACTACCTGAAATCCCATAGGAATGCAGTAATTTAAAGTGTGAGTTTACATTTGCTGTGGGGCAGAGCATGTACACAAGCAGCTACTGTAGCAGAAATCCACAGCCTCATTTACCCTTCAGCAACATCTCTACATAATACGCAAACCAAGTGAAGTGCAACGATTGCTGCATCAAAATGCTTCAGCTGTTTTTTTTTTCTTTACCCTAATATTGAAAAAAGAAACAGCTCTCTGAAAAAAGCTTTAATTGTCTTGGTAAAAACATTTGCAAGCATTTTCAGCTGAAACCAAAAATATTTCCACGCAGAAGCATCACTGCATTGTCTCACGTGATTACAACTCTATTGCCTCAGGTTCCCACACACTGCTACGGGCTGAGTCATGACATCGCATGACATACGGTCCCACCCAGGGTACTCTCCACAAGGATCACCTCTCTTTAGTAGAAAGTGAAACTGAGGTGCATCTTAGAAGACTGTCGGGGCAATTAGGCCTAAAAACGAAAATGGGTAGCAGACAGCAATTTTAATCAAACAACGGTATGATTTCTTCAAATCCAAATACAGTGTTTACGCTTTTGAACACAATATTTTGTTTTCCATTTTCCACTGAAAAAAATTTTCACAAACAGATCCTCCAGCCTACATTCCTCCAACCTTCTGACCAACACCAGACGCAAAGATACTATAGAAATACTCATTACTAAGATGATACACTAAGCAATATACTGCCCTTTTTGTATTTAAATGTCAGTTTCCATTCTTCACCTGTGGTGCCACACAATCCGTAGTCTGCAAAATTTTACTATTCCGTTATTAAATAATCCAATGTTTTAGAAACTAAAAAGTCATGTTAGATGTAAAAGGACATCCTTTAGTGTTTAAGACAAGGGGAAGACAACTGTCACTGCAGAAGGCTGTTAGAAGTGTGCATTTCTAACTTGAGCAATTTCAAGACAGCAACAAGTCTGGCTGGAATAGAGGTTTGAGAAGTTTAATACGCAACTTGTGCCATTCAGGAAGGAACATGGTTTTGATTTGGCTTTTAGCGATGCCAGTTAGTTCCAAAACTGTGGCTGGAACAGCACTTCCCATTGCATCCTGCAGAAGGAACAGCGTCAGATTCAGCAGATGCCGGCACACTTTTTTTTTTTTTACAGCTTAGCCATTATGCCTACGATTTTAATTGCTGTTTTGAAAGCCAGCTACATCTTTGATCTTTTTATTTTTGCTTTCTCAACCTCCATGATTTATGAAGGCAACACAAAAGCTGTTCCAAAACTTACACGTTGAGGACTGCAGTAACATTCAGCAGTGAAAATGCCACGAACTACAACGTCCACTTTAAAACAACATGTTAAACGCAAGCGCATCACAGTAATCACATTTATAGACACTACAAGTACCTCTGCAATGACTACAGAAAGGTTGGTTGCAGTCAGATGGCTACACCACTCCCAGTTCTGCCACTTCAGCTGAGGGAAGCATAACCATGTGTGTCGCTACATCTATTACTGACATTTTCCCAGAGGTATTATCTACCAAAGCACCAATAAAGGCTCTGGGCATTAANATTTTCCACTGAAAAAAATTTTCACAAACAGATCCTCCAGCCTACATTCCTCCAACCTTCTGACCAACACCAGACGCAAAGATACTATAGAAATACTCATTACTAAGATGATACACTAAGCAATATACTGCCCTTTTTGTATTTAAATGTCAGTTTCCATTCTTCACCTGTGGTGCCACACAATCCGTAGTCTGCAAAATTTTACTATTCCGTTATTAAATAATCCAATGTTTTAGAAACTAAAAAGTCATGTTAGATGTAAAAGGACATCCTTTAGTGTTTAAGACAAGGGGAAGACAACTGTCACTGCAGAAGGCTGTTAGAAGTGTGCATTTCTAACTTGAGCAATTTCAAGACAGCAACAAGTCTGGCTGGAATAGAGGTTTGAGAAGTTTAATACGCAACTTGTGCCATTCAGGAAGGAACATGGTTTTGATTTGGCTTTTAGCGATGCCAGTTAGTTCCAAAACTGTGGCTGGAACAGCACTTCCCATTGCATCCTGCAGAAGGAACAGCGTCAGATTCAGCAGATCCCAGCACACTTTTTTTTTTTTACAGCTTAGCCATTATGCCTACGATTTTAATTGCTGTTTTGAAAGCCAGCTACATCTTTGATCTTTTTATTTTTGCTTTCTCACCCTCTATGATTTATGAAGGCAACATAAAAGCTGTTCCAAAACTTACACGTTGAGGACTGCAGTAACATTCAGCAGTGAAAATGCCACGAACTACAACGTCCACTTTAAAACAACATGTTAAACGCAAGCGCATCACAGTAATCACATTTATAGACACTACAAGTACCTCTGCAATGACTACAGAAAGGTTGGTTGCAGTCAGATGGCTACACCACTCCCAGTTCTGCCACTTCAGCTGAGGGAAGCATAACCATGTGTGTCGCTACATCTATTACTGACATTTTCCCAGAGGTATTATCTACCAAAGCACCAATAAAGGCTCTGGGCATTAACGCTCTGGAGGGCTTCTCAGGTAATGCCCATGACTGACTCTGTCTGGACAGACAGAAAATCTGTTTTTCAGTTCTTCCCAGAAGACAGATTATACCCACCCTACACACCCACATCACTTTGCCTTAATCTTCTGCTAGAAAGCAGATTATTTTTTATTGCGTGTAAGGCTGTCCAGAGAAAGGAGTCAGGTATTTTTTAAAAATTGGTTGCCAGAAGCTTCACAATGATTATGAACAAGCACAACCCCATTAACCCTCAGCAGGGGTTACCTGAGATCTGATTTGGGCAGCTTTCTTTGGGTCTACCATGCGGACATGTTCAAAGTGTTTGAGAGTATGCTGTCTGTCTTTCTGCTCAGCACGCACGTACTTCTTCAGCATGTTGAATACATGACGAGGCTACAGGGAAGAAATAAGGAAAAAAATAATCAGTTTAGAACAACATGTTTTAGTTCCTTGCACTGGAGATGTTCTGCAAACCAGAAGCAAGCTGGTGCCTGCAGCCACCTTCTGAAGGCAGGTCTGACTACTATAAAGAACGTCCACTCACTCAATCCTTTTGGCAGGATGCACAAATAAACAGTAGTTGTAGGTAGCAGGTAAGGCCCCTATAGAGGGCGTTCAGATTTCCTCCCCGACCATAAGGGAAAGTTCGGCTGTTGCACTTTCTTGTCTAACTGCTATACGATTGACCCAACAAGACAGCAAGTGCCACCTTAGCATGCTAGTCAATGGACACCCAACATCAACTTCTTTTGGGCTTTGCCTACGTTCTCTCCATCAGACTCTGCTTCTTTTCTCCTCCAACTCAGGAAGCCCCCATGATGCAAGCTCCGAGTTTTGCAACTTTCACCATCACCAGGCAAACCACTTCCAGAAAATCCTCTGAAACACGGCCTCCATTGGAAGCATTTCAAAGATTCCCCATATATGCTCTACTATGCTGAATACTCAAGCAGTATCAACATCTGCCAACTACAGCTAAACTTTTGCAACAAAAAAAAGATTGCAACTGCGAAGTTTTATCGACAGTAAACTGAATGTACATTCAGATTCAAATCACAAAGTAATCTGCCCAACAGCTGCACAGAAGACCATGTGAAAGCACTACTCTAAGTCAAAGAACAATCATCAGACTTGACAGCAAAACTTAGAATAATAAAAAAAATTCAAGATGCTCCTGTCCTGTCACTACTGCTATGCCATGAGGGAGAAAAAGATGAATTGAATCACTGAGCTGACATATAGAAAGTACAAATCCAGAATATACAACTGACTGAAAAGCCCTAAGAAAAAAGGGCCATCCACTTGGTTCTTCTGAAGGCACTCAGCTTGGGTGCCAGATTTTCTAAAAATCTTACTCTATGTATATATTGCAGGTGATTTTTAATTAGTAAAACCCGTAAAATATACACCTTAAGGCGTACAATCGAATACAAACAAAGAAAAGGTCTGTGGCTGAAGTGAACATGAAAATACACAGAGACTGATGATAGAGCAGTGAAGACTAACAAATGCGTATTTCTACGTACTTTCCTACTCTGTACAATAATACAGTGCCACACACAGGGAAGCGTTCTCTAGCATTTAGCTATGACATTCATTTTTAACTCAGTATTTATGACAGATTCTGGAAATCCCCCTCCCCACCAACTATGCTTGTGCTGTTGTGCTTGTGCATCCTAGCTGTAGCTGCCAAGCAGTGAAAAGCGTGAAAGCTGAGGCAGGTGGGAAGAAAGGGAAAGGTGACCTTACTGTGCGGTAGAGAGTAAAGAACGAGTGGAAGTGGTGAACAGCTGGTCTGGGCGCTGGCAGGGATACACGGAAGAGGATGGGGAAGTGGCAAAATAAGTGTCAGGGGCTCTGTGCACAGCTTTGCGAAGCAGGAAGAACTACAAGCAAAGTTGGAAGTCAAGATGACTTAGATTCATGGACAAATATAGAGCCTAAACTAATTTAACATTTACACAAGAGATGAATACTAAGCTATGGAGCTCAAAGATTTAAGAATCTCTTCAGCTTAAGAGAAGCAAGAGATTTAAAAATATTTGAGGAAAGTAAACCAAAGGTTATTTGAAGAGTTGTCAGACAGAGAGATGTGAAGCCATTCCCTGCCAGAGGATTAAACTTAGTGGCTCCATGACTGAAAATTCATTCATGAGGAAAATAGCCCCAAGCACCCTGGGATGAAGTTGCAAGAAACTGTAGACAAATGCTGGAGAGTAACTAACCCTCACAACATTGTGGTAATGGCCAAACAAACTGAAATGCCAACTGTAAAGCTTTATAGGAACAAAGGCCAGAAGATCAGAAAGTTTAACAGCAAAAATAAAATTCTGAAGACAGAAAATGTGGTTACCTTTCCTGACAATTCAGTTTTCCCTGACCCCAAGACACATCAAGATAGCAGGTTAGTGTATACTGGAGACAAAAGGATTAATTTCTATTTCTTCAAGAGATACTCCAATTTAAGTATCAAGTGTAACACAAGAAGGATGTAGTTTTTGTTCTCCCTTAGTGTGTTTGTATTCACTGCAATATGTCAATGAAACTCTTACATCAAGAGTCACAAGTAGACTTGTTAATAGGACAACAATCTCAAAAATACCTGTCAAATACCACTAAGAGTAGTAGTCACTTCGGTAAATTGGCAGTCCACCTTTGGTGCCTTTCGTAACACTGAGAAACGCCCTAAACTTATCACTATACAGGAGAAACGGATACGTGTGCCTCTAGCATGTGTGGCCAAGAAATCTCCCTGTGATGGCAGCAGAAAACCGTAATTCAAGTTTAGGACAATGGAGAAAGAATACTAAATGCAAGGTGCTTCCTTAAGGCATCAGGCAGACACTTTGTTTTTTCTCAAGGAAAAAACCCCAGAACACTAAAAACTTGCTGTATGTAGGTATACCAGCCTAGAAAGTTTTCAGTATTTTGATTTTAAAACCAGCCATATGAACGTTTTAAGCCTGATGGTAATTATTGATCTAGTGATGTCACACTGCCTAAAAGCTTGTGACATTACTCTAACAACAAGTGATTCAAAGCTAGGAAGTCCTTGTGAGGCATCCAGTTACCTCGCACACATACACAAAGCTTTCATGGTCAGCAAGGCACTGCGCTACACCCAAGTTCCTAAGGTGGACGCAGGCACCTATGGAAAAGACAGCATTCTGTGAACATAACATTGAGACCCGAGATACATATGTACCCAGGCTCCCCTGAAGTGGAAGCTGAAACGGATTAGAAGTCTTCGCATATAGACTTGTTATGGCCAAAAATGTCTTTATTGTGACCTTTAGGAAACATGCTGTGCCTCAGCTGTCAAGGTAACATAGTGGGTCCTTTCTACAATGACCAAACCAACCCAAAAGGCGGTGGTACCCACTGAACATTTGACATACACTCAAACAGCTCTGCTTCCTTGCTGGAAGTCCCAGTCATACTGGGTGAGGTCAGACCTCCAGCCTTCCCAGTAACTTTGCAACGCTACTGCCACATGGCTTTAGGGTCGGTCAGAGCTAGTGATGGACAATGACAGCTCTCCACCGGGCTTCGCATACCTGAGCGTGGTGTTTACCATAAACGAGAAGCAAGTTCGACAGTTGAATGTAACAGTAAAAAAAAACCAAAAAACTGTAGACCTACTGCTCGCAGAGTTTTAACAAATTTATGGATCAGCAAAAGTACCTCACCCCAAGTCCCACCTCTGTATTGTATTTCATACACATTCTCTTTTAAATGTCATTATTGAGCGAACTGGTTCTGCTTAAAAATCCCACCCATGCAGGCACTTTTTTTCAGAGATACTTCCAGCAGGATTCACCCCCAAATCTAGTACATCAAGCAGTGACAGGAACTCTTGCGACAGTAGAACAGAAGGGCCACAAGGAATGGTCAAGCACAGAGGTGAGGGAAGGGTCCACAGGCTGAGGAGATGCAGTCAGGCCCTGTGTCTGAAGCTACTACATCGACAGCCGACTATTCAGGCCCTGTGTCTGAAGCTACTATATCGACAGCCGACTATTACTTTGACCCTAGGCAGGAACCTTCAGATTACCTTATAAATTAAAGCGGTGCTATTATCAGCTAAATTAAGTTCCCGAGGCCTCAGCTCTGACACTGCCTATGGCAGAACCACCAACAGCTGACACATCCAAGGGCCGGGTTGGCACCTCTTGCTCTTCATAAATAACGTACCAACCACCAAACATCACTAAAAAATTCCGGGTCTGGCACTTGAGATTGTGGCATGTTTTGCCAGGGAAAACCCAGAGCGTTCACATGGCTGTAGTCACCTTAATTAAAAACATCTCACGGAACAACTGACTTGTATCAATCACCAGGGGCTACCTAAGCCTCATGAAAGAATTCCACTGTTTTCAGTTGTCTGTACTTGTTTTGTTGGCTTGCTTTTTTTCAGTCTTTCCCTGAAAGCGACCATGATACTCCCAACACGACTTCTGTTATCCCCCTGGTTTTAGTTACTCTGGCCAACGCTGGAGGCGACTGTCATTTATCCAGCGACAAGAATGGCCAGTGACTTCCTAAGCAACAGGATCCAGCACCAAATTCAGAATGCATATTATTTCATTCACAATACTTGTTTAGTTAGGAATAATATAGTTTACTGAGTACTCCAAAACTCTAGACTGGCTGGAAAGAAGCTTAAATCCACAGTGTAATGGCACACACTCACTATTCAGGCAAACGTGGAAAAAAAGACACGAACACATCTAATAAGGGGCGCAGAGGGCAACACAGGGTGCAGCAGTGTGAACGCCACCATTACATGCTGTTTCCAACTATTTCAAGTGCACACCGTCATGCCATTTACTCCCATGCAACTCATTCCAAAGTTCCCCCTTCTCAGCAGATTCAAACATCTGGTTTTTATCTAAAGCCAAGCACAGATTGATCGTAGCCCTTCTACAAGGTCTCACGACAGGCCAACAGACGCACTCATGTCTGTAGGTATTTTAGTTGTTAGTTTAAAACACTGCTTATGCTGGAGAATGTTGTCAAAGTATTATTTTATATGGTTTTCGTGAGTACGTTGGGACTTGCATGTATTCAGTACATTTGGTACAAAGCAGACAGGTCTACAGACTACGTATGCAGTCTACGTAGACTACCTAGGCTGACAATGCACTATTAAAAAGCTAATTTTCTACCTGAAACTTTAGAGAATATACCTTGTCTCTTATTTGGAAGACAATTCTTTCTGTGAATATATATACACGCACCAGGCCAGAGTTAAGGACCTGTACTGTAACCCTCTGGTTTGAAAGCTTAACCAGGCAGTCCTGACAGCTGGTTAACAGGTTTCTAGCTGTATAAAGCACAAGCCCAAACAAAGCAGAAAACTCTGGCAGCTCCTTGGTGGTGAGTTCCAGCCCTGCTGACTCTGTAATCCACTGCCTTATTTCAGATGGCATCAGCATCGACATAAAGTCACCCCCATGAAGGAATTATATATGACATCTAAAATGTCCAAAACCCAGTTTCTAGCAAGTAATATACATATACATAAATACAAGTATGAATATATACGCATGCAGATGCCCCCCTCCATGAACTCAATATTGATCCTAGTCTACTATTTCAGATTGCAAGGAAGTGAAGAAATAGTGCAACTTCATTGAGCTTGGAAAATGGAAACAGCAAATGTAGTTTGGATTGCTACAGATATAACTTACACTCTCTTAACAGAAATCTAAAATACTCACTACAGAGGAATTAACACAAAAATCATATTAAAGCACTTCTGTGTATTTAAAACGCAACTTTACGCCTGTGTGCCATGGAACTTCCATGGGGAATTCTGAGCTGGCTTGTCATTTTGATCAAAATTCTCTCTAAGTCAGAGAGGAAAGTTTCACAATGCTGGATTGTGCTATTTAATTTTGCCTTTAGAGAAAAATGAATCACCAGTCCTTACCGATTACTGCTCTTGAAATGTGCAACAATTGCTTCTTTTCATTCACTTATTAGAAGTAACTTGTACACTATATTAGGTATATAGTTTACCTGCTACGTTATTAACTTGCAGGTCATGTTTGACACAGGAGTAGTAGTTCATTTTAGTAACATTCAAGAAAGGATAGCTAGGATAAATGTAAGACTTTCACTCATGGGTGAGACACAACAAAACCCCCATCCAGCTACCTTTTCAGGGGGAGTTAAAGATGCCTTCTCATAATTTCTGCTGATTTGTAAGAAAACATGTTACCCCACTGTCCTGGTTTGACCCCAACACAGTACTCCATCCAATACACATCATGCTCAGAATAAAGGTGAGGGATCACAAGGGTCACTCCCTCTCCCTTTATGGCCAGGGCACTCATGGGCTCAACGGCCCTAAGCAGCCTCACCTGGTGCTTCCACCCACACCCATGGCCCAGGAGCCTATTTAAGCCCAGCATGGGGCTGTTANACACACCACAAATACATGTCTATAATGGCGCTCAAATCTTCCCTTTGCCTACCCTGCCAAGGACTTTTCCTAGGGCAGAATAAAATAAAACCAGTATTTGATTCAATCTCATTATTTGCTTTTCAGGATTTTAACTTACTCAACTTTGACAAAATAAGACAAATTTTGTTTCTGCTCACTCTTTTAAAACTTTGCATTTTAGATCTAATGAACCTGTCAAGGTTCTGCAAAGCTTAGTNAAAATCAGTATTTGATTCAATCTCATTATTTGCTTTTCAGGATTTTAACTTACTCAACTTTGACAAAATAAGACAAATTTTGTTTCTGCTCACTCTTTTAAAACTTTGCATTTTAGATCTAATGAACCTGTCAAGGTTCTGCAAAGCTTAGTACCCATTTGGAATTGCCTCTTCTGTCTTTAGTTTGCTCATACAAAAAACCTACCAGCAAGCCTAGTTGGATGACTATACCATATGCTCAAGCCCGCAGACTGGGGAAAAAACAAGACAGTCTGGTTTTATTCATATAAAAGCCTCAGAAGCTGCTGGAAAACAGAGTTAGGTGACCACATTTCTTGAAGCCTGACTTGGTTTAAAAGTAGAGCTGAAATCCACGCCATTTCACAAAATCCTACAAAACTAAGTGCATGTGAGAAATTCCACAGCTACAAGTTTATGGGTTTGGAGGAGCAGAGCTGAAGGGTGGAGTATTAGAGCTGCACTGCTCTTTCCTACTGCACAGGAAGATTTTTATCACTAGATCAGCAGGAATGCATTGGCCTGCCTCCAACTGCATATTTCCACAGCAACCTCGTTGGACTCAGGAAAGGCTTTGAGCTTCCCAAACGCAGAGGCACTGAGTAAGGGCCCCTCTGCAGATCCCTCTTCCATGTCCGAACAGCCAAACCCGAGTAGTTTGAGCCTGCACTGTGCTCCCTCCATACAGACAGACACTGCTCCCAGAGCACAAAAGGCACCAGAGCAAATTCTGAAGGTAAGAAAAAACTAAAAAAAAAAAAAAAAAGCCAAATGGATTAATGTGCATGCTAGGGTTCATATTAATGATCCTGCTCTGCTCAGCAATAATTTACATTTCAGTAAAACAGTGCCGAACTAGAACAGAAGCATTTAAAACTGATTTTAATGGTTATATGCTCACTTGAATCTATGTGCAAAGTAAGGAGGTTAATTAATTACCTTTCACAATTTTCCTGCATGTTTGCTTGCTCTGAAACTTTTTATTTCACCACTAGGAGCTGGATTTGTTTTCTGCTTCTCTGACCCTCACCACTGGCTTCCCGCAGAGAATGTGCCTCTCTTACCAACAAAGATTAAACAGGGAGACATAAATCCAGCAAGATTTGACACGCACGTGAAAGAGCAAATATAAGCAAATTACAGAATCAATCTGCTGACAGAGAATGATGGATTTGAATTCCTCTGACTTGCAAAATGAAGGGGAAAATTTCCAACTGTTTTAAAAACTAGAGGCATATTGGTTCCAGCTGCCACTAATCCTCCTTTTCTGTAGTAAGGCCATCAAGCAGGATGAAACAATACACTATTTTGACACTGGATACTGAACAGCTGAACCCCATTTTCAAAGGCAAAGTACAGCAGCACTGCTAAGCTGCACCAGGAATCAGAGACGAGGATCAAATTTTAAGTTTCTGGGCAGCCTGCATGACAGTGCTTCTGAGAACATAACAGTACAAATACTTGGCTTTGCTCAAATTTATTTTCTAGCAGACCTTGAAGCTATGCAATTTCATCTCTGCACGCCCCTTGCCTCCCTTGCTGCCCAGAGTGGTACTCCGAAGCACACCTCTGACACTGGTATTGGGCAATCATCTGTATAACACCTGAAAAAAAAACAGCAGTTCCAAGTTTTTGGTCCGGTACAGAAGCTATTCATAAAGGATTCCCAGACTTCTGCAGTTTCAGGTAGAATGGCACTGAAAACAGCTGATTTTCTAGGCATGTACAAGAACGTAGTGACTACCATCCTGGCCCAGACCAAAGGCTCCCTTAGTCCCGTATCCTGTTGTCCTACGAGGAAAGCCTTCTCCAAAGCAGCAAGTACTTCTCCTCACACAGCCTTCCATAGCTCAGCGACTTCCTAAGCCAGAGGAAGTTTCTCTTCAGCTCCCCTGAAGAGCCTACCCCTTGAACACATGCACCTCAATCTGTATACACAGGGAAAACAGCAGTTATCAGTAGATGAAGATTTTGCCACTCGTGGAGAGCAGTGCATCACATCCATGAACAGTCTGACGACACCAGGAGTGCCAGACTCACTGCACTCCTATGATAACTGATCTGCAGGCCAAGACTGATCACAGATTTCTAGACATCCAAGAGTAAAATGAAATCCTGCTGCTTCAAGCGGTCTGCCAGAAGTCCAGAAAATCTTGGGAAATGTTCAAATTCAATTACAAGGCAATATGTCCAAGGGATTAAACAGCACATGGAAAATACTTTTTGCACACACACACATTCATATACACACACATACACACCAGACTTATGGTAACCCTCCTAGATGTGTGCAGAAGACAGGCACTTCAGCAAAAAAGCCTAACTTACTTTTCAATTTAAACCCAAATTCTGTCCTTACAAGTTTAGAGAAAGAGACTCCATTCAAAATATTAAGAATCTACTTTTGTCATAAATACACCAATAGCAAGCCATGTAATTTGAAGCAGGCTGTGGAAGGCCAGTCCTAAAAATATTTTTGGACAACTCCAGAAAAACCTCCCTTTTGTAAGGTTAGTTAACAAGTCACCAGTGAAGTCATGACTTTCTCTCCTAAAGGCAACACAATTGCAGCAAATGTACTTTTTGTTTACTAGGGAATTGCCAGAGAGAAATATAGCTAGGGTATCAGAGTGAATTTTGCATTAATCCCATTTTCTCTTTGGCTAGGGAGCCGAAGTTTGGATTCACAGTGTATTGAGATTTCTGGCTCCACATCCTGAACAGCAGTTAGCAGATTGGATTCATTCATTAGGCCATTCAGCTATCGTCAATCACTCCTCAGGTTTCACCCTCTGCCCCGCAATAAAACCAGACAAATTCTCCTGCTGAATTCAAGGTAAGTTTTTCCATGCGCATTGGCACACATCTGACCAGCACTTCAGAGGCACACGCCTGAACTGTCAGGAACCACACGGAGTACACAAACAAAAAATCCTGAGGCAAGGACAACACCATCAACAAGACCGGCACAGGAACTGTTTAAAGACATTACTCTTTAAACTGGTCACCCCCATTAGTTTTGAGAAGACTCCCGTTTGGTAGCACCTTCAGCTGATGTCACCTCCATGCTTGCTGCCTGCTCCTTTCAGAATTACTAGCTTTTCTAGGGATACAATACAGGATGCACCTCAGATTATTTTAACAGTACTTCCAAAACCTACTTCTACTGGAGTAATGTATAAAAGTGTTCTTTGACATGCCTTTCAGGCCTGATGCTGTCCCACTGACACAGTAAACGTATTATTAATTTAAATGCCCTGGGAGCTGACTACAAGCAACCCAAGCATAAAATGCAGGTTTTTCTGGTCCCAAAGTCGGTGTTAACATTTTTGCCCCTTAGTGTTCTGTGGCTAAAGTTCACTTTTTTTTTTTTTTGCAGTGGAGATGTCATCTGTTTTCCACAAACATGAAAGGTCGAGTTCCCTTGTGCTAGGAATGAAGTTGCACATTTTGGCAGCTCTAAAGACCAATCTGCTGTTATGCGTGGTCCCCATCTTTACCTTCCACAACCTCAGATACCTGCAGAACAAAGCCATCAGCCTGATCCACACACAACTTGAAATCCAGTCATTTTTCTGGAATACTTTTCAGACAGGATTACATCTGCACGAGGCTCAACTTTGCAGCAACAGCTGATGCGCTAAAGCCAAATGTTAAATCCTATCTTAGGCAAACTACCCAAAACCACACCGCAAGAGAGCAAACATGACCTGCAGCCAGTCTACGCACTCACCTCATCCCGCTCTCAGTTCTGAGCCGCAGACTCCAGTTTCCTAAAGGGAGCTGCACCCCAGCCTGTAACTCGCTAATCTGTCTGCTAATGTGACACTTGAGTCCAAGCCCTTCACTACCTTCACAACAGTCAGAGGTTACAATATGCATCTCGCACTCGGACCAAACAACATCCTCTACCAATTTAATACAGACTAGCTTAATTTTCCACAAATTACTGTGTTGCAAAATACAGATTAATTCTTCATACAACTACTCTGAAGTCTCCCCA
Source organism: Steatornis caripensis (assembly GCA_013398225.1). Classification (NCBI taxonomy): domain Eukaryota; kingdom Metazoa; phylum Chordata; class Aves; order Caprimulgiformes; family Steatornithidae; genus Steatornis; species Steatornis caripensis. The sequence goes on from VZSC01015656.1 coordinate 82,455, forward strand.
CGACACTCTTACCTAAGTAAAAGATTTTTATTTTACTTGGCACACAGTAAAAAGCTAGAGTTTTGCACCATGGAGTGGAGAAAAAAGTTTGATGATGATAAACAACCAAGACGATGATCCCTTTTCCATACCTACTGAATATGCAGGTTTCTCTGAAGAACAAAATTCACTCAAAGTATGTAATTTTACCAGGTTAGTCGTATTGATGTAATTCCCTGTGAGGCCAAACTCAGGATCTAATGGCTATGTCTTACACTGCTGACCCAAAAGTCTTTCAGTAACATAACGTTTTATCCATCTAGGAAGTGTTCAAGAGGCAAGAGGTATATAAAACATTTAAATGTTTTCCAGCACTCGTGCAGATTCTCTTCTTTTGGAGATCACAGACCAGTTATTTTGGTGTTGACTACAAACATCACAGACGGAGTGTATTTGTATGACTGCAAACTCAGATGGAGTCATTAAAAATGCCACTTAACCCACATTCTGAACTTCGTGTTTACACCTGCCAATAGCCACCACATCCAACACAGACAACTCTGGATTCCTAGTGTGCTACCTTCACGCCATCCAACGATCCTCACAAATTCCCTCAACGAATGTTTCAACAATTCAACGAACAAAACAGAAAATTACAACCACCTCCATCCTTAAGCTCCATCTTGACGTGACCAAGTATCCTACTGTGCATCACTTGGAGGGACGCTTCATCACCCTTCTACAGGATCGGTGAACGGCCGCAATTTCTGACAACCAAATTACTTCCACATTATTTGCTTAAGTATATTTACGTATGTATGTGCCTATCTATAGGTATGTATGGGGAGTGTGTGCTTGTGCCTATGTTTATGTACACACAAAGTCTAAACTTTAAACTTCCAAATTAGCTGACTGCTGTAGCAGCTCTTGCACAGGGAACACACACTCACTGCTCCATAGCTGGACTACCTGTGCACACCTTGTTTTTCCCCAGGATGACCACACTGATTTTGACACGGCTGACAGAGCTTGTGGTATTGCACTCACCCTGGGTGGGACAGTCTGCAGGGCTGTGATATAGTTCTCCAGAGCAATGCGGCGACGGTCATTCAGCATGGCTTCCACCCGTGCCATGTGAGTCTCCACCAACTGCTGTCTTTCATTTGCTGCTTCTTGTTCCAGCGATTCCACTTTCTCCTGGAAATGCTGAAAAAAACATCCGTCACAACAGGAGCAGTGAAGACATCAGCAGAGACCAGCGAACGTGAACACCTCCACTTGGAAATCACCAAAATCTTTCCCCACATCAGTCTAGCTTGGCTCCCAGGAACTCTGCACTGAACACACCTTTTGTCGACTTCACTGGGAACTGCTGATGCCCTGTACTCCTGAACACCTGGCCATATTTTATTAATCTAATCAAATATTCCTGACATGTTCAGTACAACCACCAGCTGTACAACCACCACTGAGTCCTTCACTTGCTGAGAGAGTGCTTCAGCCCTACAAAACTGTGCCTAGAGGAGGGTGGAGTTCGGGAAGCGTACGCCTCCTGCCATCACAAGTCATCACCATGACTCTACAAGCAAATCTATATGTGTGTGTGTGTAAATTCCAATCTGAACAGAGTCACTATAATTTCTTATAAACTGGCCACCACAAAGGAAAACTGAACCCAAACTTATTCCAATAAAGGAAAAGCCTGACTGGGTAAAATGCAAAGCTGAGGGATCCAATGTGCGATGGAATCTGGTTCTGAATGTTACCTTTTTACAGTTTTGCACTGAAATCATTCTAGCAGTACTGAATAATACCTGACATAGACACAGTGGGATTCAAGGAGTGTCTGACTTGTCAGAATTTTTGAATTATAGTATAATTTTGGATAAAATAATTTCTGGCTGAGGGTTTCTTTCAGATAAAACTGATAGCGATTTCTTCCTTAAATCACATTTTCCACCTCTGCTTTGAGCTCAGGACCTGCAGTTTGTATTAGTTTATCACAGCCGAGTTTTCAGTTCTCACTGAAGGCAAAATCAATTGAAGCGAAATTCTACCCCTCCACACAGCCATGAGCAATGTCCTGCACTGCTGTTCCAGGGACCGGCTGCAAAGAACAGCCACCCAACTAACAGCTGGAAACAAAAATAGCAACAGCAAGAGCAGAGAACAACACTAAATCCCCACAGAATTAGGTTTTAAAATTCTATCACACCCAGCACCCCTTGTACGTTAACTGCGGCCCCAGAGGGTAAGGTTGTGGTTGCGTTTTCCTTTACCTGGATAACAGCTTTCTTGTCGGCCTTTGGCAAGTTCTTCGCTTGGCGTTCTGCCTCTTCCCACTCTCTCATGACCTAACGGACAAAACAAGGAGTGTGACTTTTGTATTTTCCTCTCTTGTCTCATGGCTTAGCAACAGCCAACCACTGCAGCTCCAACAGCAATCTTTTTATATTCCTCTCCTCCTTTTATCTCGATTAAAAAAAGCAGTTACAAGATTTAACAAAGGTAGGATCCTGTTATTAAATTGAACAAAGACGGTTCTTCTGTGTCTGAACATTGCGCCAAGCTCTCACAACTCTGCTATGAAGCAACACAGCCATTAACCAGCCCCCAGGCGAGGGAAGTGGAGGTCTCTATGGGTGAACACACCAACCCCTTTTCATCTCAGACACAAAGGAAAACCGCTTCCATCTATTGTATGTCCCTGGACAAAATGAGTGACTCTCAACTCGTTCTAATCGATGGTTTTTTTGGTACCATAAAAATTTTTAGGTTTATTTCGACTACATTGCTGGCTTTTGAGCAGGACGGATGAAAAATTACATGCAATTTGTGCTAGTCTGTCCAGAAACAGGTGTCCAACACGTCAAGAACTGAACATATTTATATCTAAAGTACAATGCTGATAGCAAACTCGTATAGGAGAACCTTCAGTACCATTCCTTTCAGAAACATGAGAGGCCACCTCCTCCTGTAACACAGGGCAGTGTTTCAATGGTCAGGGCATGAGTTACTCTTAACTTGCTGCCCCCATGACATCCAAAACCTTCTCGTGGTCTTACCTGGGGACTTTACTCATTCCACACCTAGACAGCAATCTCCTCAGATAACACGTTTAATGCAGGAACGGTTGCTCTCACCGAACGCAGTGCACACAAATAAAGCGACTTGTTTATCTGCAGGATTAGCACAATGTCAGAAGACAGAAGAAACCTAGAAGCAATTACTCAAAGTGTGTGTTTCCTTTCTTTCCTTTCTCACCAAAAAACACACTTCACACTTTCATACCGTTTAATACAAATAGTCAAACATACCCTTTCTAAATGGGATTTTAGAAAAGCTCAGAGTCTGTATGCATGACTGAAACTTTACCGAGACCAACACCAAAGGCACAACAAATTAGACCTGCTGTGTCTCATGTGTGCACGTTGAGCCTCCACCACTCAGCTCCTGTCTCAGGCTCCCCAATTTTTCTACATGCTGGACATTGCTAATCAGGCTCCTTGACGGACAGACTGAAGAGCACTGGTGGTGCCTCATGGTATCTGGTTGAGCCTGTGCCTTTTACAAAAAAAAACCCAAACCAAACCAAACATGGGCTCAAAAGAGACTTTTACAAGTCCCAGTCCTTGAAATGTAATCCCTTCTCGGTCCTATATAGGATTGTAGACCCTAATGATTAACCAGCATGCAGACATCTGCACTCAAGACTGACTCAACTTATGGGATTTCGATGTCAATTTTTCATCTTCCTTTTAACCCAAAGCCTGGGAATGTACTTCAAGACAGCAATACATAGTAAAACCAGATCAACTCACCATCAGTGAAATTATTTTTCTGTCAGAGATTCTGGCCTCAGTAACAGCCCAACAGAGTGGAGACAGATATTTTGGGAACCTAATGTGATGCCGAAAACTTTAAAGTGGGAAATGGTTTTGTCTGCTTCTGGGCTTCAGCAGGGGCACGGTTAGACAGCAGTTGTAAGCACAAAGACCTGAAGTCAAGTACTTAGAAATCACGGCCTTAACTTCACTCCGCTCTTTTACTAGGAACTGTAAGATGAAACTTAAGTCCCAAGAATTGTACTACAACCTACACAAACCTTCAATTTACATTATCTTCTCAGCAGACAAATATGCATTGATGTGCAAATTGCAGCCAAGCCCTGGGGAGGCAGGAAACCAACATCTACAAAGAGACGTGAAAATTCATTTGCAAGGGCTTGTAGTAAGCAGCTGACCACAGAGAACATGATGCGCAGCGCACTGAAGTTACACGTCGCCCCACCAGCAGTTACTTTCCCAGTACTTGGGCACAGGAGATTTTACCACTTCTCTGACAAAGCAAGGCTAGGGGACATGAACTGACACCACAATCTAGAACACCGTGATGTGTTCTAAAAAACCCCAAACAACTTATTAATTCTCAGAGTGCTGCCGTGTATTAAGTGCGCATTAGGTATTCATCTCTTAATTGTATCTTAGGCCATATGATTGTGGTGGCCAAGCAAACTTAATTCATGTATACAGGCAGCACCTTTCCGGAGATTTGAAATGTCACTGGTACCGGGATGTGAACGTTACAGAAGACCCTGAAATTATGGCATTAATTCAAGTAACAAACTACAATAACGTGCTCAAGCTTGAGCTTTGGCCTAGGTTAGCAACTTCATGATTTTCTTCTCCCTCCTCTCCTTTTATGTCTTCAAATCACATTTCTGACATCTGCTTAATATTCTTTTCCGCTCTGAATGAGCAGTTGATGGGTTTTCAGAACAACAGTTCCCCTGCCATCTTTACCCCCCAAACTAACCCTCTACTAATCAATATAACCGAAACAAGTATTGTGGGTAATGCAATAAGGAGACCTTTATCTAGACCAGGTCTCTCTGCCTGTTTTATTTCTCTAAGCCTTTTAAGGCACGGAAGGCAGGATGATAAACTGACAGCCTACACAGCTGTTTGGGAGGGATGTAAATTACGGGCTTCAGAGTACAGCTCTGGTGCAAGGAGAGTGAAGGGCTTGTGAAATAAACAGAATGACATGGCTATTTGCAGAAACAATATTTAATGAAAGACTGCAGAAGCTGTGCTTTGAGTGCCAATTTTTGCAACTGAGAAGATTTCAATGGTTGAAAACATCTCTGTGTCTATGCTGACTAACTGAAGAGACAGATGCCCTACAGCTATCTATGGGCAGTCATGCTACCACCCAGAGAAAAATTCTCACCAGAGGTCGCAACTTCAGAGAATTATGAGCGACTAAGAAATATGCCGTAGCACTCTGTAGGAAATCATAGAGAAAGAAGGCAAAAATAAATACCCCAGATACACACATGCAGAAAAAGGCTGCGCTTGATTTCTATGCACTTATAAACCTTTTCTCCTTCATTGAAAGCACACACCTATCAAAGCCACACAGATTTATGGCACTTCAAGGCTTGGTGGCTTTGTGCAGGGAAAATGACAACTTCTGGTTGAGATTTAAGAAGTAAATCATTTCAAAGTCAAACTTCTTCAGAACTCAGGACTTGGTGTCTGGCAGACTTCTTTTGAAATTGGGTTGTAGGGGACAGCAAGAGGAAAAAAGGAAGTACAGAAAATGTCATTCATTGAGATGCTAAGTAGAAAAATCTCATTATACTGACAACAGCAAAATTTACTCCCATTTATTAAACCACGGCAAAGACGCATATGTGCAAGAAAAGAGCATCAGACACTTGGGTTATAGCAATAAGATCAGCAGAGGTGCTTTCCTGAAGGTTTGCTTAGTTAGAAGATCAAAGTCATGCCAATAAGATGCCTACCTTTATCACGGGCTTCTGTTCCATGCTTCAGTCTTGACCCTTCTTCTGGTAATAATGTCATTAAACCTCTCCAAAGAGCCCTGACCGTAACTGAGGGGAGTACTCCTACCAAGCTGACAGTCCATTTCAAGGAAGGAAAGAACACAATAACACAGATGGTGGGATCTAGGGAATATAGGGGCCAGTATTATTTAACATTTTTGTTCGGGACACAGGCAGTGGGATTGAGTGCACCCTCGCCAAGTTTGCTGATGACACCAAGCTGTGTGCTGTGGTCAACACACTGGAGGGAAGGGATGCCATCCCGAGGGACCTTGACAGTCTTGAGAGGTGGGTCCACGCAAGTTCAACAAGGCCAAGCGCAAGGTCCTGCACCTGGGTTGGGGCAATCCCAAGCACAGATACAGGCTAGATGGAGAATGGATTGAGAGCAGCCCTGAGGAGAAGGACTTGGGGATGTTGGCTGGTGAGAAGCTCAACATGAGCTGACAATGTGTGCTTGCAGCCCAGAAGGCCAACTGTATCCTGGGCTGCATCAAAAGAAGCGTGGCCAGCAGGTCAAAGCAGGTAATTCTCCCCCTCTACTCCGCTCTCGTGGGACCCCCACGTGGAGTACTGTGTTCAGCTCTGGGGACCTCAGCATAAGACAGACATGGACCTGCTCGAGCAGAGTGCCACAAAGATGATCAGAAGGCTGGAGCACCTCCCCTATGAGATCAGGCTGAGAGAGCTGGGAGTTGTTTAGCCTAGAGGAGACAAAGCTCCAGGGAGACCTTGTAGCAGCTTTCCAGTACATGAAGGGGGCCTACACTAAAATTGAGGAGGAACTCTTTGGCAGGGAGTATAGTGACGAGTGGTAACTGTTTCAAACTGAAAGAGGGTAGATTTAGATTAGATATTGGGAAGAAATTCTTCACTGTGAGGATGGTGAGACACTGTAACAGGCTGCCCAGAGCAGCTGTGGATGCTGCCTCCCTGGAGTTGTGTTCAAGGCCAGGATGGATGGGGCTTTGAGCAACCTGGGCTAGCAGAAGATGTCCCTGCCCATGACAGGGGTGGTTGGAACAAAATGATCTTTAAGGTTGCTTCCAACCCAAACCATTCTATGATTCTATGGTGCCACTGGCAAGAAAAATTAGCTGAAGACCTCTCCAGGTCTGGATGTTGGAGCTAATGGCATGCAATGATCCAAGAAAAATCTTGAACATAACACCAGCCCTGTTCAAGGTGGTTGAGGACTGCAGTATTTTCAGATGTATCATTAAGTTCCTATCATAAGTACTGTACACGCTATGATTCCTAAAATATTGTAAACAACCACAGGAAGAGTCAATTTGAGACACAAGGATGTCACAAGGTGTTTGAGGAGAGAACTGCTCCCTTGAGTAAGGTTCAATATCTGATTCCACCACGCTATTTAGCAGCAACTATTTCAAGTAAGGGAGCTGTACAGAAGTTAACAAGCTGGCAAGAGGAAAAGGGGAATTGTACTGAAAAAGTAGACCAGAACCACTCCATCCTGAAATCAGTTAGCATCATCTCTCCCTGTTACATGTCAGAGAATAGGAAACATTTAAAGGTTACACATGCATCGCTGAACGGCCATCCTGTTTGCATTGGAACGTAGCTTTGCTGTTATTTCGAGTTGCATTAATCATTCTTGTGAAAAGCTTAAAATTGTATGCTAATGTAACTCTCTTTACAGTACTGCCTAGGAAAGTTTATAAGCCTCGTTGCTCCACATGCCATACAGGCGTAAAGACAAAAAAAACTTTCACGGTCTGTAGTCTAAAGGGATGGACACTTCAGAGCAGAAGGGATTAAAATAGTCTGAAACAGAGGTGCATCAGGTCAGCGTACAAAAAGAGCACGAACTCCCCTAGGAAGAGAGTCTAGGAGCTGTGAACTATGAACTGACACAACCACCAACAGAAGCTGGGTCTCTGTGTGAGTATCTTTATGCAAGAGAAAAAGAAACACAAGCTGTGAGAATTTCATTGTAAACAAAGGGAAATCTCAGAAAGAGGATATACAGAATATCTGCATTCACCTTGATGACATGTTTTGGTTAAAATATTTAATTTCAATTTAATTTTTCAATTATGTATTTCCCCACTCCTTACATGATTATGTTTTATGTGTGAACTAGAAAACATACATTTTTTAATTAGTTAACTGGGTGCTGCAAAGTGTGCATCAAATCAAGTATTGTTTTACCACTAGCTGCTTTACTAAATAAAAGAAATACCTGTATTTAGTGAGCAAGCTGATTTATTTCAGATTATGACATTTATCAAGATTAAAGAATGACATGATCACATTCCAAAACCACTGATCATTTCCTTTTTTTTTTAACAGAAGAAAAATGGGCATTTCTGCTCCTATATATGCCCTCATTTCCCAGCTTTGAAAGAATTGAACTATGAGCTACTATTCGCATAAATAAAAATGAATAAAAATGTTTGGTGCTGCTGGAGGACTTTGCTAGCGACTCTCACTAACTTTTTTTTAAAGAAAAGCATTGACAGCAAAAGCTTACTAAGTGATTGATTTAGCATTGTTTCCAACGTATGTAACAGCTTCTAAGTTAGTTTTTTTGTTAAATAGATATTTAAGAACATACCTGATTTTAAAGAAAATGTAATAAGCCATTTTAAAATAAACCGCCAGAAAAGCAGACCAGCAGTATGGGACACAGACATATCACTGTTCAGGAAACACAGAACGGTAAACTAGCTGGCTTTTCAACTTCTCCGTAAGGTCTTATATTTTTTAAACATCTGAAACGTTAACTGAGAGATGCTAGCTCAATGCTGCACAAGACATTGCTTGTAGAAGGGAAAACCAATTTTTAAAAAACTTAACTCTCTTCCAAAGCTCTGCAGGGGTTCTGTGCACTTCAGGACGTATGTACTTTAAGCCGTGATTTCATAAGCAGCTTAAGCAAATTAAAGATCAAAGATCTTTCTTGATGTACGATCGTGCTGCTGTTTCCCAGGCCTGATTTAGCCCGCTGAACTGGCCAGAGTTGGTTATTTTACTTTTTTTTTTTTTTTTGAAGAGTGACATAGCAGTGAGATGAGGGAGCTGACCTGCCTCACCCTGCAGCTGTATGCTCATTAGTGCTGACAGAAAGGATGGCTGGGAATGTGCTAACGAGGCCAGAGCACGCACAGCACCAGCGTGATCTTCAGTCAAACCCTTGAACCACAGCCTTCATTTATGAGTTGCTCCAAATGCACATGGTAAAGTGTGCAGAGCGTTTACCCAGGAGTTTTCCGATACTACGGTCCAGTGCTTTTCCCAGTTAATTTTGTTGGCCTCAAGCACTGACGTCGTGCGGTCTCTCTGTATGACGTTTCCTGGGTGCCTGTGCATTCAACTAGCTCTTGTCCACAAACTATCGGATTTGCAGAAAATAGAAAATACATAGTTCCCCCAAATACTGCCCTTAATTACTCAGCTTAACCTTTACATCTTGGGATTTTGGAGACAAAGCTGAAACCGCGGGGAGGTCTGGGGACTGTTCCAGGGCAATCCGCCTTTCACACTGACTGTCCTTCACTTTCAGGACACCTGCTCCTAGAGCGTTTTTTGAAAAAGGGCTATTTCAAGGGGAGGTAATAACAGGGTGATGACCGCATTTCCCGCCAACCCTCCACATGCCTAGCAGGGGCAGGATCTCCTATTTACCTACCTTCCCATTTATTCAGTGTCATGTTCTCGGCATGTGGTTCTCACCGATCAGATGACTGCTTCAGGTAAGGCGCCCTGCCCTATTTATTAGAAAAGGGCCGGGCATAGCTACAGTGCCACTAGACGGGGACTTAATTCTAAGAACTTAAATTCAGGCTCACTCAAACATTTTAGCACAGAGCTAAAGGTTAATCTGTCAGTAACACACAGAAACACTGAAAATGCAACAGGTGAACAAAGTTACAATGAAACATTATTGTAAAATTGCTACACAGATAGATGCAATGCATCTGAACTATACTACATCAATTTCTGTGGCTGTTCCATCCTAAAGAATATGCACCACAGGCTTTCCTTTAAACCTCCTATATTTTTTCTTTGTTGTTACTAGAGCAGAACTGTGACAAGTTTTTTTTACTGCTACTATAAACCCTATTTCTGAGAGAGAGGTTAGCTCATCTCTTAGAGCGCAATAGGATTAAAAACAGTGTACAGTGTCAGGCTACACAAATCTTCTTGGTCAAAGGAAAGAAAACGGTTGATTCAGTTGGACTGTGGTTCAGTTCAAAAGCACTAATTTTTCCTCTTTTCTTCAGCTTTAGATGCATTTCACATCACCTTGAGGCTCAAGACCATTAGATGAACACATGCAATCTTTTGTTATCCCAGGGCATAGCCATGTACGCGTACACGCACAAGGAAGGAAGCTAATCACAAGCAACCTCCCTCAGCTGCTGCAAAGGAAAGACGACTAATACAGCGGTCAAGTTCTTAGAAACAAGAATAATCTCACAAACCAAACATTCTTCCACAAAGATGAGAGCAATTTTTAACAGACTTTCTTCTCCTTTTTACCAGCACAAGTATTTGTAGCGCCTTATGATCGCAGCTGTGACCCAACCACAAATGTACGCCTCAGTCAGCTCCATTCCCAGACAGAGTCAGAAAAGCAGTAAATGGTGCAGACAGGCAGGGCAGCCGGCTGAAGCCTTGGGAAACAGGGAGATGAAGGATCCCAAGTACCTTATGACTTGACAGACAAAACTCCCACATTTAGGAATAAAGAAATCTCTCCTTACCTGAGACATCCTTTCACGATGCTTAGCTTCAAGTCTCTCCTTGGCCTTCTGGAAATGGGCATGTTCATTCTCATCTCCAGGTGTCTCCAAATATTTGTCAACAGCATCAGGAGTGCTAGCGGCTGTGGTGGGGACTGAGGTAAAATTTTCATGTGGGGAGAGGGAAGGGAGGTAGAAGAAAAGCAGAATTTCTACTTTAGTACAGGTAAAATTTAGTTGGACCAAGCAAGAAACATCTGTTCTAATTTCCATCGGAATAAAGCCATTAATTTAACCTCAGAGGAAGACACAAAAACGTAGTTTACGTGGATGTGTGACATGCAGCAAATATAAATATACAAAGATTTCCCCCCCTCTCCATTTTATAAACCAGGAGAAACTCCAGAGTGAACAAACCAATGTTACTCAAACGGATAGAAACTGCTGCCAAAGGAAAAATACCAAGGGAAAAAAAGCCTGGTAAGTACATTAAACAGCAGAAAGCCCTTTGCGAAGTTAAATGCTTTGTATATTAGTTTATTTTTAAAAGGCAAACTGTAACACACGAGTGCCAATGCAAACACGTTTTAAAGCACCCATGGACCCCACAGTACCCTAATGAAACACCTCAAATCCTTCCCTTAATGACAGTTTGGCCTCAGATACTTACTTTATTTGTAACAACTTTGATTAAGAAAACCCCTCATGGATGCTGGAAATAATCAGCAAGTTTGTCCTAATTGCTAGCCATTCCTGCTGGATTACTAGGTGATACCTATCACACTACTGGTGGAAAGCTCTGCATTTGGGGTAATTCAAGCAAAGTGAGCAACAGTTCCTTCACTGCACAGTATCATCCAAGAACCCCCACGTTAACTAGAGTAACATCTCTGTGCTAGGGTCGTAACAGCAATTTAAAAATCTCTCCAACGATGATAACTATTTAATTTCAACTATATTGTCCCTAAATATTTTACTGTGTACTTATTTTCACTCTCCTGGTCGCATTTAGTTCGATAATTGCAAAATTAGCTTACAAATTCTGACAAAGACCGAACACATAGTTGTGCGGGATTTTTTTAAAAATGCATTTGACTACATGTATTATAGCTAACTTCGCTTACAGACGTAATACATTTTAGTAGATAAACTATCACAGGTAGGGAAAAACCCAGGACTCCCCCACATTCCAAACATTTCTCAATGTCTTTAACAAAAGCAAACGTTAATCTGAAGATCAGACTGAAAAATAACAACCAATATTTACTTACAACTGCTTTCCCCAAAACAAGGTAAAATAAACAGATCTATATTAAATTATTAAAACAACCCAACAACTCCATAATTAGAAGTATGTGTTAGTCCCAATGAAATACATCCTCAGATTTTAAGAAAAACTTGAAACCAAAATCCAAGCTTCTCCTCCAATTTTACCTGAGATGTACAACCCCAAACCAAACCAAGCACCCCCCCCCCCCC
>VZSC01015656.1:103083-155813 GCA_013398225.1 Steatornis caripensis
CCCCCCCGACAATGTGTTCAGGATATTAGTATTCATACTTTCAGTATTCACAGTATATGCATATTAGTAACAACAGAACATCCTCAGGTTTTGGTTCAGTCCAATTTTGACGCATTACAAGAAAAACGAACTCACATCCCACCCTTTTATCCTCCGCCCACTATTCAAGAGAAAGCCAACCACTATCCACTATTTTGTTACTCTCTGTAAAATCTAACTGGTTTATCCTGCAAAGCAAACTACAGCTAGACAAAGGAAAGAAGTGCTTTTAGCATCCATCTTGTCTCCTGCCTAAGAGAGGCTTGCTGGTTTTTTTTATAAAACACAAGGGAGCAATGATAATGTGAACACTGGTGAGAAAAGGAATACATAATAGTGTGATGTCCTTGTTTGAGCTAGGAGTTAAATAAACAAACATGAACGGGGGCAGTGAGACACAAAGATCAAATAGAAAGATTAAGTTCAGGGTGACAGGGGCGGAGTGGGGAAAGGCAAGGCAGAACAGGGGTGGCCTAGACAGAAACCATTCTCCGCTGTTTTTCTTTTCTTCTGTGGGATTGGGGCGAGGGTGGTGTACCTGTGTCTGTGGCTGCAGTACCGCCAGGTAAAACAACTCTTTCAGCAACAGATTGGTACCAAAGACAAGATCTCACTTAAGTGCTGAAACATACTGTATTCAGCACTTCAACTATTTTCATCGCCATTTCTATTCAGCAAAATGATGAAGAATAAGGAGAAACAGCAGAGTGACACTGAAACAGCAGATAAAACCAGAGGAAAACAAAGTTATTTTTAGGAAGAGAAGTAACAGGTGTGTAGACCAGGGTATAGAACATACTGAAATAACATGAAAACACGGGAACAAAAATATAACTGAAGTAGCTTAGAAAGTGTACCCTATAGACTCAAATGTTGTTTGAGAAACCACTAAAGAAAAAAAAAAAAAAGGAAAAAGGCACCTGGGAGATCTATTTTAAAAGACAAGACCAGCTCTATTTTTCCTCACCGCCAGTTGTGCAAATGAAGCCAAGCAGCTCAAGTACTCAATCTAACTCCATCTTCCTTAAACAGAAAATTACTCGGACCAAAAATTGGGAATCCCAAAGTAAACCAAGGTAACTATGGAAAGAACACAAATGGTAACGGTCTTGGCATTGTTTTAGTGAATTGAACCTAAGGAAAAAACCCAAACCAAACCCAACTTCATGAGACAGAGAGGAATCTCCTGGGCTTATCTGAATATCCTAATGAATAGAATAAATAGGACATTTATAACTTGTTTCTTATTTCATTTATGATTCCACATGCTGTGAGAGAATTTTCAGTCTTGGAAGAGAAGATCATTTCTCCTCCCAAACAGCATGAGCTGAACAACTTCTGCTGCCAAAAGACAAGTTTGAAGGAGGAAGACAATCTAATTTTCAGGTGTCATTTAGTCATAATATTCTTTTCAAGATCACGGCTGAGATCACCCCTTGTAGCAGATTTCCTGCAAAAAAATCTCTAGGTTGATTTGAAGCGTAAACCAGTAAACTCTGCTAGCTTGCTGTTACAAGCAGTCAGCGCTATGATTTCACCTACAACCTGTATATGAAAGGCAACGTCACTGCATTACCAAAATGATGAATCATAATCTCATCCCTCCAAGTTTTACTGTGTAAGAATAACTCTCATGAAGTCTGTTTTGTGATGTGACTGCTCTTTAAGACAGCAACACCCTTCCCTCTGTAATAATCTTGCAGCACTATGAAAGCCAGAAATGAAACTCTCAGATCTGAAGCTCTGGTTGAGTAACTACAGCTCTGTATGCCAGACACATGATCTTTGGAGATCGTTTGAGCCTGCACATAGTCCCACTGCAGAATCTGGACAAAGAAATGCATCCATATGGCTCAGCTTGAAGGGCAGGAGACAAAAACAAGCTGTAAAAAATGGATGTTTAACACAACTGCAATCTTGTGAGAGTCAAGATCTACTACAAGTCCTTATTTATGCTGTTGCTCAGCCTTCACAAAAGTACTACAGATTTTTTAGTAACGCTGACAAAGGCAGTAATAACTCTTAATTCTTACCAGGTATGTGAAAAGGCTGACTTTTTCCAACGAGAACCAGCTTTTAGAAACTCTTACACTGACCATAAAAGTAAAATGCTCAGTACAAAAGGCCAATAGCTATTCTTCATTTCATACCACCTTGCTGCACTTTTTATTTCTGGGGAGAGGAACTGATACGGTCACAAGAGGTGTATTATCAGACGTAGGTGACTTTCACTGCCTCATACAGACCAAGGCAAATGCCTGAAGTATCCAAAACTCTGTGCAGGTAAATCATCTTCAGCCCTGTCATTCTTCCCTTGCTAACTGATGCTACTTCCACATGCAAAGCAGCAAAGGGTTGTTTCTCAGCTGTTTTCCATTATTAGTTTTGATGGCCACCATCTTGTCTGGGATCCAATCATCACTTACACACGATACTCACCCACATGTGACTGAAAAAGGTAATCGTCTTTTACAAATTCTCTGTTGGCCATAACAGCAGAGAATAAACAGAGCCTCATTTTGGCAACCGGAAACTAAATGTACAGGAGCTCAAGCGGCTTTTCTAGGCTTGTTGTTCAACATCTCTCTCTGCAGTGTTTTTTCTATGCCTCTAATCTGCGTGAGCCAGCTATCTTTAATTTACTTTTCTTTCCTCCTTCCATGTCTACAATATAAACTGCTCGTCAATATCACATACCCTGCATTTTTCATTGCATAAATATTTCTTCATTAAAATTCTCTTTTTTTCTACTACTGTCCTGATTTAACTCGTTACAAAGTCTCAGTTTTTCTTGCCTGTCATAGGGCACACAATCGGAGACAAACCACATTTTGCATCTCTGGAATCATCTTGCTTAACATAGGAACTTAACAGTTCAAAATTTCATTCTTTTAACAAATACGTTATAGACCTCACTCCAATCTACTACACAGTTCTCTTCTCTCTTCACTACATCTTCTGCCTTCTTGCAGAAGCCGATCACTGTCCATGAGGTGTTCTCCTCACTCACCTTGTGGCAGACTTTCCCCACATTCCTCCATGGAGCTTTGCCATAAACGGCTCAAAGGCATTGAGACGAACTGCAGCTGGAGCACCAGAGCAGCAAACCTGCCTCCAGCACCGCTCTTGCTCCTGCTCCAGTAAAATGCAAGTCAGGTCCTCCACTCCATGACACACACAGCACACCCTGCTAGGGCTCCACATGTGTTTGTGTGCATTTTTAAGCCTTCTACTTACTGTAAACATTCCTAAGCGCAGTTTAGGAAATACTGTACTAAAAGAAGCCCTAATGTGCTGCTTCTGTTCTGCTCCCTCTGTGCTCTGTGAGCAAGCAGGGCAGTGAGATATGTACTCGCTCTTTAATATGTCAGATGTAAATGGCAGCCAATACTCTCCCAAGAGGATGTGCTGGAAAGGCAGATAGGAGGGCAGTGTACCAGAGGCTCCCATACCAAAATCCAGCTGATAAATCCAGTGTCTGATTCATCAGCTTCAATACCCTGTGATGGAGAAACCCATCCTTCTCAAACCAAAAATCACAGCATAAACACCCTTTCTTCAGGGAAAACGATCATTAAAATATATGGTGTGTTAAAGTAACTGGGAGGTGATTCACATCCACGTGCGCTGCATTCCTCAGGGAAACCTGGAAGTCGAATGTTACTTATCCCCTTTTCATTGCAAATACACACAAAATATTCAAGCAAACTAAAAACAAAAAGAAAACAAATCTGAAAATAAACATTGTTATTTTAATTACCTTCGATTGCTTTGATTAAAAAGGGTCAGAAATAATACATGAAAATACACTGTAAAAACTATGAGCTATTTTTAAACTTACCTGAGGCTTCTCCAAAGTTTGTGTTTTTTCCTGCCCATGCATTGTACGTGCACACACGGACACACACAAAATGTCAGTATGCTTTGACAGAAAGTTCAGAGAAGGTGAGTGCGAAGGCCTCATCTAAGGAAGCGTTAGGCTTTTAGCTACCCACTTGCAGATCCCCATCTACAGCACCAAGAAGTTGCCCACTACCAGGCCGGGTTAGAGAAAGGCTAATGAGTATCTAGCAGTGAGCAGAGGCATTGGACAGACCGCGGCTGGGGTTAGTATGAGCCCAGGCCCGCTCCCGCACAGCGGGAGGCATGGAGGGGCACTTACTGACGCTGCCACAGACCGCCATGCAGTACTCCTCCGAGTCAAAGTTGTTCCGGTTCCCGCCGCAGCCGCCGTAAAAGAAGGGTGCGCACTTTCCTTCGGCCACGTCAAAGTACCAGCGGGAGATCATCGCGCGGCAGGGACCAGTCTCGGCTTGCTCAGAGCACACCTCTAGTCACAGGAGACCCGGAGGAACCACATTTAGCATGTGAACAGTATTGTATCAGTTTCTTAATTAAGTGCCTCTCAACGTCTACGCTCGTAAGCGAGGAAGGAGATCCACTAAGGAGGTGTTTCGGGGAATGGGAAACCCTTCCGCAGAAAAACACCACGGAAAGCATGAAGGTAAATTCTGAACTGACTCAGATTCGTGTCACTAAGTCTCCTTAGCCTGCCTATACTTTTATGGTTTCAGCTACTTTATCTGCACACCGAGGGGCGCTGCCCTGACACAAGCTCCAGCATGGTGGCTACAAGCCTGAAGTTTCATCTGCTTCCAGGCCAGAGGGGTACAACCACTGGCTGTCAGTGGGTTCTGCCATCCGCCCCAGGCAGATTCCTGCCCAAGCAGCCCACCCGGTACCTGTCTGAAAGGGGAACACCTGAAAGCAGAGGGAACACATTTTTTTCCTGTTGTTTTTTAGCTATATATCCCCTCTGTGCCCAAAGTGAGAAGGTTTCCTAGCTTATACAAAAGTAAAAAAAACAAAACAAAAATACTTATGAGTTATAGAGGAAAACTAATTCTCTTCAGACACCTATTTATATACAGTCACTGCCAAAGAAACTCCCTCTTGCAAGCTGTCCGGCACAGGATTTTTAATTCATAGTTTGAGGGCTCACATATATAAAATTACTGCCATAGCGTTAACCCATCCATGGGAGGAAATCTCATGCCCAGTGAATATATACAGGAAAAAATTTAAAATGGTTTTTGTTTGTGTTCATTGTGAGCTGCCACAGTCTCTGCCTACACCCTGCAACATATGAAAACCTGAGGGAAGAACGAAACCGCACAAATTAAAGGAAGACAAAGCAAATTCTGCCTGCAATTTGGAATACAGCCAATTACACATGTAATAGCCTTTACCAATAATGTTCCAAACAGACAAAAACAGTTTCATCTTTCAATGTGCTGCACAAGTCGTTTCAAATCTACCTAACACTGAATACCAACACGCTGCTCATCTGCTTTCATCTCACGCATGGCAATCGGCAGACAAACTGGTACATTCAATAGAGGCTTCTAAATTCTCTGCACGTATTTGAATTTTGTGGAAGGTAGATCCCTAAGGGTTGAAAGGTATGAAGAAATATCAGTGTATTGGCACTGACAATCCCCCGCACGTTCATCATCTCTCAGATGGTGGCTACAAAGAATCTCGCTTTTCAGAGTCTGTCCTGATCCATCACTGTACTCTCCCCAGGAGCACCACTATTTAGCAACAGATTTTATGTCCAATTGTCATTGGACAGTCAGTGTGCACCTATATATCCTTAAGTATATAATACAGGTATGATTTTACACGTTTAACATATCCATATATTGTACCTATAAATAATGCCAAGAATCAGTTTCAGGGAGCATACGTTTTGTCCAAGAGAAACAAATCCAAGTGCATGCAACCATTAAGGATGTGCTGCAAATGTCGCAATTCTGTACCAAACAATTAGGGGAAAAGGAACAGCACAGGGGGTGAAGGAATACTAGGGTTTTTTCACTTTAAGAAAAAAAAGTATATTTAATTGTACAACACATTAATTACAATTAATTGGATACTGCCTTATGGTTAATTACAGACCACATTGAGTATGCAAGTGTTTCTTCTGATTTATTTTAAAACCCAATTCCAGCCCCGCCATCCAATTATACAGTCAAATCTGCACACAAAGCTAACTTTGCACAGCCTTGGACAAGCTGCCACATGTCAATTAAAAATGAATAGTGACTCTTGACATTAAAGAGACAGGTATAATCATGAGAATTTTTGCTGACAGGAAACGTCGTTTCAAAAACCACAAACGTCTCAGGAACCAAGTCTTTCTTGACTATGAGCTGACCTTTACTCATGCAGTAAATGCCTTCTAGGTTTCCCTCAAAATACTAGTTCTGCTACAAATTCTGATTTATTTAATTTTGCACTGTTAAGTGTTATCATGATGGGGATGGTTCACAGATTTAACCTGAAATCTCCTATAGGTACCTCTCTCACATAAACAGCAGCAGAGATTTTTTTCTTTTTTTTTTTTGCATGTGCAATAGCAAAGGTAATTGCCCATCAAATAACTGATGCCAGCGATAACAAGGAATTGGCTCTTTGGAAACTGAAGTCATTTATACACATGAAGATACACTTGAACAAGTGTTCAGGAAACCACAGGGTAACATACTGTAAAAAGCAAGCCTGAAGCACTGCAGCCCAGTGTTGTGGCCAGGGACCTGCCTCCCGCCTGACCCCCCATCTCCCACCAGGCCGGCAGTGACGGACAGTGCAGGGCAGTGGAGGGACGTCCTTCCTTCCAGCCCACACAGCCAACTGTACCGCTGCTGGTGAGACCTAAACGGTAATTATTACATTGCAGAGAGAAATGGTCTATTGTGCAAACAGTTTAAGACCTAAACAACGGTTAAACAAGAGAGGAGAAAAACACTCTGAGTTCCTGTTTCACAACTGCTCTGTTTGAGGGAAGCACATTGCTGGTCCAGGAAACTTCTGGCTGCGGTCATCCCCTCCTGAGTGTCACCACCATGGCCTGTTCTCTGCGGAGGGCTCAGAGCAGCGTTCCTTCATCCCTGCTTTGGGGCAAAGGTACACTTTTAAACTAGCTTCAATGCCTGGGAAATGGTCCCATTGCTCCTGTTGCTGGGCCAGTTGTTCCTCCCATGCCTTTCCACATCCCCATCACTTGTCCTCACAGAAAAAAGCCACCGCATTTGATCCTCAGCTGTATCACCTCATCTGAGAAGAAGGGGAAATGAGGTATAGAGATGGGAAATNCTTCTGGCTGCGGTCATCCCCTCCTGAGTGTCACCACCATGGCCTGTTCTCTGCGGAGGGCTCAGAGCAGCGTTCCTTCATCCCTGCTTTGGGGCAAAGGTACACTTTTAAACTAGCTTCAATGCCTGGGAAATGGTCCCATTGCTCCTGTTGCTGGGCCAGTTGTTCCTCCCATGCCTTTCCACATCCCCATCACTTGTCCTCACAGAAAAAAGCCACCGCATTTGATCCTCAGCTGTATCACCTCATCTGAGAAGAAGGGGAAATGAGGTATAGAGATGGGAAATTCAACAGGTTTTCTTGGGCTATTAATCCAAATACCATTTCCCCTTCCACTGCTACTGAGCGTAGCAATTAATGCCTATGACAGATGAGCTACAGTATTTTCACAGATACCAGCAGCAGGCGGCATACCCTGCTAAATGATTCATCAAAAAATTAAAAGTTGTCTTTGCTTCATATACTAATCTTATTGCTGAAAACTGACTAAAAGACAAATGTGTAAATTCAATTTTACTTGATACCACAAATGATTTGTATCCAGTACAGCATTAATGGTGAGCTTGGCTCACTCTCCCCACCCCAAAGATGCATTTTTGCCTTTGGTTCCCTGAAACTGCATAAAATTAGAGGACAAGCCTTTGCCACAACCCAGGTTCATAAGTGGTCCAAATTCTGTTTTCAGATACTTACAGTTTTCAAACCATCCTTCTTCAACAGTAAAATTTCTCTCATCTTCTCTGTGCCCTAAACTAAAGATTACAGTTGCCCATACCTTCCTTCTCCGAAACCTTAGACATGGCAAATTATTTTTGAGATAATCAGGGAAGTATCATTCAACTTTCCTCATTCCAAGCTTTTATACTTATTCCAGCCTCTCGATGCAAAGAGATGTTTCTAACCAAGCAGGTAGATGACTCCCTGAAGGACAGTGCTGTGGCAAAGCTTTTTATTTGCTTTTAAATTAATAGTTAGTGATATACTGAAAACTAATCAGTTACACTAAACATCAGCACTGACCGTGTTGTTT
Source organism: Steatornis caripensis (assembly GCA_013398225.1). NCBI lineage: Eukaryota > Metazoa > Chordata > Aves > Caprimulgiformes > Steatornithidae > Steatornis > Steatornis caripensis. The sequence continues at coordinate 111,311 of VZSC01015656.1, forward strand.
TTTCTTGGAAAAGCACAGACATCAGCACCCTAGAAAATACAGTCTTGAAGTATGTGGACACTGATTTATAGCAGCTTTACACAAAGTACTTCTATAAACACTCATTTACCAAAACGCACTGTAGAGCTAATTAGAATTTATGAGCAAACATTTTAGATACTTTTGATGATCAGTTTTTACAGAGGGAAATATAAAATATGGTTCCGAATGGCATGTTAAGATTTTTCATTACCATATAAATTGTTTTTTTCTGTTCCTTGAAGAAAACCAATTTTAAATCAAAGTGAAATTATAATTGCTTTATTTCAAAATCTCAACTCCATGTTTTTTGTTTTTTTCCACATGGGACTAACACTCTATGAACACCAACATTTTCAACTGAGAAGTCTGAAATAAAATTTAAACTTCTAAGGTTGGGGGCGGGGATTAAAGCTACGTTTGCATACTTCTATGCCTGTAAACATTAAGGTTACTCAGTATTTTCTTGAGGATTTGAGTTTATTTACATGATCATGAGAACTAAGCTCATTTAAATGCTGGCACAGCCAGTCCCAAACCTTAAACCGGAAATTAAATTTGAAGAGATTCAAGAAACAGGAGGGCAAACAGGAGGAGTCAGACTACCAATTCTGACTTCTCTTGGAAGTTGGATCCTATGTTTAGTTTACACCTCTGAAAAACCTCTTTACCTTAATGCTACAGTAGAAAGATACCATCGTGCTGGCTTATAAATATTAAAAGCTCTTTAAACTTAGCCATGGTAATGGAAAATGTATTGTACTGATGACTCTTTCTCTACTACCAGCCCTTCAGGTTTGAAGTGGATATTGTCAAGTACATAGAAATAAATCATACTGGTGGCATGAACCAACTCACCAGCACTGGTATGTACTTGCTTTGTCCAAGGTGCTGTCACTTCAAACTGTGCATCGTAATCACAGGGGACCCAAACGAGTCTTAAACAAGAACCTAAAACACTTAGGTGCCTAAGTACATGGATCACAATCTTGTATTTTACCATTTATATTTCACTGAAGAACAGAGTAATCGATTAATGCAAGAGAGGCCAAAGGAATAAACGTCTCATGAGGTACATGCATCACTTTATCACGCACTAGGCTATATAATATTACAATTGGAGTAATTTTGGCTTCCATGTCTTCAGGAACTGAGAGCTATGGTTTGAGGATATTAATACACATGTATCTATATTAGTCTCTGTTTTTTAACTAGTTGAGAAATATTAGACAAGAGTAAATGCACTCTTTTTCTTTTAGTTATACTGTTAGTATTCCAAAAAGGCCCAATACTGTTCTCCTCAATGAATTAATCAAAAGGGAATATTTAAAGATAATTTCACTGAAACAAAACTTCCTCATTCTGAATATATGGTTAGAAAAGGCAGCCAAATTTTACTTTGAAGATTCAAAGACAAAAAGCTAATTTCAGAAGAGGTTTTTGGAATTGGGAGAAGACAGCTGTGAACCTGGCACATACTCTAGGAATACAGTTGGTGCACAAGCTACACAATTGATACTTTCTACAAAAAAAGTTAGAAGAAAAAAGGAAAATGATGACTTCTCAATGCAATACTGAAGAACAGCTCTTCTAAAACTGTTAAATACCCTAAAATTGTAATTTCCATCCTGTGCAACCAAGACTGAATTTCTCTCTCTATGTTCATTCTTAAGCTACTGAAGTGGGATATTTGGAATATGAAAAAAAAATAATTGTATACTTGGCTAGAATACAGTGTCTTACAATTCTGAAGCAGAACAAATACGTGAAAATACATTTTCTATTTACTCATGCACAACACAGCTACTTTTTGAACCAAGGTGCCATACAGTCGCTACTGATGGGCAGAATCTAGATGAAGTCCAGCTTGATTTTAAATGTAGGTCAATAAACTTCCATGAATTTGTTTGTATTTTAGAAAAGGTATCATTTCCACATAACATCATGATTACGCCAACACGGCAAGACAGTGAATATGAGGATTAGCCCAAACGTGCATTCCAGTCTTTTTACCCAGCAAAACAAAATATTCAATTAATTATTGCTTCAGTACAGTAAAATGACATTTTCTCTAGGGGAAACAGATTTTGGGGGGAGTTCTTCTAGCAGCATATATTTCAAATGAAACCACTCTCCACCCTCCAACCTTATGGAAAACAACACTATTACTGTGTTTAACATATCATTACTTTTGCCCTTGACCCAAAACAGTAATTATATATTGCTCTTATGTCAACAAGATTACTAGACCATAAACCAGATTTCTTCCAATTGCGAAATATCTTAAAGTATTTTATATGGCAGAATAGCTGTACTTTAAATAATAATGTCTAATTAGAAAGCTATCAGTTATTTTAATGCAAATTTATTAGGTTAATTTTATCAGCTCTTGTCCATATGTTAAGAGTAGATTATCATTCTTAATGAAGATCTCCTAACAAAAAAACCCAACAGTAGAGTTATCATAATGTGTACTATTCATACAGCAACCCATTGATGTTTTCTTAATATGGAATACCATCACNTAGTTATTTTAATGCAAATTTATTACGTTAATTTTATCAGCTCTTGTTCATATGTTAAGAGTAGATTATCATTCTTAATGAAGATCTCCTGACAAAAAAACCCAACAGTAGAGTTATCATAATGTGTACTATTCATACAGCAACCCATTGATGTTTTCTTCATATGGAATACCATCACACATTATTACTTTCCACCTAAAGCATACTGTATAGTCTTTAAAAGAAAGATAATGATCTTACAAAGAAGAAAGTGAGGCAAGGCTGTGAAGGGTGAAAAAAATCCCAATTAATCTAGCATACTCTACTAATATTATCCCCAAATNATCTCCTAACAAAAAAACCCAACAGTAGAGTTATCATAATGTGTACTATTCATACAGCAACCCATTGATGTTTTCTTAATATGGAATACCATCACACATTATTACTTTCCACCTAAAGCATACTGTATAGTCTTTAAAAGAAAGATAATGATCTTACAAAGAAGAAAGTGAGGCAAGGCTGTGAAGGGTGAAAAAAATCCCAATTAATCTAGCATACTCTACTAATATTATCCCCAAATTTACAGCTGACAGGTCTAGCAATCAGGTTTAACCTCCCTCGCCTTAGAATAGATGTTAGCTGTCACTGAATGGATTTAAAGTCTTTTAGACATAAAAATCTTCAGGAAAAAAACCCCATGCTAGATCAATAAAGCTAGAGCTCCCATACAAACATCAGGCCACTTTTCTCTCGCTAGGAAACCAGCATATGGTCTCTCGCTTGCAACTCCAGATTGTAAGCATAGTTAAAATGTCACATCAAGCAGCACCGCTTAAATTCTTTCCTAACTGTTTAAAGAAATCCAGCTGAATTAGAGAAAGCAAAACCAACTGCTAAAGGGCAGCATTATATGCTAGACGAGGCAGGTCAAGCTTATGCTGCTGAACCCCCTGCATCTGCTGATAGGTATGAGAAGAAGCTGCCGAGTGTTTTCTGCCAGGCTGCTGCACTGACCGCGCCGCTCTCCTTTAAATGAGACCTGATTGACTGCTATGTTGATGGGAAGCACTAGGCTGAAATTGCTTACTCTTTGTTGTACGCCAAGAGAGGCTGATTTTTCTTGTCACTGACTGTGCTGAAGGAGAGCAGAAACAGAATCACAAACAATTGCACATGACAAGGGAGCATCGCTCCTGCGTGCTTTGGACACACAGTGGAAGAATCACCGGGAGCCTGGATGCCTTGGGAGCAGCTCTGCAACACCTGAGATGCTGCGACAATGGCACCAGAAATCAACCCGCCCCCTCGCTTAAATCCTGGCCAACAGAGTCACCTCCCTTGCTCCATATAGACAAAAGTCAAGAGCCACGTTTTCTTCAGCACAAATTCAGTGATAACATCTCCCAGTGACCAAAGGTGAAAAATGTCGACCTGACGTTAACTTCACTCTTTGGATCCCTGCCACAATCACCTGGATTTAACGGCTGAACTCCAGGAAGAGCGTATCTTGAACTTTAAGTGGGTTTGCTGCCCTACTCTACATGTACTGAACGTAGAGACAGTTATTCGCAAAAGGCAGTAAAGTGAATAATAGCAAGTACTGCGGTAGGAAAAATTGATTCACATTTCTGAATAAACACTATAGCTTATAAAATATGACTGCTGCAGAAACTAAATGAAAAGACTGTCCTCCTGCCAACAACCTTTCCCATTCTCTAGGCAAGAGTAACTTTCTTTTCACTGGAAGTAAGTTTGCAAGTAGTTCTGCTATTGCTATTTTGATAACGATTCATTAAAATATGCATAGAAATAAAATCACCTGACAAATTGATTCTACAATAGCTCTTTAAAGTATAACATTACATCTATGCTTTTCAATTATTTATGGTTGACGGCAATCATTCCATTGATTTGAGGGAGAAAGGGCTCAGTACCAGCCCGCAATTAGATCCTCATTTATGGTTTTAGAACAGTTGCTCTTTGTTGCTTTCTCATACGAAAAGCAACACCTCTCAAATTGGACTCTCTCTCTGTGCTCTTTAATGCTAATGACATAACATTAGTTACAGCTTCATAAAGCATATATAAAACTGGCTGCAAAGTGTCTGTGAAGAGCGTTGTAGGTTATGTTTTATGAACTACACTTAGTAAGGCTTGGGAAAAATAGCCTGAGCCGAGCTCATGTCCATGAGAACAGAGCTCCAACACTCAAGCTCATCTGCAAAGGCTTGCAAGGTGTCTCCAGAGGATGGACCACTTCTTGATACATATGTTGCCTGAGAGGTACCTCTGCCTCTTCTGCTTGCACTGACAGTGACAAACTTCTCTGTTTGCAACTGCAAGACAACAGCAGACGCTCACTACAGAAGTTTCTATGCTGGATCTGCCGGCCGCATCAGGAGGACACAGGCCCTGTAGGAAGCTTTCTATCACGTGCAGCAAGGGAAGTAAAAGCAAGGGCCAAGGCTTTAAGTTATTTGGACACTTCTACATTCACAAACAAGCAAGCATTTTGCATAGCGCAGCTCTGTCAAATAGCAGTTACACACACTCAGGGACAGCCCTGGCAGCCTCCCTGCCCCGGGACAGCTGAAGGTCAGAGCCCCAAGGGCTGTGGCAGAACTGTGCTGAAAACCTGCACAGGTAACAGATTGCCCTCACCTCACTTGCAGTCACCCAAGGTGGGAAATTTTAGACTTGGGAGAAACAGGACAATAGCTTTTCATTACCAGCTAGCAAGCGTATACATTTCTAAAGGATTTTTAAAAGGTGACTTCAATAGTTTGCCTCATCTCTTTTGTATTTTACATTCATATTATTACACACTAGTTTCCTGAAGGCTAAACATCTTAACCTCTTTGAAATGTCAACCTCAGTGAAGAAACACATTCTACCTAATTTGTCCTCATTTCCACTCATCCAAAATCCCATTAAAGTCAAGTGTACTTTTTCCCCCCTCCTCTCTCAATATTCATTTATCAGCGAGAACAGGGTGTTTTATCCCCAGGTGGTGAAAGCTCTCATATGGAAATATATTTAATTGGTTTAAAGATTTAAACATAATCTCCTCCTGCCCCCTCCTCACTGAAATAGCTCTCCAATAACCAAGGAAAACACTCAACACAGTTATATAAAACAGAAACGCACAACACTGCATTGCCAGCCCTAGAAAGAAACATTTGCGAGTGATTTTAGCGAAGCATTAGTGCTTTTGATTAGCAAGCTTATCTGCACACAGACCGAACAGAAAAACATAAAATGAAGTAACTCCGTTTTTTCCAAAGCAACCACTGGGCACCCTTCTGCCCTTGTAGCTGGCAGCCCTCTGCTTTGTACCTGCTCTGCCAAGCACCCGCACCACAGTTCAAGGGAAAGGGATGATGCCACATATGAAACTGGGGACTCTGCTGGCACTTCAGCCCCAAGCATCCCCAGAGGCGGGGGGGGCGGAAAGCAAAGGGAGAGGGAAGGAGCCAGGCCAGATGTTTTCTGCCTCGTTTCATAAGCACCCCAATTGCTGCCATTTTAACTCTGCCTCCAGCATGTCCTAACTACTTTCTTTTCGACTGTAGCCTTTAATCTCATTTTCTGCCATCATCTCCAGCACTTATCGGTAAAGATGGAAGCACTGAAGAAAAACTGGCATCTATCTTACAGACTTACACTATATGGAATTTTACTCAGTAAAATAAAAATATAAGGATAATTCATTCAAGTATGTATCTAGGATAACGTGGCATTTAAAAGTAATATGCTGTCCATGGACTAGGGTAAAACTGAAAGTTTAAAACGCAGTTAATTTTAATAACTACAAAAATATAATGAAAACCGGATTTTAGAAATGAAGAGCTCTTTCTCACTCCATGCATCCTTTTTTGGGCAATGCATTCCTATTTCCTCCTTCCCCCCAATACAACTAATTAGTTATGTTCACTTTTCTGCATAATTATTTCTAAATTCACCTGAAATATTTGAAACAGGTTATCTAACAGAAATCACACAAAGTTACTAATTACTGCCGTTAATATAAGAGCTAAACCAGCTAGTGCTAGCTCCTGCTTTAAATTGACACTCCCTATGCTTCTGCAACATATGCACATGATAACCCACACCCATATTCTTCCTTTGTTGTTTATTACATATGGCAGTTAAATTTTATTTAATGTTACTTTAAAGTAAAACTAACCTTTCTGCTTCCATCCGCATCATACACAATGACGACACTTCATAGACAGACACCTCCAAAGAATAAATGTAATGGGAAAGGGAAGGGGATTCAACGTGCAAAAAAAGGAAGCCAAAGCATAACAATGCTGCAACTTGGGGTATTTTGCTGTTTGGAACATTTTTTTGTTGTAAAGGGCAAACATGCAGAGCAGCAGGATCAGTTTTCGCCCCAAGCTAAATGTCCATGAATTTACCTCTGACAACCTCTTCCACAGACTCTGTAGTTGTGGTGGTAGTGGTTGCAATACTGGTAGTTCTTTCAGTTGCCTCCTCGTACTCTTCCTCTGTCTCTTCTTCAATTTCATCACCATCATCATCATCGTCATCAGCATCTTCATCTTCCACAACGGTTAGCTCCTCATCTTCCTCTGGTTGTTCTTCTACTACCTTATCATCACTAAATGAAAAAAATTATAATGATGTGTCACAGCAACAAAATTATTTCAATATAACAAGAGAGAACATTTCATTCAGAAACTCTACAAGGACAAGTAGTAATGTGTTTCTCCATCTGCCTCCCCCTCCCTCCCCTTTAAATAAAAAAGAATGAATCAAGGACTCTGGAGTGTCCCAAGACGAAAGAAATCAGACATGCTAAAAGACAAAAAAAAAGTAAATATTAGCAATGCAGTGAGAAAATTAGCAAGATGCCAGACTGGAGCTCCTCCATTTGCACAGGGATGGATAAAGAATCCCCATCAGCAATATTGTATTTTGACAGCTAAGTAACACTCCAAACACGCTTGCTTCATGCTGCCTTCAACAAATAGATTTTTATTTTGAAAGACGCCCAAATTAGCTCAAAATGCACTCAGTACATACGGACACAGAAACGAGAGAGCCCCTTGGGACTTCCTCACCCAGGAGACACCTTACCCAGAGGCTTGCTGTGGACTACCTCATATGCCATTCACAGAGGACTACCAAGCATCGAATTGCCCTGGAATTGTCTACACTGACTGCTGAGCTTTTTGTTCCGTTGTTAAAGTAGCACTGTGTGAACAGAAAAGCTGCTTCTACAGGCAAGCTGCCCATTTTCACAAAGGACGGGACAGAGACAGTCAGCACACACGATGCTGCAACTCATGCTTCAGCTGACTGTTGCTACTTTTTGTCTTTGAGGTTTTTATCTCCTTCTAAGCAGACAGCGGCCACATCGCCTTTCAGGATCTAACATCCAGAGAAGTAGAGGACCCAGTTTTGGTCTTCTGTATGACAGCAGCACTGATGGAGAGGCAAAGACCACAGGACTTCGCTGATGAGGTTGTCGTCTTGGCTAACGCACACAGACATTCAGAATGGCGAGCTCAGCTGAGATGCTCAGCACTACCAACAACACTGTACAGTTGATGCGTAAGGCATCCACAAAAGACCCACAGTACCAGTGTGGATTAGGATGGCAACATAAGCACCTCTATGCTCACAAAGAAACCCCAAGCTATCGAGGTAAACTTTGTTATCCATCATAGTGCTTTAAATTCATATAGCTGCCTAAAATCCTCAGGACTTCAATTAGTCTCGGACGATTGGAGGGAATACTCCCGTTTGCTATCAAATGTATTTGGTGGCTTAATATGTGAAGATTTTTCTCAGATCACTTGTAATTTTGAAAGATATACAGGCAACAGGCCAAAAAATGTACGCTCAGCTACTGCTGCTGTCGCTTTTGAAAGCATTCCTAACTCAGTGCTCAGCTGTGGCAAGGTCTCAGGTTTGTTAATCTGATCTTCTACTTGAAATTCACTACTAATGAGTAAATGATATCTAAATATTCAAACATGCAGTGACTTTGTCACCTTCATACACAAGTGGTTTTGCATCTTTTTCATGGCATCGCAGATGCTTGAATAGTCTTTTCTGTGAAGTTAGCAACTTCTCTCCTTCACCTCACTTCAGAGACGAAGCCTGTAATATTTCATTTTATAAAAGCTTACTTACTACAATTTTCAAAGTGAACTCGGAGCAAAAAGGAGGACAGTATGATCTTTCTTAATAGGGCATTAAGAAGTTAAAAAATTTTTATTGATAAAAATCTTGTATGCCAACAAACCCGACTCTACTAGGAGAAAATTAAGTCTCTATACAAACAAGAATGAATCTCCTGTTCCTTTTTCCCCAAAATATTTGGCCTCAGAAACACAAGAGATACTTGAAGTAACAATGAAGCTTTCGAGTCCAAGTAGGTTATACAAATGGATATGGTAACAGCTAACTTGAAGAGGAATCTGAATAAGGGATGACCTGTTTCCATTTACATGGAAGAAAAATTGAAAAATGGGCACAAACCCACTGTTTTCTCTTAATTTCTTGATTTCGAAGAACTGGCTTAGAAATTTCACTATCTCCACTGTGTGGTTTTCCTCTGCCATTCTAATGTCAGTACATCCAAAATTTTCTACTTTGTTTTTAGTAACTCCTTTCTGAACAATGTATTTCTTCAGTTTTTATTATTCCTACCAAGTATTTCACTTTTTTTATGAGCATTTTTTTAAATGTTTTATACACACTGTAACTTTTCAGCTGCAAGACTGAGGTGGATTTGTAAGTCTAGTATCTGTTTTTGATTTCCAGGTTGAGAGCGCTTCTAGTATTGGCTAGCTACAGACATCTAAACTAGGCACGCTGAGTATAAGGCATGCAGATTTTGAACCAGAGCATCAGACGCCATATGCTTCTCAACATTAAAGAAAGCGCTCTCTGTCTTTCTCTCACCTAAGCTACACACACTGCAAGCTTTAAAAAGAAGTGCAATTATTTTTCCTCTTCCTTTCACATGAATGATCACTCTCAGATATTGGCAAGCTCATAAAGTTAAAAAGGACAACAAAAACAACCTAATGAAACAAACAAAGGAAAGTCAATTAGTCACATGGAAAGCCACTTCAAAAATCATTTGTATGCGTGCATCCAATATCCATCTGTTTTTAGCTACACAAAAGCAATTAACTCAGCTATGTCAGTCCACAGCATTTTGCCAGGAAATCTGCAGCATCAAGACCAAGCTTCCCCCCCCCCCCTCTTTTAGGGGGTGTGATAGTGAAGGGTGCAGGGTGAAAGAACACTCAGTGTGTATTGGTTGGCGATGCCCACCACTACAGTGAGCCCTGGTTTCCTTTCCAGTAACTTACCAGAAGTAAATGCTTAAGGGTAGCCCCCACCTGCATCCCCTTTATGATTTGCTGCTTGCTGAAGAACTAGACATCTGAGAAGGTAGAAATAGCCAGAAGTGATGGAAGACTACAACAGTTTATGGGATCAGGCTCCTGAAAATATTCTAAAAAGCTTGCACAAAAATGTACTGGAACATTTGTTCTACTACTTTGATCACTCCTAGAAAAATCGTATTTCTGCTAGTAACATTCAGTCTGCAAGACTGAATCACAAAGGCAGTATTTCACCGGATTACATTTTATTGCAAGTTTCAAGAAAAAGGAACAATAAAAATAGAAGTGCTTTTGCCTTAGACATCTACATGGAAGTGAGAGCCTTGCTAAATACTTACAGAATTAAGATGCCTGAAATTTGGCTTTGGAAGGTCATTTTCCTATTTAACAGGGTTTAAAAACTCTCACTGCACAGGAGTGTGTACTTCCGAGAACACTCAGGTTCTAAAGAAGCACTCCAGGCTTTTGCTAAAAATATTTTCTTGGCTGTCTATTTTATTTATACAAAGATGAGTTAGTCTCTTCTGCTATTAGTACTGTCTTCAAAAGAGATGGGGAGATGAAGTGCTTTGTGCTCTCTTAACAAGTTTCCTCCTGAATGAAGCCAAATGCCAGAAACTAAACCGGACCAGCACTATTCTGGTGGTTTAATCACGCCCAGCTATACCGCACAGCATCACAGACCAAACGGCACCAATACTCAACAGGCAGGGATGTATCCTAGAAAGGCCGAACAGTAACAACAGCAACGGTTTCACGTCACGTACCAAGGCTGCCCATGAAGTCATGCACTCCAAAGAGTCAATCACCGTGACCACGCTCAGCAGCGCAAACAGAAGATGAACACACCTTCTCCGAGGCCATGGTTATGAAAGATGAAAAGAAGAGAGAAAAGCAACGATACCATGCAGCCCCTTGGCAGTGCTCCCAGGGGGAAGGGGGAGATTCCCCCAGTATTCGTCAGTTATCAGGGGCATTTTCCTTTCATGGTGGACACCGAGGCCATCATAGCTTTGAACCTTACACTTCAACCTCCTCGCATATGGGATATGTATCCATTCCCCCTATCATGGAAATGATGCGTCCCTTGAGCGTCCAAGTCGCACACCGGGTCATTAATAGGAATCATTTACGCTCCTGTGTGTGGTGAAACGGGGTGTTTAAAGTTTGGTGGTTTCAGCTCTACTTCCCATGCTGCAGACACATGGGGGTTCCAGGCAGCTTTAAGAAGTAATCGGTTCCACTGACTCCAACAGAAACATTACGAGCGCTCCAATGGGCATAGCTCTGGTTTTAAAACACGTACCACTGTACAGCTCCTGCTAGTACGCACCTCAGCACATCGTTACATGCAATGTTTAAACCATGGATCTGTAACGTGTATCTAGTAACTTCCCTTCCTCAACCCATCACTGGATAAGAGCTGGCATCAATGTATTGCTTATTCACGTTACTCAGAAAAGTGCATAGTCCTGTTACTTTGCAAACGTAAGACTGAAGGAAAGGTAAAGGAACACGAAGGAAAGCAAACTATGCTACCTCGTGCCATTCAAAAAAAAAAAGAAAACATTAGTAAATCCAAGTTTCCTTTCCCTATTCCAATAACCTGCAACGGGGACAGAGGCACAGCACAGATGACAAGAACGATGAGTTTTCTTTCTAATGGTGTTTCAGAACTCATGGGGTCGCAGCATAAGCTACATTTTAAGAAGAGTTTTCTGTCAGTATCTATTAATTTCAGACAAGAACATGGCAAAGCTTTCAATCTAGGATAATAAATAACTGTGGACTAATTATTGGTTTTGCGAAGCAGCTCACATTTGTCTGCAATAAATGCTCATCCATTTGGACATACTTAAACCGTGATTTTGCCAAGTAACTTGAACAAAAACATATACTCCACCTGTGGGTGAAAAAGAATGAAAAGGTGTCCAAGACAGATGTTTTAATATCTGGAGAGATTAGCATTCACTACACTTTGCAACTATATTTTATTGCAAATAGATTCCATCTGGACTGTGGTTTTTACCAGCCACCAAGCCTGAGCAAATAGCTGGGGGAAAGCTAATTCCAGGAGAGGAACTGAATCAGCAGTAGCAAGAAGCTGCTGTCTGCCTACAGAGAGTAAGGCCACATGTGTTGGCTGTAGACAGCTGTGGGAATTAACACCGCAGAAGCAATTGCTGCACACAACTTGTAGCCTGTACTCTTTCAGCCTACCAGGCCGAGCTAATGATAACCTATACACCCATAACCTTTACTACTGCAGGTGCCACCATCCCAGTTTCTAGCACAAAAACCCCCACACCTCCACAGCCTCTACAGCTCCCCCAAACGAACTCCAGGATGGTACTGGACTGTCAAGCATTCCGCCTGACTCTAGCTTTACTTCCAGCAGAAGATTAATGATGAGCACAGATACATATTTATTCCCATGCGTAGGAAAGCTCCCGAGCACAAAGTTCTTCAGCTGTGGGAGTGGCAATGGACAGACCCAACCGTACACCTCTACACACCTTAAGAGTTGGTGCCTTAAAAGAAAATGCAAAACAGAAACACAAATCAATAGAAGAGTAGGACACATGCTTGGAATCCGAACAATAAGATTTGAGTCCCTTCCAACCCAAACCATTCTATGAGATGGCCTAATTACCACGCTTTTGGTTAAAAGCAAATCAGAAAGCCAACAGCCACAGTAAGAATTCTCCCAGCAAACCTGCACGTCAAAGGCCTGGGAATTTTCCACCTAACATTCTTCAAACTTTGCATACTAGAGAAAGTTCTTCTGACCAAAGGATGAGATTTCTCAGGAATCAGGTTTGACCCCACCACTGCGCTCCTCTGAATGGTGTCGCTAATCAAACACGAGTCAACACAGGAACGACTTAAAGCCAAAAACTAAGCCAACTCTGGCACTTTGGCACATGAGTACCCACCTCACTGTACCTTCTGTTACTTAATTTTGGCTTTGGTACACACTAGCCTAGTGTACCTCAAGACTAAGTTGAGTATATTAATTATGTGAAACTGAGTATCCGGGTAGTAAATTTAAACCAGAACTACCAAAGTAATTTTGCATGGGGTAGAAGAGAGGAAAGGAAGTCAAAATCAAATGTGAAATGAAAATTTCAGCATTCACCTTGAAAGTCTAGGAGTAGCGAGTTATACCAAAAAGGTCTATTTTCCTGAAGTATGGAGGAGGTGGGGAAGGACAGCAGGACAAGAACTGAACTGCAGTGCAGTTGTGCGATTAGGCACAGAGCCAGGAAAGGAAAGCGTTATGCCAGACCTCCAGTCTATGTAACCGATCTTTTAAATGGCTTATTGGCATTAAAGTTTGGAAAATTACAGTGATTTACAGAATTCAAAGTCTGACTCACAAGGTACCTCAGCAATAATGTTTCTGCTCTGTCTGTTAAGTGACCACAAAAGCACAAACTCTTAAAAACTGCATTGGTTATTTTCATTAGAGTTGGATTATACTAGGTTAGTAAACCAGGTCTCTCGCAACAAGAAGAAATAATGTGATACTCGGACACATACAAAACCTATTAAGAGAAACTTAAACATTTAAGAACTCAGATGGGCACCTCCGGTTGCACAGCAAGTTGGGATGAGCAATTCATATCACCCAGCATTTTCAGACATTTGTTTCGTCACTCCTAATTATTTTCTTTTCTGTTTTCCTTTACTGAAGAGGTTGCAATTATGTTTATTTTCACACTTCCTAATAGAAAAAAAATTGAAATAAGCTATTTCAGTAAGTGTCACACAGGCTGCTTTTGAGTTCTTAGACCTTAGCAAACAACTGCATTATGTGCTTCAGAATGTCTCTCTCCTTTCACTGTATTTTTTGTAATCTTTTATACAAAAACAATACCAAAAATGTGCTTGGTTTCATTAACTTTGACAGGAAACAAGAAAAGTTGCACTAAAAATCTTGTAATCCAATTTTTAAATGGAACATTTATAAAACCTAAACATGCATTCCTTGCGCTACTGCCTCTGACAGATACATTTATCTTTCCCCCCACAATTAAACAAGAAGGTATACCTTACACCTTCAGAAATTTCTATTCAGTGTCTCTTTGTCCCATCTGCTATCCTACAGCTTATGTGAGGCAGACCGCGTGAACTCGGTATCAAACCAAGTACCTGCCCTCTTTGTGGAATTCATCTTGGTACCCTCACGCAACAACAACAGGGTAAAACTGGAAGAATAACTTTGTTTTACAATTGGGAAAGCAAACAAAAAACCCCATGAGAAGCATGTAATAACTCTGGATGTTCAATTTAAGACACTGAATAACGTTTTTCAGAGAATGCGCCTTCTTTAACTTTTTAAATACAGCTGCCACCAGCAGCAGCTGCAAGAGGCCGGGACTTTTGCAGAGCAGACTGTCTCCCCTCAAGCTGCCCAAAGAGAAAGGAGCACCTTTTGTACGAAGCTTTTTATGGTGGCCACAGCATGCCGAACCTAGCAGAAGCCTTTCATGGCAGAAGCAAGCATAGATCCAGTTCTCCAGGTCAACATTTTACTGCTCTAACCTTTCCTTCTCCACTCAGGTCACAATTTGAGTGTTATTGTTTCCTTAGCAGTGACCAAAACAGAGATCTCACCGGAAGAAACTGTCTGTCACCATGTAACCAAAGCCAAAACATTTGCATTCAAGATTAGAAATGTTTTCTGCCAGGAAAAAAAGACCCTATATGTTTTTGCTGTTTCATCCATGTATTTGAATTGTGTAGCCTTTGTTAGAAAGCAAAGCGAAAAAAGTACTTAGTACAGAAAATGCTTCACTACACTGTACTGTTAATAGCAGAGCCTCACAAGAGGTGGAATTCTTAAATGCCCACAAACCACCCCAATTCTGAGCTCTTATTTCTAGTACAGACCACAAGTATCACTGAAAGGTAAAACAGAGCAGTAATTGCTGAATAACTTTATGGAGGGATAGCCAGTCGTGCTGGTGTGACAGCACATGTTGAAAAACCCAGGTGTAAATTTCTCACTTCCCATTTTGTCATGCATTATAAATAGCACAGCGCATGAAATGAGGTAGCATATATCACGATGTCAGAAGAACTTCTCAGAACATCTCGCAAACCTATTAGATGGGTTTCTTGATTTGATTACTATATGAAAATATATAGGGAACATTTCTCTCCCACATTTCAGTCACCACAAGCAACAACTTAAAAATTTTGCCTATTACTTAAGGAAAACACAGCAGCCAATGGCTCTGTTTTGTGAGGTCAAAAAAAGGTAACCCTTCCCTGTAAGTCAACTTTCTGTTAAATGAGCAAGTTTGATGCCATTAACCTCCTGAAACAAGCTCAACGTTCATGCAAGTCATATGGGTAGCCTGTGCAGCTAGCAAACTGCTTTCATCAGGGGTCATGAAAGCCCGGCTATCTTCTACTCATCACTTCCTCAATTAGATTACTTCTCTCCACCCATAGCCTCATCCATCACTTCAGTTAATGCTTTATACTCAAATGGTGATTGGATTTGCCAGCTCAGCATCGCTGTAATTACCTCTCCAAGCAATGCGCTGTTTCATCAATTCCATTCTAACTTAACTTGTCCTAATAAGGAATCTAACACTTACCAGTCCTTTTAGAGTCATTAACGCTCTGGTGTTTCTACGCTTTCTGCATTTTATTTTAACAACCTCCATGATAAAAAGGAAAAAACCATGTTACTAGAAATATGTAATGAACTACCCAAATATTAAGTAACAGCCAACATGAGAAACAAAACCCATTAATGTAAGAATGTGAGACACTGCATACGCTATTAGCGTATTTTATATGCTATTGAGACCAAATACTTCTAGAGTTATTCAACATAAGCAGTAACATTATGCCTACAAATTGGTGATGCCCTAGTTTAGTTTATAAAGAAAAGCAATTAGGTTTTATCATTAAAATGCTTATAAAACCACAGAAGGTCTTAGATAAGCTCTATTGTTAATAATGTTTTAGAACAGGTATGAAGCACTTCATTTCAGTTTCTAACAGTTCTACTACAAAAATCAAGAAGATATGAACTTCTGACCAATTAGCTGAAATATATTGCAAAAATCAGAACATCTTCCACACTATCTCCCCAGAAGAACTGAATTTCTCTGAAAAAAACAATTTAGTGATGGACAATTCATTCACCTATTTCAATAACTGGTCTTAACCTATACTGATGGCAAACTTCAGAGGGCACTGGAAAAAGCAAGAAAAACTAAGCAAGTCTGTAATTCCCAGTGTTCATTTTAGGGCACTGACTCCCAATCAAGAACAATTTGTATTAGGACAGCTGATGAGAACACTGTCTCTGGCTGCACCCCTCCCTGGCTCTTGTGTCACAGGTGACTGAGCTCCCCACCAAGCAGACCCTGAACCACTGCAACAGGCATACCACCGCTGGCACAAGGCTCAGTTTTCCTGAAATTTTCATGGGTATAAACAGCCTACAGCTCAGTCTGCACAGTGTGGAAAAAGGGAAATCTTTTTATCCATCCAAATGCAAGCCATTTCCTGCTTCTAAGCCAGAGCCTGCAGCACAGACCCTTCATCCAGCTTCACGTCTGGTTCAGCTTTACTAGCTCAAGTGCTTAAGGAGTAGGGGGTGGATTTTTTTTGGGGGGTTGGTTTTTTTAAAGACTAATTTAGAAGATTCCCATTGGAGCATTTCTCACTGAAATTTTAGAAATTGACTTTCCAATTTAATGAAAAAGCTTACATCAATGAGAACTCATTGTTTGTTTTAAGATGAGTGACACAGAGAGAAAGGAGAGAGAAAATATTAATTTTCCTTTTCCTCCAGTGAACCTGTTTCCAGTGGAGAATTCAGCCTTGGCACCTTCCTTTTTCTTGATCAATAACACTTTTTTAGGCTTTAGGCAAAAACTTCAAAAGGACTCCAGATATCCAGTTTCTTCGCTCTTCAGACAAATCTTTTGGGCTCAGAGCTGGACTTCCAGTTAAGCCTCAGATTTCTGACTCAGTGCTGCATGACAACGTTAACAGTAAGAACAATGGGAGAGAAGGAGGAGGGAAAAATGGCCAAGAAACAGTGTCACTACATACTAGATACAAGTAGGAGGAAACAGGCAGAAATTGAAGGATTCAAGAAGTAGCAAAGATCTGCCCCCCGTCCCCAAGTTTTCCAACAATTCTTTATATATCCAGATGCCGTTCAGGGTCTCACTCTTCCTCAGCTGTGCAGCGCTTCCCCACCGCACAGGGACCCTGACACCCCAGGGTCCCACGGCCGCAGCAGGGCTGTACTCCAGGTACCAGAAGCCGGTCTGCCCTGCAGGCGTACTGAAACCGCGGACACCCACCTGCCGACAGCCAGCACAACACGCACGGCATGCAACACAGAAACCTGTCTTTGAAATGGGAGGAAGCAATGCATATCGACGCCACCACATTAATCCTCCTAGTTTTGCCAATTTTTTTCTCAATGTTCAAGCCGTGTTTGTTTCTTCCAGTTCAAATGCCAAAGAGACTGAAGCACCCATCAGAGCAACAGATAAGGAAGATTACAGCATTTTGGTTACTTTTTCTTAATCCCCCCGATCAGTTAATACGCAGTGGCCAGAAACACACCCGGGTCAAACAATCCCCTAAAGGCTCTTCTTTCATGCTGTATTTCCAAATACATTTTCTGGGGGCTGATGAAAAGACGAAGCAGAGGAAAATGGAAGGGTGAGAGGGACACTGGGAGATGTAATGGGGAGAAACAGAACAAGAGGATCTCATGTTTTGGATAGTCCTTGTTGATAAACACAGTGAGCGTAGAGAACACTGAAGAACAGCCACGACGGCTGTAGCATTTACCTGCTTTCACCTGCATTCACAATTAAAACATCACCAGCTTCCAGACTTGCGCCTGCATTAAATTTCAAACTGCTCTAGCACACAGAGCCCCAAACAACAAAGGGAATTAAGCAGTAGCTAGTCAAAGCTACACTTGCCAAAGGAAGGAGAATTTCCCAAGTACAGAAATGGCTAAACCCCATTAAATTTGACTTTTAAAATTCCTATACCGACTTCTGTAGTGCTAAAGATACTTGCTTATGTGTCGCTTTTTAGACTTGGGCATTTTTCATAAACACGTGCCACAGGCAGGCATCCCCACTGCCCGACTGCCTGCTTTGCATCAAGGCAGTAGCGTGACATACTATGAAGACACGGTGTGAGGTCAGGGCATTATATGACAGCAGTCAATTTAAACACACTTCCCAACAGCCCGATTTAATGACAGCACTCTGGGGAATTTCAATTGTAACTAACCTGAAATAGAGGTTAACTCGCAGACGTTTCTGAAGGGAAGACACTAGGTAAAACGTGTGTTGACACCCTTGTACCACTTAAATCATAGAATAAAGGCATAAAAAGAGCTAGAAAGTAAAAGAAATTAAATGTATGCTTCCTCCATGTCAAGTGATGATCTCTAATAAATTACTCCGCAAAGAAATTCTGTCAGGCCCCTGTGACGACTCCTCCCACAACGCCAGAGCAAGACTCATAATGAAAAGCACAGGGTCTCACCTGGAAACAACTCAGCACAACAGGTACTTACACAATGCTGCTTTTGCCATTATAAAAAACTTAGAAGTTTTAAAAGCCTTTCAGAACTTTGACTAAAGTTCAAGGAGGTAATTAAGAAAAAAGTCAGTTTTTCCAGATACCACGACAAAATAAAAATCTCTTCATGGAGTCAAAAAGGATAGAGCATTTTAACTACTTTTTTGCAGCATCTGAGAGATGAGCACTCATCCTTAAGCTCAGTCTGGTACAGGGTTGCAAAATCAGAACAACATGATTGCCATGCTATATAGCACGAATTTATTTTAGTTTTACTTCGCAGATGCCCAATTATAAGCACAAAGCTGACTGCACCCTTCTGAATTATTTATTGTATTAAAAAACCTACCCTATTAACTACCCTAATGGCAAGTATGAACAAACCGTAAAACTTCGCTTGGCAGAAGTTTATGAGAAACTGTAAACCAAACCCTTATAAAATACACTACACTCCCTACAATGTAATGTTTACAACTCTACCCAATCATTACATCAGCCTGAACATACATTTTATACACCAGACAAAATTAATTTGGCCTAACCTGCTCAGAGGAAAACAATGAGAAATTAAATCTCCTAATTCGAACCTTGAAAATATATTCAGACTGTCTAGAAAAATGAGACTTGGCTGAAGTTAAGATACTATCTTTGGCTTCTGAGCAATGGGACTTAAACAAAATCTTTCTATATAACCCTCAACAGTGAGACTTATCGTGCCTCAATTTCCCTGCAGTGAAAGAAGGAAAATGACAGCAGCCTCTTTCCCCAGTGGGAAGGAAAGCCTGGGAGGTCTCACACACAGCGACGGGACGATGAGAAGAGGCACGTACAGGACACATGTATACAGAGAAAATCTGGAAGTTTCCAGCTTGGCCATCACTCCGAAGGTGTTCAACCTTGGACATCAAGGACACTAGAGCTTCCAGCAAGTGTTCCTATACAGGCAGGAGGGCTACGAGGCTGTGCTGAGTCTCAAGGGCAGCCAGAGTTTGCAGGTCACTTGACTGAGTTGTAGCTATGCGGGGAGAGCTCTGCAGCTATACTGAAAGCCAGCACCTGCATCTGGCTGTCCCTCAGGCAGTCTTCAAGGTAAATTTTAATTAAAGGTGTGGAACAGCAAGAACCAAACACCACTGCTGAAAAATCCTTGTGACCTCTTACTTAGTCAGTTATACACTATTTCAGGACAAGCACGACATGATGCAATTTCAGAAGCGTGGGCGGATCCTGCCTCTTTGCCTCATGAACAAAAAGAGCGTGTATCACACCCGTCACACCAAAATACACCCTCCCTCCTTTCCTCAGGGACTGCCAACGAGCCACATCCTTTTACGCCCGGACCCAGGTGGTGGTCAGACGCCAGGTAGGAATATGGTCCGCCTGTGACGGCACCGCAGCCCAAGCTGCCTCTGCGTGCCCCCCGATGGTGCGGAATCAACATGCTGCTGAGCTTTGCTTTCTCCTGTGCAGAAGAAAACACCCGTGATAAAACAAAACGGAAAACGCAGTCCTCCAGACACAACTGTTGGGGGTAAAAATACAAGACAGTCTGAACAAGGGTGTTCACAAAGTTAATGACTGCAATGTGGTTTTCTCTAAATATTCAGACTCATAAATGCAAATATATTCAAATTTAGATCTGAATAGTATGAGATGTAAAGTTACTTTAAAAATGTAGGTGTATCACCTAAATTTGTTGGGAGTCTGCTTTGTCACGACAGGAGTTTTGAGAAAATAGGATATAATAATTTGCTTTTCGGGCTGGCACCTCCAGCTCAAACACATCGCCTTCGCTTTGACTGGGGCATCTGAAAGCAGCCACAGCCCTTCCAAAAGGCCCACATGCCAAGGCACACAGCTGTCATTGTGCCACCACCCACTGCTGGGGGGTAGGGGAGTGTTGTGCCCAACACTTCCCGGTATAGTTTTAGAGAGATTGGAGAGTGAAACAGCCCGCCTGGAGGTTTCACTCCAAGAGTGGTATCAGGCACAGGCAGGGTGAGAGACAAACCCACAGCTATCGAGCAGAACATTCCACAGCCAGATGTGAAGTGCGAGGAAAATTAAATCCTACACCTGGGGTCATTTACGGTAGACTGGTTTCCACTTAGGTGTAAAGACTGGGGTATGCTCTAGCTGGACCACTTGCAGAGTCTAAATACCAAAGATACTAAGATACACATGGCAAAGGCATATAACAGGCCTTATTTGTAAAACAGAACCACACCAAGATCTTAATGAAGCAAAAAAAAAAAATAGAGTTACTGCAACTGGTATTGGCAACTCAATTCTAGCCAGAAATCCTGACTTCTGGGTAGAAATGGGTAAAAAAAGTCAACCCAGTAACTGCTACAAGGGGAATGCTGTGGGAGTCCCACCACAAACCGGCAGCAGAGTAACAGCATGAAATCCTTCTCCTAAAGGACCAGCTCCTATCTTCTAATTTTCCTATCTTTGCATGAACAAAAGTGTTTGCGTACTTGCAGCGGCAGCCACAAAAACGACCGGCAAAGCAAACACAAGAATTCTCCGGAATGCCTGAGTATCCCCACCTTGAAACACACAGCACATCTCTTGTGATTTGGAGCCCACCCTGTCTGCGCTGAAAGCTCTCAACTGGAAGACACCAACAACTTGTGCTCAGCTGATCTGACTCAAGTAAAAGCAATCACGATTCCCGAGTGAGGAAAATACTTTGATGGCTACTTTGCACAGCTGATTTACTAACAGCACACCCCCTCTCCCTGCCCAGAGAGGAGCTCCATGAAGAACCCAGACCTCCTCTAACAGAGGACTTTGCTTCAGAGCTGCTGAGCAGTGGGGTTGGTGTTAGTCAGTGCACGAGCTACCAGACCCTTCTCTTCCCTTCATGCAGTGTCATGCCATGGGTGTACTTATACACAAAGGGATCTTACACTCTTTGGAAGGCTTCAAGACGAAGCAAACATTGTCTATGGGAGATCACCCACATAAGGTGAAACAACAGAGACTTAAGTAAGCACTTCAAACAGAGGTGCTTTAATAGCAGAAAATATTTTGAATTTACCATTAGGAAAGCATCCCCTTAGTTTTCGCTTCCTTTCTCTTCCTTTCCTCCCTCACAAGCATCTTAGGCATATGTAAGGCATATATACACCATGTATAAGGCATATATATATTTATATACACACAAACATATCCTCATACATGTATAAACATACACACACAAAATTTGAACTACCACCTACTGCTGCATGAGAAATGAGTAATTATTTTTTTCATATGTGACTAAATTTCAAGAGTATTCATGGCTCCAGTGCACAGCTTAAATGCAGTTGGGAAGCTGAAGAGGTAGCGAGAAATGCGAGTGAGTCGGTGTAAGAGAACTACAAATTGCTTGGCTCTACATCTGCAGTTGAAGTACTAGTGCCCCATAAAAGGATCCTTTCATTTTCATTTTGCATGCACTTCTATGAGAGGGGAGGGGAAAAAACGTCAGTATTTGCTTGGAACTTCAGAAAAGGATTGAGATGCAATTACAGCTCCTGTTCCTAGAGGATACAAAATTTATGAAGCTATTCTTGAACTCATCTCTTCAGATATTGAACTGCTTTATGAGGAACAAAATGGAGTAGAATAGCAAATTAATTGTTCAGTGACAAACATGAAACAGACAGAAATGGGATATCTGCCTTACAAACAAAACTACTCTATATACACCCCGTGAGCTCTTTTATTTTAAATATTTCAGGAATCTTTGATCTACTGTATGAAAAAAAGAGTTTTATATCTATGTATTTTATATATAGGGATATATAATACATATAAGATCTATAGATAAGACAGGTAATAGGTATATAAGATAGATCAATTTATCTATCTTGTATGTGTGTGTATATATATATGATTAAAAAAAGCAAATTTGTCTCAATTAGAACAAGGTCTGCCCTCATTTCTTATTCTAACAGAACATATTCCAATCAAAATCTAAACAAAACATACAGAAGTGACACAGCAACAGTCCAAAAGCTGGTTTACACATCCCACTGAAAGGGTTATCAACGGCGACACTTCGACAGCTGTTGGAAGTACAAGTCAGAAAAAAGCCTGAAGGTGTCAAGGTGGAAGATGCAATGCTGCCTGATGCACGTTTCTTGCAAACAGCCCTGACCATTCACTCACATTTATGAGAGAAAAACAGAAATTGCAACAGGGAAACATTTATTTTAATTAAACTTATTCCATTATTCACAAAGAACTCTTCCCTACAACACTTACTAATGCTGTGTCAGGAAAGATTTAGATGCCTGCCATGACACGGTTTCTAATTTTTCGTTGTCTTAATGCCATCTGTTTGCACCAAATTACAGCCATTCAATCTCTGTCCTTCATCTCTGTACACTGTTCCTGAACTTGTTTCCATCTGAATTACTAAAAAGCCCAAACTTAACACAATTCAGATCTACTAACTTTCCACATTATTCACTTCATTTGGTCCCCATTTATTTCCAGGGTTCTCCTTGAGACCACTTGTAATCTGCTGCAAGTTTTGGATTTTGTATAGTATTCGTAAAAGATGTGGTATCATCACCTCAGAAGCAGAAACACTGCATTAACACAGTATGAAGTGATGGAAGTCTAGGGACCACAAACAGAATTTGAATGTAGATCTTAGTTTTATGAAGAAAGCCATCTTAAAGAGTTGCTTGAACTCAGCTACAAGGACATAACATTGTACTCTGTTCTCACAACTGCTGTCTAACACGCTCAGGAGAGTGATATGAAAAGTCTGTGACAGCACCAGACCACTCGGTTACAACACAGTTATAACCCATGTTTGGCTCAAAATTAGCTGACATGCACAGGGGATCTTAAAAGGTGAAGACAAGCATGGTACTTTCCCATCGGCTGCTGTCTTGCATAGGAAACCTCCATACCCCAACTTTACAGTAGCTATTAATGAATCTGTCAAAGGCTAGATATTAAAACAGATTTAAGATCACATTTTGAAAATAATTGTCAGCAGAAAAATATTCTTACAGTAATAATGGCACACAGCTAATGCCTATTATGAATGAAGACATTTCAAAACCTTCAGTGGTTACATTGGCTGAGTATCTGCTGCGGTACCCTGGACTGCACATGAAGCATCTTGAGGGTACAGTATTTATCACATTTAGTTTTTAAAAAGTATGTATTTAAGCATTTTTGTTACGAATATGGCAATACTTATCATTGAAGAAAAGATGAAGGCATCAAAAGCACAATATTTATATTAACGATAAGCTTTTCTGCAGAAATTTAAAAATAAGTTAGTAGAACACTGAGTTTTCAGCCATTTTAGCTGCAAGTTCACTTACAAGGAGCAGTGACTCTTCCACACTGAGGTCTTTTAGACAGATTCTTGGCATCTTTAATAAGATGATAAAAACAAGTTGAAGGGTAGAAAGTCACCCTTACCTTCCATCTGCATAGTCTGCATCTGCACCCCCCCACCAGACATCTGAATCGTCATCTTCGGCATCAGCTGAATCAAGATTGTCACTTTCCTCTGCTAATGGGCAGCAAACAAACTCCACACCACGAAACTTGTCAATTCCACAAGGCAGCAGCATGCCATAGTCGTGCAGATTCATACTCTTCTCACTACAGGACTGAAGAATAAAAAGGAAATGGCAACAATATTGTTATGGAAGAAGTCAGAAAAAACATCACAGACCTCAAGAAAACATAAAGGGGCTGTGTACTGCCTTACGAGGTTCAAGCTGATGAATGGGCACGATCTCTGAATTTTGAAACACGATTTAGAGTGGTCTCATTCATGTGCATTCGCTACCTGCACTGTAGGTAGCTCCCTACCTGTGTCTGCATGACGTTTGCAAGCAATAAGCTCTCCCTTCCCCTGCGCTTTAGTATTTGCCAGTATAGAAAGATTTGTCTCCTCCCATGTACTCGACAACTCCATATCCTCTTGCCTGAAATCCTCACGGGCTCTGCTCATAAACAGAAAACTCGAAGGCAGAACGATAATTTGATGTATCGATCCTGATCCTGATGTATTAATGCTATTACAGAGTTCATTGCAAGACAGATTAACATTTAAAATATCCGATATATTGGAAACACACTGTATCTGGACTGACACCTCTGCCAGCACAGTACCTTCTAGCCTTGTTATATGGTTGCGCATAATTATACCTTAAAGATATAGTGATGTAGGACACGTGAAAAAAAGGAAAATAGTTCAATGGTGCACAGCGATCGTGTTGTTCTAGTCTATGACATTCCAACTTCGCAAGTACTTAAAATGGACTAGAATTTGCCTGCATGAAGGTTGGTGCCTTACACGCTTCATTTAAGGGGCAACAGTATGATTCAAGCAAGAACTGGAAATCTGAAAAGCTGCTAAGCACATTTCAACTTTGATCTCCAAAAGGTGAAATAACATACAAAGACGTTCCCAACAAAATAGCAGCCAGAAATCTTCTTGAAGCTCATCTGGTTTTATTCCTACATCTTATCTACATGAGGACAAAAATGTCCAAAACACATTAGCAATTATAACATCAGGTTTATTTCTGTTTTCAGTGAAGCACTGTTAAATTGTAAAAACTCTGTGCTTGACTGCAAAATGTCTCTGGCTAGTCCTATGTCTTATGAGCTCTCCTACCCTTTCACGCTCAATTTCACATACTGCATTCTTTGAGGCCTGCTTGAGCTCTGTGAAGCATCTGGCATACCAATGCGCGTATTGAGGGCAACGACAAAGGCAAAGCTCGGGCCTTAGTGATCAATCTTTAGTTCCAGAGCAGCACTAACACAAGAAGCTGGAGGAGGCAGAAAACATTCTGGGTGTGTGAGTCAGTGTGTGGGGGGAAAAAACCCAGTGCTATAAAACAGGGTTAATGTTCAAAGGCCAGCGTTAAGTATCCAATAGTGGGCTCTGATGTGCTCAGCAGAGTGACTCCCATTTCCTACCTTATAAAGCAGAACAAAAAGCCATTTGCTCAAACATTGGTAAGTACTGCTTTTTGTTTTCCATGTCACTGCTATATTTAAACTCATCCTCAGAAGAGCGTTACAGCTCTAAAGAAGGCAGGCAGGAAACCTTAAGACAATGAATATACCTCTTTAGCAACAGTATGCCAGTGCAGGTGAGTTTCACACACATCCATCCTTTCCTGGTGAAGGAACTTGCACTTGTCTGGTACCAGAAGGGCATCACTCACAAACTCGCCCACTGAAAGAAAAAAAAAAAAAGTAAAAAATGTTAATTTTGCTTCCAGTACCTCATCCTTTTAAACCTTTAGCTAGACATAGGGCAGCTTTCCTGGATGAGTGGCAGGGTTTGTTTGCAGAGAACAGAACAGTGCTTCCGTTATCACCTTCTTCAAACTTTCCATTTGAAAGCAGCTGCTGCCTTTGATCTCAGAGATGTATTAGATCATGAAAACTTTATCGTAATATGCTAACTTCCATATACCCAACGTGAAACTTGCAGGACGCAAAGACATGCGTGGTGCAACATGAAGTCAGGAGTTTGGTGGATCCAGCTCCTCGAAGGGGAGTGCACGGACGGGGAGAGACAATTACATTTTGCATCTGAGTAGCAGTAGGGAGAGGATTTGAAGCGTTACTTAGTTTTTTTCCACACAAAACAAATCTGACATCAACACATTCTTTCAAACAATTTGAGAGCATTTCTACTGAATTACAGCACCAACGGCAACACAGTCCACTTGGTTACTTTTGTTGATGCAGTCTCTTTACTGCAACTTCATTTCACCAGCCGGACAAATTCAGGTTAGCCCAGAAGGTTGATGAGCACGTCGAGCTCATCAGCCGGGGAACAAGACAATTCATGGCTCACCCGAGTATCCGGTCAGATTGAAGTGGGGAAAAAAAGGCTCTTTACCAAGGATGTAACTGACCAAAGAGACTGTGCTGCCTTTAGCAGCAAGACAAAAATTTACACACTAATGAAATAAACAATGCTCACAGCTTCAGCACTGATGAATAAGAAGAGACTCAGCTGATAAGTAACATGATTTATTAGACTAAAATCACTGTAATTCTGTACAATTGTGGCATTGCAATTAAATAACGCCAAAACCCCTCAAAGGTATTTTTTTAAAGAAAAATTACAGAGTACTTTTGAGAAGTCGATACATTGAACAGACACTGAACTGTGAAAGCACATGACTCAGCTGGCATAAATCATCAGCTCCCTTAAGCACATTTGTCTGTAACCACCCAGAAACTACAGCCTGTGTGTTAAACGAACGAACCAAGGCAGCCCAACGGCTGCGTGGATGTAATAACAGGTTAATTAATCAAAAACGAGATGACTACAAGTTTACTGTTCAGTAGAGGGTCATCTCAGGGAGCTGATGAAGTGGGCCTTGAGGCTTACAGTTAAGAAGACAGTTTTAAAAACAATAGACACCCAATGCACTGGGGGAAAGCAGAGGTCAGCAAACAGATGTATATACCTTCGCTAATAACCAAGATGTGTATTTCACATGAATTTCCTTGCTGTATTTCAGTGGTTTTGGTCTGAAGCCTTTAAAAGCCAG
Source organism: Steatornis caripensis (assembly GCA_013398225.1). NCBI lineage: Eukaryota > Metazoa > Chordata > Aves > Caprimulgiformes > Steatornithidae > Steatornis > Steatornis caripensis. The sequence goes on from VZSC01015656.1 coordinate 138,374, forward strand.
ACAGCTTACCAGGAAGAAAAGGATTTTGTTATCTCTGTCCTTCAGTGACATACTCTAACACCTGCAAATTACTAACAGAAATGTCTTCTAGACGTGTTCAAAATAAACTTGCAAAAGTAATCAGTTGAAACACTTTCTGATAACCCAAAATACAAAATCTGCAGCTTCTGTTAACGAAGTCTCTGCTCCCAGTGGTATCACACCCAAATCTCGCACTGAAATTTGAATAAATCTGCACCTTGTTTTTAGGTGTACGCCTCGTTGTAGGGGACCACCCTGCCACATACCCACAGTCACTCATTTTGTAAGTCATTGCTAACGCTTCAACGCAGCCAAGTGCCCGAGCACTAAGCAAGCACACAGTGACTCACAGAGGATGTCGACTTCGCTCTCCCAGGACATAAGACATACAGAACTGCAGTTAGACTTTGCCAGCTGTTCAAGCACGTAAAGCATTCAGAGCAGTCTTTATAGCAAACATTTCTATAAACCAACAACAAATCCTAGAGTGCATTGTACTCTGGCAAACTAGATCCAATTGCAGCAGCTATGCACACAAGCATGTGTGCAAGCTTGTGTCATCTGTCTGATTTCTGACACACACAGGCACACAAGTCCAGATACAAACACAGCCGATAACCTCTGCACAAAGCTATTCCACTCACCTTAACAGTCTGCAGTATTGTCAGAATACTGTGTGCGCAAAGTCTGAAGGCAACTGATGATATACCTCATTGCTCAAGAAAATAAGCCTACATCATTTCAGCAAAAGTAACGAATACAGATGTACCACTGAGTTACAGTCACCAAATGTAAGATGGAAAGCTATCTGTCCAAAGTTCTGGGCTGCAGTGTCATTAACAGCATGCATGAGTACGTAATTAAATTAAAAATAAAATAAAATAAACTGTGCGTCTGATTATATCAACCAATTCATATCAATACACTACCGAAATACTAGATATCTGTATATAATTGAAAGCATGGCATTAGATTTGACTTTTATATGCAAAAATGTGCGTCTGCTTTATAAAATCAGATTCCTTGAAAATAAGGTAACAGCATCCTCATGGTAACCCAAATTCTCATTTCAAGCGAGGCTCCATTTTGCAACCAAACGCTGCATTTCATAGAAATACACAATCGCTCAGAATAGGCTCCCCTCTGGTTTTAGGAAGGAAAGGAGGAGCTGGGGAGGGAGAAGGGTCGTTGTTTAATGTAACACTCCATTATATAGAATTACAATAAACTATTTAGTGTTGTAAAAATCTGGGCAATAGCAATCATTTGCAATTTCGTGTGTGATTCCTATTGCCTTCAATACAATTTTTTATTACAAATAAAATGTAATTCTGCCCATTATTTACACATAGACAGAGCTCATGCTCTGGAAACTCTTTTCATTATTTCATCATAATTATTACTGAAGTGTAAAGGCAAAGCTTTAAACTGTAGCTCTGGTTTTTTTGTTGTTTTAAATAAATTACTGTTCAAGTGGCAGTTTGATGAACTAAACTGAATTCAGTTGACAACTGCAATGTTTATTTTGCCCAGGCTACTCTAATAGAAACACAAACCCATCGGAAAGGAGCACTTCAAACACCTTTGACTTGCGGACAAGCTTCTACCTGTATCGCTCCAGTACACGTTTAACTTTCAATGCTGCTGAATTACAAGACTTTGGGGATTCTTTGCTTTTTTGAACAAGTAACCCACTACACAAGGGAAGCAAGCACGTGTGAAGGGAGAGCAATCCTGTGCCTCCCAAGAGAGGGGACCAAGGTGCACGGGTTCCAAAAATAAGGAAAAATTGTAATACTTCTTCTGTTTACCAGTACGAGCCATGACTGAAGTAGCTGTGCATTCGCACATATTTTTTGACTGATGGAACATCCTAGCCCAGCACTGGTGGTAATTTCCACTGTCAGGTGCTGGGATCGCAACACATAAGTCAATTCCAATATTATTTTTTCTCCCAATATAGCAGCGTACTGACTCACCCCACACCAGGCTGNGCACATATTTTTTGACTGATGGAGCATCCTAGCCCAGCACTGGTGGTAATTTCCACTGTCAGGTGCTGGGATCGCAACACATAAGTCAATTCCAATATTATTTTTTCTCCCAATATAGCAGCGTACTGACTCACCCCACACCAGGCTGTCCTCAACACCCTGCCTGCGAGGCTCAAGTTAGATGAGTGTTTCCCCAGGTAGCAGCACTGCCTTAAAAGCCTCCCTGGCCCCGTGCTGTCCCCTTGTCCTGAGCAGCACCTTACCCCCGCTCTCCCGCCACCACCCAGCTGCCAAGAAGGCATGGCCAAACCACAAACATGCCACGGACAGAAGGGCTTGCAAAATTTGTACCAAATCCACACCTCAAAGGGTTAGTATTATGACCACCACCGGCACCTACCTCTGTCGGGCCTTTATTTATCACTTTTTCCTGTACTCTTCTGCCTTCTTCAGTCTTTCTTATGTTTTGATTACAGCTCTGCTGAGGTACTCTGATAGTAAACCACGATGGTACAATTTGTCTTTTGGTGAGCTCATAAATCACTAAACTCCCTCAAGTGATCCAACATGCAAGAGTAACAGCTACTTGTTTTCCAGTAGCTGCTTACCCACTCTCGCAGGGAAGGGCTGGACAAAATCAGACCCCTCTGGCTTCTCCCCATCTGGAAAAAACAGACCCAAAACGAAATTCTGGGCAGAGATCACGTTACCGCGTTAAAAAAACACCACCCTTTGCCTACCATTCATTTAGCTGAAGGCTGACAATCCTCTGCTCGCCCTTTCAAAAAGTAAGTTGCTTGTTATTAACGCAAGCTAACTTGTGCACATCACTGGAACGCAGACTGTGACAACATAGTAAGCCCTAGTTTAATTTCATTTTACAAATGCCTTTTTTTTTTTCTTTCCCCCACTAATGTCAGTAATCCCATTCCTGATGCTGAATTCTCCATTATGTTTGTAGGAGACTCCTTCATATTGCCCCATCCTGGAGTACCACCATGGGGTAACAGTTCACATTTGTCAAAGACTGTTTTGCCAGAAGTTATGATGCCACATTTTACTATTAAATAATTTTACTTCGGTCAAGCACGTCTTATTCTCTGAAAAATACTCTTGGAATAACAACAGATTTTGTCCTGTAAGATCAGAAGTTCTGGTTCAGAAATTTAATTTGTCAATACAGCAAAGACCAAGACGACTATTAAGAATCCACCTCTAATAAAATAATTAGAATTATAGTGAAGGCAACTATCACACAGTCTTTTAAATCTTGTCTAGGAAGAAAAAGGATCAGCAAGTGGGCAACGCTTGGAAGAAGATGGCCTATCTGTTTAAAGGCAGGCATGGTATCAGGGCAAAGTAATTCAAAATAAAAATACTATATACCCTGTGTGAGACGCTGTCCTGATCAGCAGATTTTTCCATCCAGTGCGTAAATCAGATGGGATGTGAGGATCCATCCAACATTGCACAGAAAGATAGCAAAGGTAAGATGATAAAGGTAATAAAACAAAATACATGACAAAACCAAACACCTGCTAGCAGATGGCTGCAGATGGTTAGGATCCCAACCAAAAAATAAGCATGATCAAATTATGTTCAGAGGAAGACTTTCAAACAAAGCCTGTGCTAAATTTTGCATGAGGAGGCAGCACACATGCTGAGGCTCTAGGACTCAAGGCTTCATTTTCCGTGTCACTGATGAGAACAAGGGCCTTGTTAAAATGAATTTACAAGCTCAAGTGCTTGCACCGTACTTATTTGAGCACATCCAGAGAAATGTGTCTGTTCCCTGTGACATCGCATAGATTATCCCAAGCCGTCACACACTCGGGATGGCACAGCAAGCAGCAGACCCCGTCCTGCCATCACGGGCCTTTGCCCTGCCCCCCAGTGCAACAGCTCAACTCCCCACAACATCTCTGCTACCTCTTGCGCCCACCCAGCCACATTTATTACATATTATGTTACACATGGGTTATTACATTTATTTAAGCAGCCATATAACTTTAGGTGCTTTTATTCAGGGTGATGTTTATGTAAGCTTTTATGCATGATGCTTTCTCTTACTTACAAAGTTGGCAATTAAAGGTTAGCTGCAATCTGCATCAGGGTGCAAGCCAAACACACTGGCCTCTAGTGCAAAGAAACAACGCTTTACTGAAAACGCTTTTTCTTCTCTTCAGAAGTCCAGAAAAGCAGAGAAGATGCAAAGTACCTAGATACTTTAAAAACGCATTTCATGTCCAGTTAAGTGACTCTGTAAGCACAAGTATCTAGCAATACACTGAATCAGTCATAGTGTATGTCACCATTTTAGACACAGTATCTACAGACTAAGAGGGAGAGGCTGTGTTTGTCAAAACCTGGTTTGAAGGAGGGTTTCCTGCTGTGCCCAGCCCCCATGGATGGACGCCTGCCTCAACCCCCCCACGTGGATCTCCTCTGAACTTGGTCACGAGACATGCTAAGCCAGACTGTTGAAGATCTTCAGTCTAGTTTAAAGGATTTTAACAATCTATAGTAAACAAGGGATTTTTAGATTTCTCCAATTTCAAATTTAATTTTAAATGGAAGTTAGAAAGAAGCAGTGTTTAGGAAGTATGTAAAAGCCCACGTAAAAGGTAATTTCTACCTACAATGTTAGCTAAGAAGGACTACCAATACTCATACCAGTACCCAGTCAGGTATCAAATACCACCCTATGCTATCTCCTCCCTGAGTAACTTACAAGCATTGAGAACGGCGTCAAACAACGCTGAACCTCCGAGCAGTCGCTAGCAAAGGGCAGGCTGCGAAGGACTTGCACGCAAGAGATGCCAGTGGGGGAGTGGAGAGCCTGGCGCTGCACCAAAACTCCGCCAGCTTTAACAGCTCAAAACCACCTCCCTCAACCCCATCCCAAACGCCAAACTTAGAGGCTTCTGCCTAAAAGCTGTCTCCCATCCATCAGCCAAGAGAAAGGCGAGGTGGTGCTGGTAACACACAACGTCTGTGTCCCAGCAGCTTGGACCATATGTATTTTTCTGATGAGTAACAGGCTTAACTCCTGCCCATAAAACTACGCCCCCAAAACAGCTCTGTAAGAAAACTGTCCCCACTCCACCATTTTATCTGTAACCTATGGCATGAGTTTCAGAAGAGACCCACGGCATGGCACACGGACAGCAGTGCAGACCCAAATTTGAAGGGCAGGAGCAGAAGCGACAGCACGGCCTGGGCAGCCACCTCTGGGGTGTGAGGTGGGAAAGGCTGCAGCTCTTCTGTCTTCCAGAGGCTCGGCCAAAACCAGCACTGACCCCCCCATTAACACATCTCTGCATTGACCTTTTCGTCCTCATAAAAGTTCCAAGAAGTTATTTCCCGTCACTATAGCTGGGGTTTTTTATTATTTTTTGAGCAAAGCCATCCACTATGTTTTAAGCATCTAGAAGTAAGGCCAGTGGTTCTTGGCAACAGACATTTTCACAGCATCAAAGCAAGTGCCTATTGCTTTAGTATTCCATATTCCGGCTTTCAACCAAACTTTAAAAGGTAAAGAGAGTACACCCACTAAAAAGTAGTTTATTGTTGTTACTTAGCATACACAGCAATAAGTACACCCCGATGCAACAACTCTCAAGTAAGCCACCTTCACTATTTGCATCTATCCATTTATTAAGCTAAAAAAGGCAACAGTTTGGGACAAGCAAAGCTCTTCTCTTAGATTAAAACTGACTGCTAATTCTACCTCAGCATATTGATGCTCTTAAAACAATTTTGAGAAATCACAGCAATTAAGGCACTTTTCACAAACACTGCAATGGCACACAATTCACAACCACGCTTGGGGGACAAGTTCAAGCTAAAAGAAAACCCACTGTAATGAACTCACTGACACCTAAATATCCACAGATGCACCATAAGAAGCAGCTCCAGTCTTGATGTATCATGTCTTCTACTGTGAATTTCAAAAAGTCCAAATACCTCACACAGAATTCTGGAGTCAAAGGGCTAAAATCCTTCAGGTACAACCCATCAAACTACATTTGTCCAGATGAAAATAATGAACTACATATCCAGAACTATACCTGTAAGTAATTCAAGGTGTTCATTATATTTTCATCATGTACCACACATAAAAAAGGGTTATTCTCAAACCTTCTTCCTCCTTTCTCTGTAGCTCTTTGATCACAGACATAAATGGAATTTCTGCTCACTTTGCTGCTTTTTTGCCTGACTGCATTTTCTGATAAAATTGTCTTACTTTCCAGACAGAACGCAAGCATCACTCGGATATGATGCATTACGCCAATAACGGATACATCTGTTTACATGCAAGGAGATTCAAATACACATCATCACCCACTCCAGTATCTTTATAGACAATGCACATAAACAGTCCTTAAAAGTCTGCAGCACCTCAGCGGTTCATTGAAGCATTTAGTTTGTTTACTTCTCTCCTTTTGTTCCACTCGTCTCCCCCATCTTCAAGGAAAAATCCTGCCGAGAGTGCAGTAAGATGCCTCTTTTGACTCTCTCGCTCATTCATGCAATACAACAGAACTGTGCTAATGTCCATTGCCCCAACATCATGGGTTATGTCACACATTGGGATTCCTCCTCCTGCTCCATCTTCCCAAAAGGCCCAGGAAGCCAAAAAAGACCCTCCCAGAACTTGGTAACAGTGTGACCAGCAGCACAGGTCACCCACAAAGGCTAGCTGAAGGGGTTTGCTGCTTTCTCTAGGCACCAACCACTCACACTAGTAAACTTTCTTGCCCTGCACTACAAATCAAAATGCAGCCTCTCAAACATGATTTACTGGGAAACAGACCCAAAAGCAGGCTGTGAAGTCCACTCAGGAAATTGAGACATTTCAGGATTGAGTTGCTCTCCCTTCCAACTCCTCAGCGGTTATATCTGCAAAGCTTCTGCCACAAATGAGAGAGTATTTGTTGCAGACATAGACCCCTCCCTCCCAGTTATATAATTCTGCCTAATTTCATAGAAATGGCGAGTTAGAAAACAGCAGGAACTACAAAGTCTAGAGATGTCACTCTGCACAGCTTGGCTCTGTCCTGCCTCAGTCACAGAGCTCCTACGTGATGCTGTGCAAGCAAAAATATTTTCCCCTCCTCCCACATCATGCTTAATTGCTTATTGCTTCCTTCCCCTCTCTTCTCTGCGGCCCAAGAGACTTTTCAGATCCCACTTTTTACTTTTCAATCCATCATCACAGTAGTCCTCTTTGATAAATCTGTAACAGGACATGGTCAACCGCTCTGGAGGGCTGGTGAATGCACTGGGGACTGAAGCCCAGCTGCTCACAGCAGGGAAAAGACTGTAGGTGAAGGATGCCACCTGTGGGTGCTTACTGCAGGGCCATCTGGCAGGGTGGAGGTGGTAGTGGTTTTTGGAGCAGGGTGGTTTGTTTTGGGGGGATTGTAAGTCCCATCCTAAACCGACAGCAGCATGTCTAGCTAAAACAGATCTTCCGCAGTGCTATAAAAAGAGCAGGGAATGAAAAGCTGGAAGGTGCTGGAAGCACAGGCAAATTAGAAAAGACTGCTTGATTCTGCATACAGCGTAACAGAGGGAATTACTGGGTTCCTCAAACAGGAGGTCAGAATAACCCAATAATGTATTGGAAATTGCTTGATCTAGAAAAAACAGTTGGTAAAACTTACAGAAAGCAATAAACCTAAAAAAAAAAAAGAACCATACTAGAAAACTCTTAAGGAACAGATTGGAAATCCAAAAAGCTTAATGAGACCATTTTGTGAACATTTAATACGATTTTACCAAGATTCTCCAAGCAGAATCCTGGGACTGTGAAAATTATTTCAAGTATCCTGAGCCACAACCAAACATGGAGAAGAAAATCAGGAGGGAAATAGGACAGTGGTACCTTCAAAGAGAACAGCACTCCACAAAAAAGAATGTGCACTCAGGCTGTTTACACAGTACTGCCTGGAAGACGGAGTTACCTGCTGGCCATTACATGCCTGCTGCCATTCTGTTTGAAAAGCAGCCTGCCCTGTGTAGCTTTTTACAGCAGGCTGCAGTAAAGGAAATGCAGAAATGTTGTTCCTCAAAGCACTGATCGCTTCAGTCCGGAAAGGAAGTGCAAGGGACAAGAGACATTAGAGTATCTTGACCATCCGTGACCCTGAAAGTTGTCGTGGAAAACAAAATCTGAAATGTTTTCTTCATAAATATTTATTCTTCTTCAGAAGAGTTGAATTCTTTTTCTTCCACACGGAAGTGCACACATCCCTGTCAAGTACTTCAGAGCGATGTGTGGGCTTGTAGTGGTGCAAGGAATGGGAAACAAAGGGAAAGAGAATAGAAGGTTTCTGACCCCTACCTCGTATGCTGAGGACTTCCTATTACCAGATAGGTGCAGCAGAAAAGACTCCAGGTAGATGGGACAGTGCTGTAGTAAGAGCAATTCTCCATCACCCAGTGTTTAAATCCACCAAAGGCCTTTTGTTCTCCACATCCACTTCTTTTCACACTGCTTAGCTAATAAAAGCCATCATCGAGCACGGCCCAGGACCTCAAAATCATTAGCTGCTGAGTCAACCAGGTAAAATACAAAGTGTACCACCAGGGACACCAAAAAGTATTTGGGGAACTGCCTGAAACAAAGGTATTCTTCTTGAGGCAGCACTTTTTCCAAGAACCCTTTCACCAGAGGTCAAAGAAACACCACTATCTGACTCACTAACGCAGGAAGGCTCAAGAGGAGGAACCAGGAATGCTACTCTGGCCTCCTACATACGGGTGCTACACATGTTCTTGGTAAAGGACCACCTTATCACCTCAAGAAAGGACCGATTTCACTCAGGATAGAAAAAAGTCATTGGTACACAGCCAAAGTCTTTATAGCAGAATAATCGGTCCAGTGTTGAGATACTGTTAATGCAAAAAAATCAGAGATACTAAGAACAAGCCTCAGGTGGGAGAATTATTTTGCTGAAATACATTCTTTTCATCGTTTTCAGGCTTTTTTTTTTAATATAAAGTATGTTTCTTTTTTTTATGTGCATCTCAAAATATAATTGCCTCCTGCCTTGTAGTCTTCTGACTTTTCTGAGATTCCCTTTATTCCTTGTACTCATGTACTTGAAGTCCTCTTCCAATTATGCATCTCTTTCATGACTGATGAGCTCCTTGACAGTTCTGCTCACATCACTGCCAGGTGGGACATTCAATAGCAGAGCATGGCATGAGTCAAGCACTAAATAAATACCTAAAAAGCCTGCTGAGGGAGAAGTTACTCGTGGAAAGCCAGCACAGGTCGCTTGCAGATAAAACACCCTTGGGTCCCATGGCAGGTGATGGAAACCGGCAGAGCTGCACTGGATACCCCTCGGTCATCTTCCCTATCAATCAGTCCTCCACCTCCTGCCCGTGCCACTGCGGGGGGAGCTGCCTACCTACCTCTCCCATGTGCGAAATTAAAGAGGAGAGCTGGAGGCACATATGCCAGGGCATGTATTTGGCAATCACAATGTGGAAAGAAGAACGGTAAGGAGAAATCGAGGAGGTGTGATCTCCTCATGTTATGACACAGTATCAACACATATCCTTTCCTCAGACAAAGAAGTACTTAATTTACAGGAGCTTTTTAGTTTCAGGTGCAAGTGCTGGAGCTCTTCAGGGCTATCCCTTGCACTGTAATTGAGTTTCCCCATCAACAAACACCAGTCAGCGCTAGTTAGACAACGAATAAAGAGAAATCCCCCTTGTTTGGTTTTAACTGTTTTCAATCTGTATGTTAAATAGTTTATCTGAAGTGTGAAAGTTGTTAATCATTGCCAGGCTTAGTCAAGGCAACATTCACTCTTCTCTGTACTCATCAAGATTTTAATGAAGTTGGGTTTCCAAAAATGTCACAAAAGAACAAAAGATAGGAGCTTTTAAAAAATAAGAACATTTCTAATAAATTTTTTATTAACAAAATTGCATACCATGATTCCATAAATAAAGATGATTGATACTGCAGGACCCATTTTAATGCTTTTCCTTATATTAAAATATAAATATGAAATATAACTTAATGGTATTTCTCGAAAGTGGATACATTCCAAATCTTAAGGAACTGTATCTATGTGAATTTTATTCCCCGCCCCCCCCCCTTCAGGTTTTTACAGGCTATGATATGGATGAATTTCAAAACAGGTTATGCTTCATAAATGCTACCAAATGCAGGAGTTTTAACACTCCAGCTATTAACATCACGTTCTGCTGCTGCCGAGATGCATGACAAGCTGAACGTCAGTTGTTACTGTTCCTGCTCCCTCTCTCACAGCAGGCAGCAGACATGTTTTGCAGCAAGATCTGCAAGTGCAAATCTCCAAGCAGTTTAAAATTCCGTGCCTCCCTTCTGGCTGAAGTGACACTTCATGCACTTCATTACATGAGGCGTACTTGGAAAATGGGCTCTGAAATGGAAACAGCATACAGTGAGAAGTAATTGGATTAATTAATTCATTAATACCCTAAGTTTTCAGACTAGTGCCTTGCTAAAGATACCAATCAAATTGTAAGATGGCACAAAGATAGGATGCTCGGAAACAATTCAGCACAACTGGGACCAGTAATCCCACTGTGCTTTGTGTTGTTATAGATGAGATGTTTCTCATCAACAATTCTTATTAATTGAGGTAAAGCATCTGGCATTAGGAGTAAGGCCAGAGAAGGCCCCACTAGTCACTGATGTCTAGAGGGAGTAATGACTGTAAGTCTATAGATAGGTGGAAAGAATGAAAATGCTACAGACACCTTTTAAGGTTTGGCCATCAAAAGCCATTTCAAATGCTAGGATTCCAATGAGGAATATACTGTATTTTAAAGAAGGAAATGTTTACTTTAGTAAGATTTCAGTTTTCTGGGTCTTCCCCCCTTCCTGAACACTTTCACACTGCATATTTCTTCACAAAAATTCGAGTTCTTTTTACTTCAGCAGTAATTTGTTGTTGCGCTCTCTCTCTCTCTTCTGGCAAAGAACAGAAATCACTACAAAATCAAGTTCAGGCAGTAACTGTTTCTGCAATCCCATCCCTTGTGCAAAGGCTCTGATGAGTGAATAAATAACTCCGTAAGTAGCAGCTGAAGATCAACTTAACAGAAATACCTTGTTGATTATTAACAACCTAAGCAATCGTTCGCTATAACACTGCTGAGCCCAGAATGTTCTATTTGCTGAGACCAAACTGCCACTCAAATTTTTACTGGCTGGGGGCAAAGGACTTCTCTGTATTACCAGCAACATGGGAAAATAAGAAACCACTTTCAGGCTTTGCAAAGTTTACAGGTAACCAGATCAACAGCTACCCGACAAAACATGGTTTTGCTCTATACAGAATAAAGCCTTTACTCATCTTGCAAGAAGGATGGCAGTACTGCCCGGCAGCTCAGCTACAAGGCACCTGGGATGGGACACAATGGGAGAAGAAGAGCTGACTTGCACAGGTAATTCAAGGAAGCTAAAAGATAAGCAGTCAGGTAGACTAAACGCAACATTACGTTCAGCATTCAGCAAGCACTACTCTTTAGAAATAAAACACTAATTAAAAGCAACTGACAACTGATAAATACTGTCATTTCTTCATGTACGGACAGTTTCGAATGGCCAGTAACCCACGTTTTCAAGTGCTAGGGCAATAGAGAACTCCCTGAAACTTGCCGTCAGAAGTTTCAAGATGTTTGATTTATAAACCAGGACAATTCTGATACAAGGTTCAAAGCAAAACCTGACTGATTTACATATCTTTGATAGATCGCAGAGTTTGGAGAGGTTCCTGATGTCTGCAGAAAGCTGCAACCACGCGGCAGGAAAGATGCTTCGGGGAATTACAGGCCAGTCTGCTCCACTTCAAGTTTCTGGGAAAATCATGGATCAAGTCCTATTGAAAGACATTTCTGAGCACATGGACATGATGATGATTTGCAATAGCCAAAACAGATTTAATAAAGGTAAATCATGCTTGATCAACCTGACTTGCCTTCTAGGATTAAATGGCAGGATTGATGACTATAACAACAAAGCAATAGATACCGTCTACCTTAATTCTAGCAAGGAATTCAGCACCATCTCCCTCTCACAACATGTTTGTATCGACCTTAGGATGTTACAGTTTGGGTGGGTGAAAAACTTGACTGCACTGTCAAGCTCAATGGGCAGTGGCTCATGGTTGTACTACACCTGGAAGGAAGCAGAAGGGAGCAGAATACCTCAGGACTTCATTTTGGCACTTGTTTTGTTTAACGTATCTGCCAATGATATGGAGGAGAAGACAGAACATACCCTCAAAAAGTCAGCAGATGATCCCAAACTGGGGGATGGGGAGGCGGGGCGGATGATACACTTGCAGGCACAGCTGCCATTCAGGGGGACCTAGACAGCAGGCTGGAGGAGTGAGCTGGCAGGAACCTCAAAATTCAACGGGGACAAACGCCAGGTCCTACCCTTGGCAAGGAGTAATCTCTGGGAGTGATACAGACTGGGGACAGGCAAACTGGGGAGCAGCTCTGCAAAAAAGGTTCAGCTGGGGCCAATAGCAAGCTGAGCACAAGCTGGCAGCATGTCCTGACAGCAAAGACGCACAACAGTGTCCCGGGCTGTACAAGGAGAAGCACATACAGTAGACGTGATTAGCCCCTTTTACTTGGCACTGATTAGATTGCATCTAGAATACCGTGTCCAGTTTGGGGCATCCCAGTACAAGAAAGGTGTTGATGCGCTGGAATGAATTCAGCAGAGGGCCACCATGATGGTCAAGGGGACTGGAGAACTCAGCCTGTGAAGACAGAGTAAGGGAGTAGGGCTTGCTCCTCTTGGAGAAGGAATGACTTCAGGGGGGCTAATACCTGCCTGCTCAAACCCACGGAGGCATCATCAAGACAGCAGAGCAAGCTGCTTCACAGCAGTGTACCGCAGCAAGAGACAGTGGCCATGGTTTGAAACAGGAGAGCTTCTTACTAATCCAACTAAAATCCAACACAAGGATAATCAAGCATAGGGAAAAAGGCTGCCAAGAGCAGTTGTAGACTCTCTTGTTCTTGGAGGTTTTCAAGATCAGACCAGACAAAGCCCTGAGTAGCCAGTCAAAATTAACTATCAGCCCTGCTTTGAGCAGCAGATCAGACTAGGGAACTCCAGGGGTCTCTTCCAACACAAGGGACTCTACGATTCTATCCATCCCTTAAGTCTTCCCCACCTCCCTGTACACTAGCGAACAAAACCAAAACTGTAACAATCCTTGACCTGGTTTCAGCCACACTGGCCTTCAAAACATCATTATTCTGTACCCTTCACATGACCTCCTGTTCCGGTTTCTGAAGTTATTCTGAACTATAGTATCATGAATAAAGTGGTGCCTTGCCTAGTTCACAGGCACCTTCGCATACTCTGTATGACCACAGAAAATTAACTGAACAGCGTGTTTTTCTGTTCTCTACCCCAAACAAGGGCGATAGCTGAGTCAGCTTTATGGACAGGCAAAATGAGAGGCACACTACCAATATCACACACTGAAGTCTCCTGTTCACAGGATAGGTTTCTCACACCACCTTCTGCTGGCTAATGAGGAAGACAGCACATTAGACAAATCACCTGCCTCACTAGGTATACAAATTTTTTTGGACTAGCTCCAGACATTAGAAAATAGCTTTTAAAAAACCGATTCAACTCTCGCCACTTGAAGGACAGAATGTGAAAGTCATGACTGCTACTAATGATGGGGCTGAAGTGCTCTGATCTAAAACGCAAAAGCTCTGTATTGTCACTGACCTTCCTGTGAGAGCACACAATTACCGAGAAATCAGTGTAGCTTTTAACTAAAACAAAAAAAAAATCTCTACTTCATGACAAAACTGTTCCTCTCCAGTTCTCATTGCAAGAATTACACTCAGTGAACACAGCAGTAGTTACCAAGAGCTGGCAGAAGATGGTCATGCCTTATAAAGTGATTAATTCCAACCTGGTTTATTTATTTCTTCTTCCTCGTACGTATGAATCATCACGGACAGAAATCAAGTCAGGATTAACATGCAAGATTGTGTTTCTATTGAGAACTGAATCCTATCCTTAAGAATTAATATAAACAGTATGTTACATGCAAATACTGAGGGCAATACCATAAAATAGTATTTGCTATTTGTATAGGCTTTATGCTCAGAAACATTGCCTAATGTCTGTCTTATCCACAGTATGAGAATGAAGATTTTTTTAATTCAAATATCTTGTATCACATCAACAGATAAAAAAATTGAGAGAGTAAATGGATTTTAGAGTAAGATGAGCAACAGTAAGCAAGACATTAAACTCAACAAGAACAGCAAATATATCATATTGTAGGCCCACAGCAAGGATGAGCAAATTAGATCGAATAAATCAAGACTAACCCACTGGAAAGGAACATTTTGTAATGCACCTGAGAGGTCTATAATAGCTTATTTTTTAGAACTAAATCCTTTGCAGATTTTTGCCCGTAATCAAAAGTGTCTAGTGAACCATCACTGAAAAAAATTTAAGGGCAAACCGTCTGTCCCAAGCATGTAGGACAACACAAGAAGGATACTAATGGTATTAAAGAAATCAAAGTCAATACATTATATATTTTTAAATACATGTTTGACAAGGTGTATATAAATACATGAGCTGAAACGCATCTTACGAGTTCCCACACAGTGAGAACGGTAAACTGGCCAAACTGTTTCATGGGCACTGCTCAGGAGAACCCAAATTCCATTAGGACAGGGCTACATGTGACACCAGGAAGGACAGCTTTAAAGAACAGGTTAGTAACTGGTCAGGAACAAAAGCTTTCAAAGCAGCAGATGAAAATTGACGTTACTCTGTGCAGTTCCTCCGATGTCAGCAGCATTTCAGACAGCTCACTAGCTGTGTTGGTAACTGAACATGGAGAATATACACAAGAGTGCATCAGTGCAACGGCTGCTGGTGGTGCTGCCTCTTCTCACACAAGTGCCTCTGCTCTAACTGCTCAGGAAGCCCATCCCGGCTCTTGAAGCTCCTCTTAAAAGTCCAGCTGAGGAGACACCTTGTCAGTAAACTCATAACATACTCATAACTGACCAAACAGGACAGCAAGCGCCTCCGTGCTTGCTTGCTTTTGAAGTCAAATTGCTAACAAGATAAATTTTACCTAAATAGGATTCAATTATTCAGATAAGAATTTTGTACAGGCTATCACGGTTAAAACGTCTTTTTCTTAGATAGATTGCTTGGACTCCGTCATCTAATGAAGGCTCCAGACCACGGCTGCCTCATGTAAGAAATGGAGGTGCAAGGTGAGCCCCTCTCAGAGGGGTCTGCTGGAGCAGGGAGGGTGGTCAAGCCCTTCTTGCAGCATGGCCCTTCTTTCTCAGAAATCTGAACCTGCCACATCAGAGCAAAGGGTTGAGCAAGCTGACGTGCCAGTTCAGCAACATAAGCACTCTGCATTAAGCAGCACTTCAGAAAAGTTTTGCCGAATGAGAGGCGACGCCAGTGAGTTCTTTAGCAGGTTTTCCCCCCAAAGGTGCCGTTTCAGCTCATTTAATCACCAGCTACAGTTGTCATGTGATACACAGAAATCTTTAGAGAATAATGGGAAATTCTACTAAAAAAATGAAGAAAAAAGAAAAAAAAGGGTAGTTCTAGGCATCAGTGTCCCAAGGAGGTATCATCTACTGATAACCAACTTCAAAGAGGAATGCTTGGACATGAAGTAGCCCAAATCTCCTGGTGCAGCACAGAGGGCAAAGCACAGCGAAGACACCCTCCGTACTTTCTCCTGCAGGCACACAGCTGACAACAATAAGAGTTTTGCACAATGAGCAACCTCAGACACACCTTGCAAGCTGCATCACTGGAACAGGAAGGGGACAAAGGCCAAGTGGTGGCAGCTCAAAGCACTCGGAAGGCTTGGAAAGGCATTCTCCCACTTCTCCAATGCCCTTGACTAAACTAGCTGGCCTCAGCAGAGCACACGCTACCTCAGCGCATAGTTTTCTTAAGAGCTTTACCACTGATAATGTACAAAACCTGTTGTAAATTGGTTCTGTTGTAAAAGACCAGATAACAGTAATTGTACACAGCCAATTGCTCATACATAATAAAAATGGCATTCGAGTTTAACTTGAAATTACACCTTCAATTTTTATTAGAATTTAAAAGTTACTCTTGAAACACCTTGACACAGGAGACATTTTCTAAGTTATGAGGGCGGTTACATAACTGAAACTTGAAATAAAACTTCATAGCTGCCTACCATTTTAGAGAGTTTAACAAAAAGTAAAGGTATCTGAGACTTCAGTATTACTCCTGTATGATGTGCTGAATTAACTTAGGGGATCACTGTTAGTTAACAAAGGAGAACAAATAAAGTACTAAAAAGGTTCTGGGTAGGCTACAGAAAAAAATGTTAAGATTAAAATTCAATCAAGTTTTAGTCCAAAAACCCTGTTTCCCACACTGAGAACAAAGTGACATATCGAAATATTTATGATTTACAGAACAGAGCAAAAGGGCATGTGGAGGGGAAGTTCACATTGTAACTAGACTGAAATTTGACTTTTTTTTCCTCCCAAAATCTGAAACAGGAAAAGAAACATGAAACATTTATCACTTCAGTGCTCTACAACAACAATAAAACGACAACTGTGATTTACACATGCTAAGTTTTCTATTTTCAAAGTCAACCCAGTATTTAAGAGTATAAAACCCAAGACAACTAGCAAAAAACCACTCTGGGTAGCCAATGTTTCATGGGCCAGTGATGAGCATGGGAGCTTGTGTTTCCAAAGACTTGTGAATACCTTAAACATTTTAGATTGGCCTAAGCCAGGTCAATGTTTCTCTCAAGAAAGGGTGGCTCCATGCTCTCCTCTTCCTCAGCTGCACCCCCCAGCTTGGTCTCCTGCCAGCATTATCACATCCAAGACCATGCCATCAGCAAGATCAGAGACCTAGGTTTTGAGACACCCCCTACTGAAGGGCAATTTTGGGATTACTTATTTAGTTGGCTTCACTCACATTTCACCAAAAGCATTTGCCAACTGATCTTTGCTGAACTGAGATGAGCTGCAAGAGGAAGGCTGGAGGACGGGCAGCAGAAAGACAAACCCAGATCCATCAACCTCTGAATGCTTTTGACACTGTCTCCCACAACATCCTCATAGGAAAGCTCAGGAAGAGTGGCTTAGATGAGCGCACAGTGAGGTGGGTCAAAAACTGGCTGAATGGCAGAGCGCAGAGGGTAGTGATCGGTGGTGCGGAGTCTGGTTGGAGGCCTGTGACCAGCGGTGTTCCCCAGGGGTCAGTGCTGGGTCCAGTCCTGTTCAACGTATTCATCAATGATTTGGACGAAGGGACAGAGTGTACCCTCAGCAAGTTTGCTGATGATACAAAGCTGGGGGGAGCGGCTGAC
>VZSC01015656.1:156489-177453 GCA_013398225.1 Steatornis caripensis
GAGGTTGTGGAGTCTCCTTCTCTGGAGATATTCAAAACCCGCCTGGATGCATTCCTGTGCAACCTGCTCTAGGCTAACCTGCTTTAGCAGGGGGGTTGGACTAGATGATCTCTAGAGGTCCCTTCCAACCCCTACCATTCTATGATTCTATGATTCCTCCAGCTCTGCTCCAGCAAAGCATTCACAGATGGCTACTGGCCTCCCTATGGCAGTACAGGCACTGCCCAAACAACTTCATTTCTTTCCAGACTACAGAAGAATTACATGATTCAATCCAAGCTTAGCCAGGTCACGAAACAGATGTAACAAGATTGCCTGGTACTCAGGGAGTCAAATTTGAGGTCAATTACAGAACTTGTAAAGGATTTCACTCTAAGAAGGAAATATTCCTGAAGATTGTCTCCAGAAAGAAAACTAGACACACACACATATAAAATGTCCACAGTATGCAAAGGGAAGGAGTTTGGTTATCACAGATTTAGTACAGACTGAATAAACAAACCCCAGGAAACAGGTAAAAAAGAAATAGCTCCAGATGTAGACTCACGCATGGTGCTGATCATTTCTCATTTGCACTGTAAGGTGAAATATGGGCTTTTCAGTCATAGGGCAAGAGGCTGCTGCGTTAAGCATCAAAAAACCGCTAAGACAGTCCTTTTCCCAAAGGGTTTGTAATCTCTGTTGGGTGGACTGGTTTCAAACAGCTGTAGTCACAGGGAACTGACTGTAAATAATCAATAATCTCGTAACAGATTAAGAGCCACAAGGGGAAAAGAATGACTTGACAAAAGAACAGATATTCAGAAATTGTGTCCTAGGTTAAATCATAATAAAAAAGCATGAAAACACATTATATGTTAAGTTCAGCTCAAGAACAGCTAAGGGAAAAAGTAAAATAAAACCAAGTCTCCTTCAAAAGCGTGAAGGATCAGACTTCCTCAGAAGCAGACACTGCTTATGTATTCCACCGAGTACCTTCTGGAAAACGAATTAGAAGCTGGTATTACTACAGAGCCAAAATTAATTTGTGTTACCAAAATTAACTTTGATATCAAGTTGTTATGATTCAATTTTCTGTTGACCTAGTTGCAACAATCTAATAGAAAAAATAGGGTAATTTAAATATTTTACACATCAAGAACTTATTGACAAAGCCACCGGGAGTTAAACATCAAATACATTAACACAGAAAGTAAATAATTTCCCATGATCATGATCCTTATTTATTTTCCCTACCATAGGCTTTTGCTATTTTTCAGCATTTCAAACTGCACAATTAGGAAGCATTTTTAATGCCCAGGTTAAGTACATCAGCTTGAGTACAGAACTAAGATACAACTCTTACCTATCAATTCTGTGGTTTTTAGGTAGACAGAAAAACATCCTGAGTAGAAAACAATGAAAATTCAGCAGGTCAAGAAGAAAGGTTATGACTGCAATTTTTTTTTTTTTGGGGGGTGGTGGGGAGCATAGTCCTACGTTCTATTACAACTAAAAGTACCTCGTATTAGCTTCAGGTTCACATATTTAACTGGAACAAATTTACCTTTAAGTTCCCTTAGTGATCATTAGGAGAAGTTGCCATGTGATTCTGAACATACTAAAAAACTCTACTATTGTTTCTCAACCTGGAGGTCAGTAAGAAAGTTAAAAATGTCTGAATAAAGTTTAAATGCACAGCGAAAGCAAACGCAGAACAGCTTGTACATTCACTAATACAGATGAAAGCACTCATGAGGAAAGACCATACTGTAATCAGTAAATCAGCGGCATTTCTTCAAGCTAATGAAGTATTAAAGCTATTAGCTTTATTTTTGTTAACAAGCAGGCTGTGGGTATTATTAAGCTGGTATGATCTACACATAAATAGATTAAGTCTAGGAAGTTTAAAATCAAACTGGCCATGCACAACCGCTCTGCAGAACCAGATTTTTCACTTTCATCACTCTAATTCCCCTATGCTGGCACGTTTCTTCATTTTTGACCCAACCAAGGCACACATGGAGAAGAACAGAGTACAGCCCCTTTCAAATGAACCCAATGCAAGTCTTCTCATGGAGAACTAAACAAATGCAAGCACAGGATTAAAAAAACCAAGCCACCCAGACAATCCCATCAGACACTTGCTTTGGCAAGCAAATGCCAGTAGACTCCTACCCCTGGGTACCATACTTGTCCTTTCTTTAGCTTCCTATAACAAGGATAAGTGAACTACAGAACCTTCTGACACCCCCCACGGTAAGAGGCCAGACAAGACTGGCAGGCAGGCAGGCAGATGATGGGAGGAGGTAAGTAACCACTCGCTCAGGAGGGGACAGAGCGCCTCCCCATCAGCAGCCCCCCAGCTTCCCGGGGCCGAGCTGGCAGCTCCTGGGACCTTCCATCTTCATCCTGACCACTTACCCCCGCGCCACACAGCCTCCACACAGCTTTCCAAGTGCAAAAAATCTCACACACAGTCAAAATGGTTCCTTGAAAAAAATATGTATTACTGTTCCACTTCTTTTGGAAGAGGGCTCGGATGGAGGGCTGCTAGTTAGTCTACTCGGCTCTCAGTTTTCAGGGCTGTTGACCAACCGTGTGTCCAAATTTGAAGAGCTTCAAGAGAAGCAAGTAAGACTTGAGAGAATTTGGGACAGTTCTATTAAAAAACAAAACAAAACGCATCAAATGCAACTGCCTGAGAAAGTTCTTGGGTTTCTGTTTCCACTGATCCCACGACAAGCATACTAAAACCAGCTTGCTTTCCCAATTTCAAAGAAAACCTAGTTTCTACGTGAATTCATCAAAATCTCAATTCCTAGATGGTTAATGGATGCTTCGTTCTTATGATTGCATATAACTACTCTCAACTTGCATTTTCCATTGGAGAAGCTTTCCGCAAGAAAATAAACCTCGACACTTGAACACAAAATGTCTCCTGTCACACAGTAGTTTTTAGCATTGACCATGAGTATGAGCTTTCATGGGAAACAGGAAGGTACCCAAAGGGAACTTCTGCTTGCATGACAAAGATGCCTGTGCTTGTGGGTAAGGGACTGGAAGTGTTGAAGCGTGTTTGACCTTCAAATGTCAGCACGTTCATCTTGCAGAGATTTTGGATGTTTACACGAGCATGAAGTGCTGTAGCTCTTTCCCTAGGGACACTCTCCGAGTGCAGCGATAGCTGGTGTCATCCCAGCACAGCTCCGTGGACGCAGCCCTGTGGCCCTTGAATCCCAGCTTGCCATTTCATGGGAACGCTGCTGGGTATGAGCCTGGCCAATGCGAGCCCATACCGCTCCTTCATCCTGTGACTGTCGGCGACGAGGTCTGATGAACGAACGGGTAGCTAGACCTGAGCGACTTGCAGCACTTCAAGCACAGCCCCGTAATGCTGCCATGCCTCCCCCTTGCCAGTTACGGACAATTTATCCTTTGAGGGCACATAAACGCTGAGGCGCTGCGCTGTCACATCTTAAGTACTAGCTTTATCAGTCCTCTTTGCCTGAAGGGCAATGTGCCCTACATGAGAAATACTTCACTGAAAATTAACCAAGTTCTTTCCTACGCTTGCTGAAAAGTCATTTTGCAAACACTTTTCCAAGGTTACAGATGAGCTCTCTGACACAAACTTTCCCCAAAAGCCAGGCTATCCACTAAGGATGAGAACGTAAGGGCGTATTTATGAACAAATGTCTAAAATCTTTTAATGAAGGACAAAATACCTTTCACAGAAAACCACTTAAGTCATTAAGTACGGGGGTTTATGCCTGCCTGAATTAAAAAGGCAAATACGGAGATTAATTCGTACCAGCACTTTGACAACAAAAAATAAATACATATACTGTTGGTTACAGTACATATATCTTTTTCTGTTATGTTGCCATGGTTAACAAATTAAGAACCATTTTACCATTCATTTTAATAAAAAACCCACATTTTTCATGAAAAGTAATTCTGATGTCTTGGTGAAAGTATTGTGACACAAAAAAATACCAATCTAGAAACCACTTTAGAACTTGAATTCAAAGCCATAGAGCTTAAATGCAAGGCCACCTCTAAACTGCATGGGCACAATACTACTATCGAAAGCAATGAAAAAACCAACACGGACATAAGCCACAACTCAAGGTGCGCAGTAACAGCTTTTGTCCCGAGGCTACTTATACCCTGGAAGCATTGCTAATTCATGCAATGAGAGGCGGTTCTGCAGTTCCCAGACCCAAGGAGACTCCAGAAACAGTAACAGACATACTCAGTGACTAAAACCAAGGCACCAACCTCAGCGTTCCCAAACAATTCACCCATCTGCTTCTGCACAAAGTAACAGTCAAGCGGTAGCGCTACCTTGCTTGCTATTTCCTGCGCACGTGGGACAAAGGACAGCGGGCCTCAGTCAACAGGTATTTAAAGAGCATGTCAAAGCCTCACCTGCGCTCTCAGAAGACTTTGGAAATGCAGTTTCAATACCAAGAGGCTCCTTCCCAAAGTTCTGCCCACTACCATGGCTTTTTCTCATTTGGATTTCAAAACTCGAAATATTATTATTAGTATTCTGAATTTCCCTGTTTTACTCAGTTGCAAGGCTGGATTTGATGCACAAGAAGAACAATGTCAGCACTTAAAAAAAAGAGACAACAATGTTCTTCCATCCTGTCTACAAGATAATGGACTTCAAATAAAGACTAAATAAATCTTCATCTCATCCAATGTTATAAGCCACATAAAGGATAGAAATAATGAAAAAAATCTTAAGGATTTAAGGTGGGGATTTTTTGTTGACTTTTTGCCTGTTTTAAAGGAAGAATCAAATGCAGCTGTAAGTAAACACAGAATCACAGATCTGCATTTTTCTCTGAAAAAAGGAAATTAAAGACCATTCTGAACACTCATCAGATAACACAAAAGGGGAAACCAATGACCATTGTTGCTATACAGCACAAAGTCATCTTAGTTTACCTAAGCTTTAAGTAGAATATCTCACAGCAGTTAGGTCACCTGACAGAGCAGCAGCATCTTCCTTCAACACAAATGAAGCAACATCAGAAACAACCCTCAGTCTGTGTCTTAACAGTAATAATCGAGAACGCGTTAATAAAGCAAATTTTATTGCAATTTATTGAGAAATAAAATACAAAATAAAAGCAAAGTTGAGGCGATTATACCTTTCTTTACATCTGATAAAGTGCTGCCAGGTGTTCTTATTGCTCAGAACCCAGAGTGTGGTTTTGCTGTGACAGAAGGCTATTTTTTTTTTTTTCCTCTTAAGTGCTGCCTTGCCTTTGTGCTAGAACAGACTGATCACACTGCTCGCAGGAAGGATCACAGGCTCCCTCTTTGTCTGGCTATCTGTCTGGCTCAGGTAGCATCAAGTGAGATGTGAAATGAGATGATAGGAGATGCGTGGCAGAGCTGATGAAGAGCCGTGAAGCGGAGGCAAGTAAGACTAGCTTGGATAGCAGATGCTGAGAGGAAGCAGAAGAGGACGTGCTGAGAGGAGGAGATGGACACCAAGCTAGGAAGAGGATTACTCAAAAAGGAAACATCAGTGCCTGGAGGCAAGGAGACTTGAGTGGAATGGTGATGGACAAGACAGCAGCGCCTGGTGAGCCAAAGAAGGGAGCAAGGCTGGAAAACCTGAAGCGAGAGCCAGACTTGGTGAGAAGAGCAGGGCAGGGGGCAGCAGCCCCCAGAGGTACAGAAAAGTGGGAGGGCAGCAGGTTAGACAGGGAGGGACTAAGTCACCTGATGACAAGCACTCTCTGGTATGGGAAAGGAACCCACATAAGCAGAATGCCTGTCTCAGTCCAAAAAAACCTTTTAGCTCAAGTCGTCAACAGCAGGTACCTACAACACAACATCAAAAAAAGGGCGTAGAGTGTAGAAGAGCATATGGCAGTATTTCCCCAAAACAATGTTTTATCACCACCTCCACAGATACAAGACTAAGGTCCTGAACACCTGATGAGTCAAGCCGTAGTGTACTGTCCTGCTGGGTTTTGAAGCTTTGTAGGCTCTCAGAACCCACAAGACTCTGTGGCAGAGAGATGAGGAGCTCATAAACACACTGTGCAACAAAACATACAACTACACAACGACTTCTGTTTGCTTGGAGCCTGAAGCCTGCTAATCTCATTTGATAACCTGAGGTCTCATTCTGAGATCAGGTGAATGACCATTCCTCACCCATCCTCTCTAAGCTACTCATGACTTCATAGAGCACTGTCAGAGCCTCCAGGAATCTCCTTCCTATGCTAGAAAGTTCTAGTCTAGCATTCCATTTCTTCTACCGGTGCCACGTCATACTTCAAGCACTCACCATCACTTAAATTCTTCAGTTTCTACTATATGTTTCTTATGAGGAAGGCTAGAGCTGCACACAGTGTTCACAAATACAGTTAAGTTCATAACTGACACAGTGCTACAGTTATGTTCTACATCTTGTTCCCCACTCCTTTCCTAATAATCACTAACACTGCTTTTTGGCACTAATGAACCTATGTTTTCACAGAGCTATTAATACCCAAGGTCTCAGTCCTGACAAGCTGGAGGCTACTCGCAGTATCACCCTATACACTAAGATAAGATTAATTTATTTTCACCTGCCTTTTTACATCCAAAGACCCATCTGAAATTCTTCATGGTTTGCCTTCATTAACTCTGCCCTGAGTAACTTAGTGTCACCAAATGGGTCGCCTCACAATTTACCCTCTTTTCCAAATCACAAATATTTTGAATGTCACAAGCACAAGAACTGATCCCTTGAGAGTCTACTGGTAACCTTTCTCCACCTTGATGATGGACCATTAATTCCTGCCTTTTTCTTATCTTTCTTCTTACTTAGCCACGTAAGAGTTTTCTCTTCTATTCCATGGCAGATTAATTTCTTTAATAGCTTCCAGTAATGGACCTTGTTAAATTTCTTTTGCAAAATCAAAGTAGACACACTATCCATTTGCCTACCTACTCTTTTAAAAAAACAGGAAGAGCCTCTTTCTCAATATCATACTCACTGACAAGTCCAATATTCCTAGGTGTTTAGCACTTCAAAAAACCACCCCCGCCAAACAGGCTTACTAAAAAGCATTTCCAGGATCTTCCCTAGCACTTTTTGGAAATACCCAGTGATTCCCATCACTAATTCCTCCTTTGCAGTTAACAACTGCATCAAATCTGTTGGCAATCCTCCTCTGAGACCAGAATGTATTTAGTATGAGATCTCACCACTGCTTTCAGTTCAGTGACAGAAATGTGTAGGAAGATGCTCCATATGCAAAATCAATTTAATGACATACGGCAAGATGTATACTTCCTTCCTCTCCCTCTCTTCGTCTTTCCTTCCCAAGAGGCTTAGCAAAGAACACACTTTAATTAACAGAATTCTCCCATTGCAAAATTAAGTACTGTATGTTGAAGGAAATGCCAAAAACAGGATGCAGTGCCACAGAGCTGGTGCA
The DNA here is from genome assembly GCA_013398225.1 of Steatornis caripensis. Taxonomy (NCBI): domain Eukaryota; kingdom Metazoa; phylum Chordata; class Aves; order Caprimulgiformes; family Steatornithidae; genus Steatornis; species Steatornis caripensis. The sequence continues at coordinate 163,929 of VZSC01015656.1, forward strand.
AAGATGCTCAGATGAAAATTTCCTGGTTTGTCTGTTCCAAAATCTGGATGTGTACAACAAGCAAGCTATGAAACTTACACAGTGGCTTCATGCACTGCTCACAGGTTTGCGCGTGTGTATGTATGTGTGAATGTACACTTCTATCAAAACCAAATACACATATATGCTTCACCAAGAATCCTTGTGTGCACATGTACACATGCACACATACACATTACACTGTTTCAAGTGCTTTACAGTTTAGAGCCTATCAGCAGATACCTTTGTTTTCGAAGCTTCTCCCCAGCCCTTCTCCAGCCTTCCAACTGCAAACTGGGGATGACACGCCTCACCTCATAACCTTCACGAAACTAAATCCGTGTCTCCCAAGTGCTTCGCTAAGGTTAGAGAAACTTCTGGGACGAAAATTAGTTTGTCTTCAGGCAGGATTTGAGTGGCAACCAGTAACTAAGGCTGTGGGACAGGCTGAGCCGGGAGGTCAGAACATCACACCGAAGAGCTTGTTCAGGCACACACAGCAGGGCACAGTGGGCAGAGGTGGCTGCCCCGCAGCTGCAGTCTCCCTGGTACTCCCTTGCACAGGAAAGGTTGAACTACAGTCAGGAGGCCACCTTAGCTTTGACAAAAAGCATCTGTCGTCCATTTAGTAGCCAGCCCAGCTTTAAACCGTGACAACCCTTTACGAATTTTTGAGCTCTTTTTAACCTGTACTAACACTCTTTCAGCACTACTTTTTGTGGTTAACTCATTTTATACAAAGCACTGCAGAAAAAGCAGGAACATGCTGTTTTTAATCCCTGACATGCTCAGACAGCCGGGACAGAGTTACAAGAGACAGAAAACTTAGTCCAGCTAGAATTAGTCATCCAAGCAGAAAACTGATTTATCTTTTCAAGGTCCTAAACATGTTAAAAAACCCCCAGTATTTACTACAATTTGTAACGCTGTCTTTAGTAGATAGCTATGAAGACAACTCTCGTATCAGTGACCGCTTCCTGTGAGCTGTTCCTGAAGTGTATACACATCACCTGTTCTGGTTTCCTTCATCCGTTGTAAATAGAGAAATAAATCCCTCATTTTCAATGTTTACCTATACGGAATTCTTTTACTGCTTTAGGAGTAGATCTGCGGAGCTGTCATGTTCAAGATCTCAACAAGTTTTTGCGTTGTGACCTATTCCACAACTCCTTTTCTTAGCAAAACCTTATTGCAGTCACCAACAAGTAAAACATACATATACCCTAAAAATGCACAGAAATACACAAGTTAAGATTTATTTCTTCTTCTAAGCTTATTATAAAAAAATAAGATGTTTCATATTTACTCTTAGTCATAAAGCTACATTCTGGTGACCACCAGAATGCTAATTTTGCTTTATCTCTTCACTTCAAGGTTTCTGTGCTTTCAGCAGCTAGGGTTTGGCTAAACCAACAGCTGAACTGATGTTTGGCTCAAGTGAGGAGGGGGAAGCCTCCAGAAACAGATCCATGACTGCCTGAGGAAGTTTTCATGCTACTGGAGGGCAATCTCATTCAGGATTTTGCTGCCCACTCCCCACCTCTTCCTCCAGCTGATGTTATTTTGTCCCCTGGAACACGCCAAAGGCCACTTTAACAGTTTAAACCATCCCCTCTGCGAAGAAAATACCGGGATTGGAAAGGCAGTTATAAAACACCAGGCAATATAGCAATGAATTTGTTACTATTTGCACGAACAACCAGTAACCCAACTGATGCTTAACAGCCACTTTCTTCTCTATTATAGAAGCTAACCATAAAATTCAGGCCAACAGAGTTCATGTGTAACAGAAAACCATTTCTATTCAATGAAGGATGTCAGGGCATGCTCTTAATTAGTGCTGCACAGACGCGAATTTAAGAACATACTTCAAGAATAAAGGTCCTAAAAGCTTGCTGCAATTAGGTCAGCCGTGAGGATGCAGGAATAGGAGAAAACACTGACCGCCAGCACAACGTTGTAGAGCTGCCGGTGTGCAGCCACACGCCATTTCGGACCTGGGCAGGGACCTGGCTAGGGAGCACCTGCAGAGGCTTTGCTGCAGTGGAAGGAAGCCAGTGTGTTAGGACACCCCGTTATTCCTGCAGCTCTTGCAGTCTCACAAAAAACCCCAACATGTGTAGCCTGTGCAGGCAGGGCTTTCTCATCTGCCTGCCAGCACTATACCAAAAATACTACTAGTAGGCAGGGACATTGTTTGCGAGGGAGCAAAGAAGAGAAATGAAGTATTTCTCGCAATGAACAGTTTTGCCTTTCATTGCACCCAGGATTTCTCTACCCATGGTCTCACCATTAAACAATACAGCCTGTCAGTATTTTTGGAGATCCTCTCCTTCCTGTCACCTAGCGCTGTTAGAAAAACTAGACACGATGTAGTCATGTAGGCTGAAACTAAGTGCATTTTTTTTATTTTAGGGAAAGAGTGTGGTGTGAGGCTTTTCTGCATCACTCACATTGCTGAGCGAAGACTGAGGCAAGCTGGAGGCAGATAGCTAAACTAGCAGGGACAGAAGAACTCCGAGACAATGATTTAATGTCATTCTGTTGATTAGGCACTGCATGGAGAAGCCAGTGGAAACTGCTGAGGAAGGATCCGGAAGAGAAACTTTGCCATTGCAGTCAGAACTAGGTGCACTGGACAGTGAGCTGAGAGGAAAAAAAAACATAGCAAGTACTGCCGTGTAGCAGAAGTAAACAGGCATTTGACATGCTTGTGTGAAAAAATCCCACAGTTAAAATTGCAAGTGAACTACCAGATGAACCAAAAGAACTGTCAATTACATATAGCTACTTAAATGATTCAGGCACAACCTTGGTGTTTTCTTTGGTATAATTGTCTAGGCATGTGTATCAAAACTTCAGTACGTCTTTTCTTCTGACATCAACAAGTGGTTAACTCTACAAGCTGCTAGAGTAATAAAGCATGACATGTTAATAAACATTTTCAAAGATGTTTTTGTTAAAACCAGAAACAGAAGCCAGCTTTTCACTACATAACCAAACAGCAAAATATACTTGTGATATAACCTAATCCACTTATTTATTAACAAATGACTGCAAGTAATCATTTTTTGATTGATAGGGGCTATATACATAACAACATTCCAATACATCTGAATCCTTCAAACAACATCTGAACACAGTGCTTAGCAGCATACATTAACAGGATAATGAAACAAGAGTCACAGGTGAGTACACAAGCAAGCACTTTACACAGCGCAGGTAATCAACGCCCTGGTAATTCCCCTTTACCCCACCTCGCAGGAGTTTGTCTGCCATGCCCACATAATCGATCCACAAATGTCTGCATAATTTAGCTTCTCCTCTCTCTCCAGAGCTACAGTGCACAATGAGCAGCTAAGGCTGCGGTGAATTTCACCAACAGTAAATGAAATGTCATCTATTCAGAAATGCATAGCCATAAATTTATCCAAGGTATTCAAAGAATCACAGCACTGGGACAAGGATGCCCGCTCCCGCTGCCAGCTGGGAACACAGAGCGAATTACTTCATTTCACAGCCCACATGGCACAGATTCACCAGCTGCTTTTCCTCAGGCAAAAAGTGAAGAGAGGAGAGATCAAACAAGAACTGCTTATTGCCCACATTGCCCCAGTACAGGCACAAATCCTGCCGCCCTCCTGCAGCCGGTGGCAGATCTCCCTCCAACATTAAAACAAGGGCAGGTTTGTGACCAGGATATTTTTCAAGAACTGTTTCCATAAAACAAAGTGGAAATCATGGGCTTCTTGACACCGCCTATGAAACCCTGCAGCTGTGCCCCACAGCAAGCTTACTGTCACCATTTTGCAGGGCTCGGTCTTAAAAGCACCTGTTTTTTGCATGATGCAGCTGTGAGGATGCCAGCGCATGCACCCAACACCATGCTGAGGAAGTAACTGCAGATCTTCACTCTTCCGCCAGCACATCTCACTGCTCGTCGTCTTTGCCTGAGCACCAAAATGCATTTGTGGCTCTATGTCAAGCAGCACACTCCTCATTCAGCAGCACAATTTAACCCTTTAATCTCTGTATTACTAAAAAACTCCCTCAGATCCCAGATTTTTTTTTTGTCTTGAAGACAGCAAGCAGTCTGATGCCATCATTCAAGAGACCTAAATACCCATCCAGGTTTCTATTTCTGTCATAAGGTGGCTAACAGAGCTTCGAGCCATAATAAGGACACACTGGAAGATGTCATTTTCTAAAAGCAGGCAGATAAAAATAAAGATAGTTTTAAGCTAAATGCCTCCAGTGTGTTCAGAAAGTTAACTAAAATTTACTCAACAATTTCCTTTTCACGGGAAGTTTCTCCTCTTCAGTGAGCTGAAACTGTACAGTAATCCCCTGTGTCCCTGGAAGCATGCAACGAATACATCAGCAAATCAGACTGATTGCATGAGGACATTTTCTCAAAGCTTGCAGTTTTAAGAACCCTGCAAACGCTGCACCCAGGCACAAAATCATATCTTAAAATCAAATTAAACCAGTAATGCTTTTCTTCTTTGAGTTCAATTAGAACATTTTTAGGGGGCATATTTATGTGGTCACTGCAAAGAAACACGGCTGACTCAAATAACAGGCTTTCTTTTTGCCTTCTTTAGATTATTGTTTTTATGCTTTAGCTGCATCGACTTGAGCTGTGTAATCTAATAAATCTGATCAATATTACTAAAGTATACTGCTACAAATAGCTGCAGTAACTACCAATCAGGCACAGGTCTCAGAAAAACCTCATGAAGCAGCCAAGTGCTGTAGCCATATTCTCTCTACACACCTCAGAAAGCCTTGGCCGAAGACTAGGATACAAATGGACTGTGAAGACGCTCTGGCCTGAAAGCAGACACATTTCTGTCACTCACTCTCACCTCTGTGGAAGACAAGCATCAAGATGGAAGAAACTATAAACTGCGTCAAGACGCTGAAAGCAATTCTCACAGCAAAGTAAAATTTCTAAGACTCAACAATGGTATCAGCTGCCTACTGCCAAAATTTCTTTTGGTATCTTAATCCTTACCAGAATCAATGGATTTAACGGTGGTCTACATCAAGGGTCTACTTGCGCTAAAATTGCTGAGGAATGGCCACAGCCAGAGCCCAACTTCTGAAACTGCCCCCTAGCAGCTGCCACGCCAAGGACAGCGGAAGCAAGCCCAGAGCTGACCAGGCAAGATCCAACTTTAAAAAAACCCCCACCTTTTAACACTGAAGAATTATTAGCAGGAGATACAGGGGGGCAGGGAAAGCTGTCAGGACTCCTTAACTTTGTAACAAACGAGATTTAGGAATAAGTATTCCAAGACAGATATAGTACTGCTTATGGTGATAATTAATAAAATTGGTATCCCTATACTGAGCTGTTTGTGCAGGCTACAAGGTTAGTTACAAAAATCCCAACATGATACTGCACAAAGTTATTTAAAAACATAATCTGTCAAAGCCATGAGACACTGACAGAATGAATTCAATTAACTCCCTGCCTCCAGTCTACCCCCTTGACATACAAGGCAGCAAGAGTATTCAAGGTATTTGCCCACAACTTTCAGACTACAGAAAAATCGAAGTAATAAGTTAAAAACTGTCCAACAGGAAAGTAAACAAACAGTCTTTGTTAAAAATCCCTAACTACACTTTTTGGTTTTTTCCTTCAAGACTTCCTCTCATTTCAGAGATTACAACCAGCTTCGCCACTATGAAGGCAGTGGCCAACAGGAGAGGACAACGTGGGCTGCTAGCCATGGCTGGAACACCAAGCTGCTGGGTACTAAGCCAGCCTGACTTCCCACAATGGGCTGTACTCCCAGGCTCATACGTGGGAAACTGACCCACTCCTCCAGCCTCCTCCTCCAATGCACTTTCACCACATGCAAGAAAGTCCAACTTCAACCACACACAACAAGCAGAGAGCTGGCTGATGGAGAAGTGACAGATAATGGCCATGTTCACCATTTTTCCTCCAATGGAAGTAATTATGCAGCCGCTCTTCTCACATTAGACTCTTGAGAAAAATCAGTATCTAAGGCTTTTGTTTCTATCAGTTTTGTTCTAGTCAGGGTCAAAAGATGAACAGCAGTATAGGAGAAGGATCATGAACACAAACACGGGCGGACACAACTGCATAAGCTTCAATTACAAAGAAATCAGATAAAAATAGCATATGGGGTGATTTTAAAATATAAAATAGGAGCTAAGGGCAAAGCATTAATGGGCATAATAAGGTGCTTAAGTGTCTTTAAAATTTTTGCCTTCAGCAAGCAAAGCCTACCTTGCTACTTAAGACAGCAGACATTCAACTCCTGGTAATTTTTCGTTCAGAACCGCAACTCGGGAAAGCCACCTTAAAAGTCTAAGTCAGTTCCTCACTCCTGCAGGGAACTGCATATAACCTGTTCATAAATTTATGAACTTCCTTCTAAATTACTAGACTTATTCCTGTTACCAGAAGACTGTTGCAGCTCCTTACTCTTGTAGAAACTTCCTTATAATTTCCAGATCAAATTTATTCATGGCTAATTTATATTCATTTGCTCTTGTGATGACATTGCCTTTTATCTCAAATTATGTTGTAAGTTCTCCAGGGCACTGACCAAATCTACATAAGTATAGAGTCCTGAGCATAATAACTCCCTGATCATAAGTCACAGCTTTGCTTATGATGACAATACAATAAATAATAAAAATTAGTTTTTATAGTTCCACTAGTCTGATCTTCTTCCACCACATCTCTAATTACTGCAAGCGTACTCACATGGAATCTGATCAAATATATCATGATGAAGCTACGTGAGACCGCAGTTCTGTCCCACCTCTAACAAGGTGTTTATCTGGCTCTACAAGTGTATCAACACTGTACGCTGATGGTTTTATCTTGACTGTGGAAAACTAAAGAAAACACAGCAACAAGTGGGTAGAAAAGCACGTCCCTTTTAGCATTAAGACTTTTGGTAGAACCGACCAACTCAATGCACGTAGAAGTCTAGAAAACACACAAAAAGCGCTAGGCTCCTTCCCGCCCGCAGTCAGGATTCATATTACTAGAGGCAGGTCCTTCCCCCCACCAAAATTCTTGAATGTGGGTTCTCCTTGAACACTTCTGCTCAGAACAAACTAGCCATTCTTACCCGCAGCACCATCACGAACAGTATTTTGCAGGTCTAGAAACATCTGCTTTGTATCCATACAAACAAACACCAGATCTAGAACCTTTACCAAACAGTAAATTTTCCCTCATACTTCTTAGTATAGATTTACACATCTGCTGTTTTGGCACCTTTGGCCATAGCAGCAGCATGCTTGTCCATTACTCTGCAGTCCTGTCTTTTTAAGTTGGCACACTCACTGCCTGGGCATCAGGCAGAGCATGCCGTGTGTTTTACCTATTCTACACAAACGAACAAAAACCTCTAGAAAGATTGCATATTTTCTTGATTCTTTCATTATTTATTTCATGGAATAAGTGGCCTGAGTTGCTTCCCACGCAACATTTTAGCTGCCCTGGCTCAGTAGAAAAGCAAGTTCCAACTGCGAACTCCAGCATTTAAACATGAAACTAGGCAGCCAATTTATCACAATTCAAATGGCACCAGTAAAGCAGCATATTTAAACATCTCATGGAATAACCTCAAGAAAATGTTGTGACTAGAATGTTATTAAGAACAACAATTAAATATGATTCTGTTTTCTGAATGCTGACAGAAAGCTAACAGAGAAGTAAAGGTTAACAAAAAAACGAAGGATTCCCTTTTAAATTAGTGAATCGATTCAAAGCACCACAGACACAGAAGACAATAGCAAGCAAAACAAAGCTGCAGAAAGAAACAGGGGTCTTTATAACCTAGCTTTTGCTTGCTTTCAATAGAAACAGATGCCCATTGCCTTTCACAGTAAGAGACCAAGTACTAGATATTCAAAAAATAGAGAAAAAAGTATTTACTTAGGGAAAAGATGGGTAGCTTATAAGCAAAAAACTGTAAACTGGGCACACACATGCATATCTATATGGGAGAAAAAGGGGAGAAGACAGATAATGACAAAAATCAGGGGAGTAGGCAGAAGCTGGTTTGCAGTTGCTCATGAAAACAGTATTGGGAAGAGCAGGGAGTATTTTCTTTCTAGTTAATGCAGTTCCAAAGGACTAAACGGCTAGAGAAAACCAACCTCAGAGAAGATGATAATACAGAGATGTAAAAGATATTTATGTAATTCTTTATCTTTTTCCTGAAGAGACTGGAACACCAAAAAGCAGGAAAAAACAGACTGAAATTCAAGTCACTCACCCAAACACCTGTAGGGAACCACAATATGTGGGTGACCATTGCACTGCTTCCATCCTCTCTTGCACCAGTTCTGGATCGTAACTGGCTGGTTGGCTTCGACAACATTGGTAATTTGTAATTCAGGGTAGACCTAGCATTGAAAGTATAAAAAAAGACAAATGTTATCACAAGTATGCACTCTGGGTCATGCAACGCTGTTACATGTGTTTGTAGGACGGGTATCACAATACAATACTCATTTTCCTAACTTCTCCCTCTTCTGCTGTGTAATGTATTTACTTCACAGTATGAGTATGTGCACTTACCTGGAAAGCTGGTGTGTTTGTTTGTCAGGAGAAACGTGTGGCTGCCAGCTCAGAATATGATGGTGGTAACAGCCGGCTGTCAAAATATAACTTGGCCAGTTGTACTTGCTTAAGCTGAAGATCAGCTAAAACGGGTGTTCCATGGTTAACTAAAATACCCTCTCCTCCATGTCTAGGCTATCAGTCTCCTTGCAGAACTCCACATATTGGGCCTAATCTCCATACAGCTACAATTAATAGCATGCCTTTATGTTTACCTCAATCATTTTAACAGACGTCATAATTCTTTCCCACTGCATAGTATTAGTCTGTTGAATCAGTTACTTATATTTAGGTTTACATCAGCAAGATGAACATAATTTCCAACTTTCCTAAATTGCCAAGATCAAAATCCTATCTGGTTGTAATACTGCAATACACTCCTACACCCACAACTGTGCCACCAGCAAACTGGATGACTAATTTATTAGCAAGCCACAACTTCGATCAAGTCACATATTTGGCTTTTTATCTCCCTTGGTCCCTTTATCCCATCCCCCTTTTTAAATTTTACTGTCAGTAACAGCTTATCCGGCCTCTTTCACCAAGGACGGGTCTTAGCCACTGACCTTTTGTGCACACCTGCTTCCCAGTCACCTTCTAGATGTGCATTTCAGTTCATCAGGAGCACACTGCCTCGCACTACGCTGCAGTTCACACTGTAGAAGGATTTCAGAGCATGCAAATCTTATTCCTTCTGGATAATACATAATGTGAATATGTGCTACTGGAGCACACCTAATGGGTATTTAGTCCACACCAGCAGGCTAGAGCTAAGAAAATCAAAGCCTCCAAAGCAAAACCCACAAAGCGCGCCCAGCATGGACGCTCAGCCCTGCTGCTTCACTCCACACTCCCAACTCTCATCGCACCACACCAGTTGCCAGCACAGCCTACGGCTCTCGCTTTTGATTTTTTCAAATCAGCAGTCTATCGGCCCTAACATCTAACTCGGACAGGACAAGTTTTCCTTTGCCTTTCCTCAAGCAATCCTTACCATTTTCCGAGTGTGTCAGATCTGAGGATTTAGGTGGACTGAAAACTACAGTCTACTCATAGCTACCAGTGGAAAAGAAAAACAGAAACAGGAACAAGCCTGAGGAAAAGTGATTGGACATGGCCCAAAAATGCCCTGCAGAAAACGAACATAATCCCAGCTCAAGAGAACTGAGTTGAGACTGGGTGAATTCTGGGAGTCCAAAACTGATACTTGGAAAACCACCATAAGAACGTCAACAGCCCTGCCCTGAGGAAGAAGGATTCCTCGCAATCACGTATCTCCCCCAAGCTCACAGCATCCCAGTGGGACAGTGCCTCCAGGTACTCCCCTGACCAAAGGTTTAAAATATAACTGTGGCAAAGATGAAGCAAGCAGGCTATTAAAACCACAGCTCGAGTAGAAGTTTCAAACTTTAAAAGACACTACTAAACAACAGTACAGCCTTTTCAGATTTGGGATCAGTAGTCAGAGTGAATGTGGTCCACAGGGATGGTAACAACAGAAAGTAATCAAAACATGATTGGAAGTACTTGGGAAGAACGTCTTACTTTCATTAAGAGACATATAATTGTCTAAGAGGAGTATAATTGTAAACTTGAACTATAGTAACAGATTAATGCACAAAACAAGGCCAGGAACAGTAACGATGCCAAGGAAATGACTACAGAAAGAAACACTACTTAAACAATGCGCCTCATGCTAAAGAGATTGAACATCAACCTTACCTTCTATTACAAAACAGCATTGTTTAATCAGGTATCTCTTGCTTTGTGTAAGCACTTCACAGAAGCCATCTGATACATATTTACCAGCTTTGATAGCACCCTCAGCTCACTACAACGGATGGTTAAAGCGTGCGCGGAGGCTTCAGATGCAACGTACTGCGTTAACCCAGTACACGAGATACAGTTCACTTCAAGAAAGCCCACAGAGTAGAACTGAAAACTTAAGCGTGAAAGTTTCCTGCACTCAGAATATTGTAGCTTTGCTTTGTTCTTTTTGTCAGCAGGTGACCAGAGCTGATGGTCTTCGTCCACATTACAAATATGCCACCATTTTTACACTACTTACAGAAAATGGCTCCAGAGAAACTTGCTGCCCCCCCGATCAAATGTGTTTCAAATACTGAACTCTGAACTGAAACAGCAAGGTTACAAGCTCAAGGAAAGCTCCCCTTTCCTCTTCATTCTCTATCTTTTCCCTTGGGTCCACTCAGTTCCATCAAAAAGGTCTGCACATGCTCACGCTCTCGACTGTTGTCACAGCACTGCCAAAACTGATTAGGATGTCACTGCAGTGGGAAATTTCACACCTCAACTGCTGTGTAAATACTACACTGCAAGGCACCACAGCTGCCTCAAGAGCTAACAAGCAAGATATAAGAGAAGGATTTTATTTTCTTTGGACACTGCCTTTAGCATTGTCATGCCGCACTCTTCCAAGTTCATACGTCCGCAGACATCACATCTGGATAACCACAGCCCATGGTTACGTAATACTCGACACTGTCAAACACCATGTGCTTGATACATCCCAGTGTCACCAACACTTCCTCAGCGGGCACATTTTAACATTCCTCAGGGTGAAGTGTCACTTGTCATGCACAGAACACACATGCGTTAAATGAAGACAACTAAAATAAATTTCACAATGGTTGGACTGGAATGTTAAAAAAGAAAATTAAGAAAAAAGACTCAAAGCAATGTATGCATCCACAGGAGCATGTACACAGCTTTAAAAATCGGTTCTGATCTGTGAGAAAAAGACACACTTAGTTGCTTTCCTGAGGTGAATTTCTAATGAGTTAGAGTGAACTATTACTGTAGAACCTTACTGAAAGGGTAAGATTAGAGGGGAAAAAAAGCCAATACATTATTTTTATTTTTGCTGTTTCCCAACACCACCATTTTAACTTCTGGTTACTACAGTGGACCAAATTCTAAGCAGTCAACAGCATTTGTCAAAAGCACACAAGGACGAAAAAATACAAAGAAGCTGCTGCTTCTGTTTCTGCACCAGTTACTAAGCTCCTAATTTCCTTTGACAGCTCCCACAAAGCTCCGTCCACCCTTCACAAGAGAAAACAGGCTTTGAATTTCATTATCAGTAGGTTAACACCAGCAACGCCTATGCACAGAATAAAGTTCCTCTCACTAGACTTACGTAAGGTATCTACCTCTGAATTGGAAGTGGGATATAGAGGCAGAGAAAAATGAGCCTCATTTATTTAAAGCATCCCTAATGAGCCACTGCTCCTTCTAGACAGTCAGAGTGAGCAGCTCGAGAAAGTTACAGGAGATCAAAACTTTCAGTGTTATCATAACTTGCCGCAGAGAAATTCTTTTACTATATTCTAAAAGAAGTGATGGAAGAAACAGAGGTCAGCGTAATCTAAAAATTTTAACTGGCAATCAAAAGTTACTGCTGGATCTGAATTTACTTCCGTTTTCGTTACTAAGTTTCCTTCAGAAACAACAATCTAAAAAGCCTCTGCGCTCAGGCTACTCAGAATTTAATGTAATCTTGTTTATGTCTACATTTACCACTACAAAGTCCGATGACACATGGACTTAGGACTAAAATGTAGATGTGCTTAATCAAACAAAGGGCGTTTTGATCTGTCTACATACAAAGGTGTTGATGATACAGTGGTGTGTTACAACAAACTAGTTGAACATGTGTTGCCTAACAGGAGATTAGGGACTATTTTGAAACAAATCTGGCAAAAAACAAACAACGTACGGCAGAGGAAAACATTAAAGCAAAGAAGCATCCGGGCCACCACAGCCACCGCTCCCGCCTGTGGAGGGAAGACCAGCCAAGAGGTCCTTTGGCATGGCTGGCGCAGGTGGGTGCATCCCCAGGCCTCTCAAGCACAGGGAGTGCTGGCGGCTCACATGGGACAGGGAGACCACTTGAGGAAGAAGGGCCGGCTGGGGCAGTGGGTGACAGCCCGCGGCCAAGGCGAGCTCCTCGCGGAACACTGTGGGCAAGTGGGAGGCATGGCTTCCAGGCACACAGGGAGCCAAGGCCCACCCTGGAATACCAGGCCCAGGGGCAGCAGTTCCAGAGGACTCAGATAAATTGGAAGGAGTTCAAAGAAGAGTTGAAAAGCAATGACGAGATCACATATCCCGTGCCAAGGAAATGCTCGGCTCCAGGAACAGTCCGTTTACTACGGCCAAGCATGGCTGCGGTTTGCAACCACCTTCAGAAATTTAAAATTTGTGAATGTCTTAATTTATCACACAAACAGCTAACGACAGTGAGTTGCTGAGTGTTGAGACAGAACAACTGTGACCCTGAGGGTGCTTCTCCAAGTAGCTGACCCACTACTAGAGGTTTCTCTGTTAAAACGGGAAATGCTTACCTAACATGGATACTCCTCCTNTTCAGGAATTTAAAATTTGTGAATGTCTTAATTTATCACACAAACAGCTAACGACAGTGAGTTGCTGAGTGTTGAGACAGAACAACTGTGACCCTGAGGGTGCTTCTCCAAGTAGCTGACCCACTACTAGAGGTTTCTCTGTTAAAACGGGAAATGCTTACCTAACATGGATACTCCTCCTCAGCCACTGCAATGACACTTGGAGACACGTCCTATGAACTCTGCCAGCCATCTGTGACGATCGCCCTGATTCAGAGAGAACCACAGCCTGGCTGAGGTTGGAAGGGACCTCTGGAGGTCACCCGGCCCCGCTCCCCTGCTCAAGCAGGACCCACCCAGAGCTGGCTGCCAAGGACTGTGTCCAGACAGCTTTTGAATATCTCAAACATGGAGACTCTACAGCCTCTCTGAGTAACGTCTGCCAGTGCTCAAACACCAGCATTAAATGCAACTGAAATATCTAACAGACATACTTCTTTTTTAAAAAAAAATCAAC
>VZSC01015656.1:177790-204939 GCA_013398225.1 Steatornis caripensis
AAAAAAAAATCAATCCCTGATCTGTGATTATATAAATAGGTTTCTCCACCCAGTCACACATGCTCAGCAGAAGCAAACAAACTCTGTACATCTTGGTGCAATCTTCAAGTAATACTTGAGCACAATCATGAGAGAGATAGTCATCTCAGATACTAAAAGACATTTGGATTTAAAAGCACAGTATTCCACCTCTTGATATTATTCATTATGCCCTTCATCTTCTAGATTAACTCTGACCACTCAGAATTTTGAAAGGTTTACAAGATCAGCTGGCAATTATGAGGTTAGTGGAACTATTTCAATTTACTTCTGCATTTTTTATTACATAATTAAAATAACAACAGAAACCAGTATATATAAATCTTGAAGTACTATCATAATGTATATAATTGGAATTAGTGGTACAGATTTATTCTCTCTGAACTTAAGGATCTTATCCCGTATATTCCAAAAGCAGAATCATCATAGGGAAGAGAAGAAGATTCAGTTTCAGCATAACAAATGGTCTGAGTTACTAATGGAGCATGCTCCGTCCACAGAAACCGTTAAATGCAGCACACACACGCACGCACTGGCACATACAGCCCATGTACGTGCACCCCTTGTAAAACACAGAGTGGTGTTACGCTTTAAGATGAATTTAAAAAAAAGGAAAAAACCTAGTGTCATACTAAAGAACGTAAAGCATAATCAGGAATTGGTGTCCATCTTCACCGACAATGTGGAAAGGCAGAGAACCTGGGCAAGAGGCAAACAAAATTGTTTAAAATTAAGGTGCAAAAATTTACAAGCAATCAATTGCCATTTTTTATTTAAACACCTCAGTATTTTCTCCAAAGCGCATCCCACATCAGTCTGAATTCTGACTGTTCCAAATCAGAGATCTGTGTTAGTTCAACTGCCACCAAATGCTGTATCAGTCTGAAGTGGACACATTTTCTTATCATAATTTCCTTCTATTCTTTTTCCTTAATCCTTCAGTTGTTTGCTGTACCTCCTCATGATATCTTGGCTTAAATTAGATCACACATTTGGTTTGCAGATCTTCCTTTTACCCTAAGCTTCAGCACCTGGCACGGCAAGACTTTGAAGCCAGCTGGAATTCAAATGTAACACTCAACTATCTGCTCTCACAATGAGAAATGGCTGCTCAGTCTCTCCAGAAGCACGTTGTCCAGTCCCTCTGCAGTGTCCTGCTGAAGAACTGGTGCTAACGCACCCCAGATCTGGCAAGTATTTATGAGCTGGCGTTCTGCTTGAAATCTGCCTCAGAGTCAGTAACAGTATCTATATTAAAAATGAAACACTGACCACAGAAACGCCAGAAAGGAATATTCATACAGATAAAAGAAATTAAGAAATTACTGCTGTAAGTAGTCAGAACAAAAATTAGGGTGGCCTTAGCAATTGCATCTTTAGCAACTTCAATCATTTGAATGCTTTGATTTACTTAAAGGGGAAGATAAGCCAAACTAGGATACAGTTTGATTACACCCAGACTCTCCCCCTCCACCTTTCCCCAAAAAAGGAAGAAAACAACCAAACATTTGGTCCGTGGACAAGTTTCCTTCTAACTGGGCCATGCAACTTTGTACTTCGAATATTCCATAGTTACAATAATTGATGTCACCTTAACACTGAGAACTGCTCACAGAAATTATCAGACAATTTGCCTTTTAAAATTGTAAACAAAAATCATAGATGTGACACAGGTAATTATTTACCGCTATGCTTTAAACGGACGAAGAAATTTTTTTATCACTTCAGTGAAGTAGTCTGCAAACAGTTACTGCAAGCACAGAACACCACACACATTTAAAAAACAGTGTCTAGGAAGACCATGGTCTTAAAATCACTTGTGGAAAACACCCTTTGACAGCAAGCACATCTGAAGGATAGCAAAACAATGCTTCAACTACGAAAAAACTGTTCAGTTCCAGATTAATGAATTATAGTTCGACCAAAACTACCTCTACTCCTTTCTAGAGTATATCTATAAATAAATAAATAGAATCATTCAGAGGATTTTCCTGTCAGAGGACAGAAAGCAACCTACATGTTAAAAACCACATAAAGAAACAAAAGATCAGCTGCTTCCCACTATTTTACATAGACTTGTTACAGAAGAGCAGTAACCAGCAGACGCTCTGCACTCATTTCCAAGTATTTGGCACATCCATGCAGACGAAGTATACAATAATTACTTCTGTGTGTCCGTGCATAGAGTCCCTGCAAGCTTTCCAACCTACGACTCTGGAAGCAGCAACACTGCAGTCTCCCAGCTGTCCCAGATCAGCTGCAGCAGTCGTGGCATCACATGAGCAGCAACGACACAAGCACAGCCAACCCTGAATGAAATACTCTGCTCTCAGTCTTGCAGTCTGTACCTGGAAAATAGACAGCTATACACAGATTCAAGTTATTACACACGTCTCACGCCAAAATATTCTAGTTTATTACTGGTTTTTACAACTATTCTACATTACTATAGGAGGGTCTTTGCATAATTTTGAATCTTCATTTATTAAGATCTATATTCAGAATTGGGACCTGAGAAGCAAGAATTTTTAAAGAGTCTGGCTGTTTGTTGTTTTTATACTTTTTTTGTTTACTGCTGCAAAGTCATGTAACTTAAAGGCTAAAAATTATGTCAAACTAAAAACCTCCATGAAAAAAAGAACATGAGCCTCACAAACCCTTGTGGAAAGACCCTCCCTTGAACTCCTGCATTTACAAATAAGTAAAAAATCAAACATTAAATTGTACACACTTAACACACACAACTATGGATGCTTACTACTTTTACACTCCCACTCACTTCATCCAGCTATCCTAATTTTTTATCTGTTTCTTCCGCAACTGCTGGCCCAAGTTATTATTTTTAACCCTTGCTTTCTGTGCACCTGCTCTAGCCATAACTCTTGATAAGACCTGCAGGCTAACCAGGTGAAACAGCACCCACTATAACCATAAAGCACAGTAAATTTCTGGTACATCAGCTCTGCAGTCCTCTTGCATGGCCACAGACTTGTTACAGGCACAGGCATAAACCCACACCGAATCACCAAGTCAGGCAGAGAACAGAAGCCACGCAAGCTTCAGAAAGATTTTAACACATCAACACAAAACCATGCTGTGTGTGGTCGACTACTCCAGAAAGCCTGAGGGGTCCAAAATCTGCAGACGGCAGCTGTTGCATTTCGCAGAGGGAAACTGTGTATTGCCACACTGACTATCTCCCAGCCACCACATCCTAATCTCTTCCCCTTTTCCTCTTGCACATTTACACAGTCAGAGTTGCCTCACGCAGGCCAGCGCAGCCCCCTGGCCAGGAACCATCACCTCTCCAGTCCAGCACGCTCCCATGGTCAGCAGTAACACCTTTCCTTCTCTGCCACATCTCTGCTGCTTCAGCTGTGCCCTGTCATGCCTGACCAAGCTCAGCCACTCAGAAAGCCACTGGCTTTCTCAACCACACAGCCACTTCTACACACAGAAGCAAAGCTACAGGGCTAGCTTGCATCCTAACTTCCCCTGTCATTCTCTGTAACCCAAGAAAATACTTCCCTTGCTCAAAGAGAATACAAAAGGAGAGACAAACTCCGCACCAGCTGCATTGAAGCAGTTTTCAAATTCACTGACACGGGCCACCGTGAGAAAGAGTAAAGTGACCAAGAAGGAAAAGCTCTGCCCCCATACCACAAGTCCCAGGTATCTGCTGCTGCAACTTAATCTGCATAACATCTCAGGTATTTGCACTAATTTCCAGCTGCCACTTGGGAAGAGAGAACTCTTTCAACCCTGCAGTTTAAAAGAAAACAGAAGTAAGCTATTCTTAGAAGCAAAACCACACCCAATTACTGAGAGTAAATAAATAATCCCAAACTGAGCATCTTCCAAACTAGCCACAGAATTATTTCTTTTAATTCAACCCTAGGGACAAGTTTCCAAAAACATAATACTTCTTATCTTCAACCACATCAACTAGCATCCATCCGTAACATCCTTCAGTATTAAATGGCTGCAGCCTCACTAGCTGTCTGAGTCAACCCTCAGCCTCATCTAGGAGCTTCACATATCGTTATCAAAACCATTAGTTAAGGGCCCATCTGACAAATCATCCTCCTCCCTTCCAACACCTCATATGCTTTGCTATTACACACAGAGCTGATGATCAAGAGTTTCCTGCCATGAAATTCACCCTCCTCTATTTCCACTCCTTTCACCCCAACTCTCGCCTCTCCAATCCAGTGATCCTGGCATCCTGTCAGTTCCCATTTCCAAACTGCCCACTCTGCGACTCTGAAGTCCTGTGCTAAGAGGCAAATGCTCTATCCTCTTCTCCTAAGCGTCTTTTAAACCTCTTATTTTTTTTCCCAAGCACGCAAAGACAGCAAACATTTCAACACTCAAACTAGTTTCCTTCATTACTGATCCTATTCTATGGAAAAGAAAAAAACAACAAAAAAAACAGGTGTGTGGGGGTGTGTGTTTGATGAGATGAAGCTTCTAGGCATTATCCACAGACTGGGGGAAGAGATGGGGCAGAGTAGGAGAAGAGATCAGGATGTTGCTGCGGTTTCACTCCGCAGGGTCATGAGAACATGCACTCAGTGCTTTTCTCTGTGAGCAGGGTATAAACAAAACCCTGGTACAGTATCCCAAGTGCTTTTGGTATTTAGAGTGGCAGAAACATGAGCTGGTTTTAGTACAGTGGCCGGGTGGGTTGGCTCACCCACAGGAACATTCATAAATACGCTATCTCCTCTCTTAAAAATCCCTAACGTACCTTTATCTGGAATTTCATGGAAGACTGCCACTTACCTTGTAATTAAAGCATTCAGAAAAACTGCCAGATGTGAGGTAGCCTGGTCAACCCTAATTCACACAGAGGGCTCCGTGCATTAACGCATACTTAACTGAACACTCCCACACTGGCTTTCTCCCCAGTGCTTTCCTCTGCACACCAGGAAGGCAGAAGCCTATGGAAGCAGAAATAAGGCTGCATGGTCAACCACATTCTCCTCACTGCCTTCCAAGTCCTTGATTTTATAACACAAATATGTTTGCATGCAATAAGAAAACCAAACCAAAAATCGTAGCCCTTCCAGGCAAATTCTGTTTACCACATCAGGTCTCTAAAGTCTCTCTTGTGTAATTACAGAGGATTTCTAGCTGCTCATACCATAAAACCTCAGAGCAAACAGGGCTGGACTTGTAGTCTCTTCTAAGCTGCTTCCCTGCACTTACTGTTTTAAATGCAACAAGTACTTCTATTTCTCTGTAGGCAGAAACTTTTATTCACAGAGAGACAGCGAAGTCCACTTTGCCATGCCACTATAATGCACATATATGCCTGTTCACAGTTTTACTCTGCTCAAATACAAACACAAGATGAGACTGCATTTGGGTGTTTGTTACCCTATGGCACCACTAGAAGCAATCAACATTTTTGGTTTTGGGGCATTTGGTTTGGGGTGGGGAGTTGTTTTGGGGTTGTTTTTTTTTTTTTTGCTTTGTTTGTCTGCTTGCTTGTGTGTTTGGGTGTTTTAAATTAAATTCCTGCAGGAAGAAGGTTAAGTATTAGAACAGTGAGACAGAATATCATACCTAAACAAGGTAACAAGGTATTTTTATATCTAAGTAACATCATATACAAAGGGTAAAGATTGCTGTCCTCCCAAGAGGGGAAAAAACAGGCAGCCAGAAGTAGTTCCAAAATAAATAAAAAATTCTTAAAACCCCAAAACCAAACCCCCTCCTTTAGGCATGATGTAAGATCTCATCCATCCCATTCCCTCTTTAAGGGTTGCCTGAAGCCCCATGTCACCATATCAAGGAAGGTGTGACAGTGCGAGCAGCTATAGAGCCTGGGTCTGGTTTTCCAGATTCTCCAGCAAGCTGCCATCCCTCTGACAACACACATCAGTGGGAGGATGGCTAGGCACAGTGCTCTGCTGGCACCAGCTCCTTTCTTGATCACATCAATGTATGAAAAGTCAGTGATCTGTATAAGACAGCATTGGGTCTGTGCGGCAGGGCAGCGGTAGTGGGGAAAGGGCTGCACAGGACTACATGGGCAGGTGGCCCTTGGAAGAAGCTGCTCGAAGTTCCCCCAGCTCCAAGTCAGCCCTGCCTCAGACTGGGACTGGGCCAACTAATGCACCTCTGCGATAACATATGTAAGAGGACAAAAAATACAGCTGAGGAGACCTGCAGCAGAGAGAGGAGGGGGTGCGAGAGAAACACCAATACAAATACCTGGAGTTGGTAAGGAGGGGGAGGAGGCGGACGGAGTGGAGATTCAGCGGGGAGAGGGCAGGCTGTTCTCCTGCAGCCCACGGAGGATCATGGTGGAGCAGCCTGTGAAGGACCACAGTGGAACAGAGAGGGACCTGCAGCCCGTGGAAGACCCCACACCAGGGCAGGAGGTGCCTGCTCCTGAAGCAGGCCGTGGCTGTGTGGGCAGCCCGTGCTGGGTCAGTGCATTCCTGAGGGGCTGCGCCACATGGGAAGGACTCACATAAGACAGGTTCCTGAGGGACTGTCTGCCATGGGAGGGACCCCACGCTGGAGCAGGGGAAGCGTGTGAGGAGCCCTCCCCGCCTGAGGGGGAAGGAGCAGCAGAGACAATCTCTGGGGAACTGACTGCACCCCCCATTCCCTGTCCCCCTGCGTCGCTGAGCAGGGAGGAGGGGGAGACATCGGGAGTGAGGGGACTCGAGCCCGGGAAGGAGGGAGGGGTGGGGGAAGGGTATTTATTGGTGGCTTTAAGATCTGGTTTCATGTCTCATTACCCTACTCTGCTTTGATTGATAACTGGTTAAATTGAATTTTTTTCCCCAGGTTGAGTCTGGTTTTGCCTGTGCCATAACTGGTGAGTGAACCCTCCCTGCCCTTGTCTCGATCTACCAGGTTTCCTTACATTTTCTCCTCATCCCTTGTGGGGAGGGGGGCGGGGGCGCAAAGGAGCTAGCAATCGGCCACGGGGTGCTTTGTTGCCTGCTGGGCCTAAACCACCACAGACAACTAACATAGAAGAGAAGCATTTAAATGAAACTGTGTTAGCTGCAGTACCAGCATCCAAGGGACTGCAATAAAGGCTCAGCTGTGTGACCTGGATCTTCAGTAACAGTCCTTAGTAGGACTATTCTTTTAAAAAAGCAAACATCGTAAGGAAAAACAAAACACCAAAAAACAAGGAACAAAAGTCTGATCTTTCTTTTTGTGTATTATCATGATGCAGATGAAACACTGCATTTCATTTCCAGCATGGTAAGTTTCAAAAAGGGCCAGCAGGGGAAGAACCAGATCTTGTGGCAGCAACTTCTGCCCGAAGTTAGGGTACCATTCTAAAGGCATGAAATTAAGCAACTTAATAGCTTTGTGAAAATCACTACATGTGGAAAGTTACAATTGCCTTTTCCCAAGGTTTTGAAAGAAATCATCGATATAAATGGGCTATAATTGACATTTTATATCAAATTACCTACCTGAACTAGTTTCTCAAGTTCACCTAAAGAAACTTCCCACCTTTCTGTCAAATGGGAACATCCGATTATAAGTGAGCTGTTAGTTATGTGTGTTGAGTAGATCACAGTTCAAAACATACCTAAGAAGTACCATAAAATCTATGAAAATATACCTGAAAAAAATGTAACTGTTCTCTATTCGACTATTTCCAAGTTCCAATGCTTACGAAATGACCTACTTTATGTCAAAGTTGTCCTTGGGGCCATGCAAGAACTGTCACAGAGTAACAGGCCTGGGAACTCATTTTTAATAATCTAATTACTTTATGCATTCTTGAGTTCACTGCGGAACTAGCCAAAGGGTAATTTATTAATGTAAGGGCCTAGATTCAGTTGCATGCATGCCCCGAGAGACAGANTTGTGGGGAGGGGGGCGGGGGCGCAAAGGAGCTAGCAATCGGCCACGGGGTGCTTTGTTGCCTGCTGGGCCTAAACCACCACAGACAACTAACATAGAAGAGAAGCATTTAAATGAAACTGTGTTAGCTGCAGTACCAGCATCCAAGGGACTGCAATAAAGGCTCAGCTGTGTGACCTGGATCTTCAGTAACAGTCCTTAGTAGGACTATTCTTTTAAAAAAGCAAACATCGTAAGGAAAAACAAAACACCAAAAAACAAGGAACAAAAGTCTGATCTTTCTTTTTGTGTATTATCATGATGCAGATGAAACACTGCATTTCATTTCCAGCATGGTAAGTTTCAAAAAGGGCCAGCAGGGGAAGAACCAGATCTTGTGGCAGCAACTTCTGCCCGAAGTTAGGGTACCATTCTAAAGGCATGAAATTAAGCAACTTAATAGCTTTGTGAAAATCACTACATGTGGAAAGTTACAATTGCCTTTTCCCAAGGTTTTGAAAGAAATCATCGATATAAATGGGCTATAATTGACATTTTATATCAAATTACCTACCTGAACTAGTTTCTCAAGTTCACCTAAAGAAACTTCCCACCTTTCTGTCAAATGGGAACATCCGATTATAAGTGAGCTGTTAGTTATGTTTGTTGAGTAGATCACAGTTCAAAACATACCTAAGCAGTACCATAAAATCTATGAAAATATACCTGAAAAAAATGTAACTGTTCTCTATTCGACTATTTCCAAGTTCCAATGCTTACGAAATGACCTACTTTATGTCAAAGTTGTCCTTGGGGCCATGCAAGAACTGTCACACAGTAACAGGCCTGGGAACTCATTTTTAATAATCTAATTACTTTATGCATTCTTGAGTTCACTACGGAACTAGCCAAAGGGTAATTTATTAATGTAAGGGCCTAGATTCAGTTGCATGCATGCCCCGAGAGACAGAATAAAACGGCTGTGATTTCCCTTTTCATGAACTCAACTTCAGGCTCCTAGTACCAAGAATGTGAACTGGTAATAATGGGTCATAGTCTGAAACAGTGGTTGTACTCCATCATTTGAACACAAGAAAACCATGGATGGTTTAGTCCTGTAGTGAAAGGAATTCAGAAAAAGTTTGGGAAATGCGCCAGTTAGAAACAGACTACCTGATGGTCTAAAATACAATTTGACCTTAAAAAAAAACAAAATCAGAAGTTGAACATGAGGAACAAAACTATAGGGAGCACATCTGCCAAAAGCATTCAAATCAGTAACATTTCTTGCTTGTGAACGGCACAGGAATGTGCATTCAGTGTTCTGTACTTCCACGTCTTGGACTGGTCCTTTGAAACAGGATACCTACAGTGATTACCTGAGTAGCTCTAAGATGACACTGCGGGTTTTTTTTTCTTTTAGATTAAGCAGCAGCAGTTTTTAATAATTCTTGCTCTTGTGCACGAGATATACATTATATAGAATATAGCTTTAAAAGACAAACACAGAATATTTAGTATCAATACAAAATACTTTCAAAGTCTCCTTCCTAAAGAAATCACATCTTTCCTCACAAATATTTATAAATCTGTGTTTTTCTCCAAGTTAAATCTTTCTTCTAACATCTGGTCCAGTGTAATCAGAACTGCCTTACTGCTGTCTTGCACAGATACAGTTACTCCGCCTGCAAACTGCTCTCTTAGAACAGTAACCTGGAGAATACATGACTGAAAGTTAACCAGGCATTTCTTACTTCCATTACCAGTGTTAACTATATCTCAGATTAAATGAAGTTTATTGTCAAAGCTCACCTATAGAAACTGTCACTAAGCATTCTGAAACCCTGTCTACTCAAGGGAACTTGCAATTTGGAGCTGCTACCAAGACACAAGTTCATTTAGTCTTCTACGTCTCACATGCGTCTGTTTCAAATAGGCGACACTATAAAATCACAATGCTCCAGAACACAGACAATGAATTCCAGTACTGCAGTTGGAAAGTTGAATAAACCGAACAAATGTACTTCAGCCTGATTAGACCCACATGGACTTACTCAGGATTTCATTTTAAACTTGCATTATACTTTAACCGGAAATAATTTTCAAATGCAGAAAAATCCTTGTAATACAAATGTCTGTACAAAGATATCCTGCCTGCACCCTTTAAAAAAATCAACTGAGAAACAAATTATTGGAAACATTTAAAAAATTTGGACACTACACTTTAGAAGACCAAACAACTTCCATAACACTTTCACTTGCTTCATGTATTCAGCTTTGAGTTAAGGATATTTTCAAAGAACCTTTTTTTTCTGCCTTTTTTTTTTTTCTTTTCTCTCCCCCTCCCCCCCCTTTAATTACTGCTGTCTTTTGTGAACTCCCACATAACTCCCACATAATCAGCTTCTTTTGAGTCAGGGAAAACATAAAAACAAAAACAAACCAGTAATCCAAAGAAATGCTCAGTTTCTAAAACAAGAAAATCTATTAAGAAGTTGAAGGCGTTTTCACAAATCTTTCCCAAAGCAATGGAGAAATCTATAAAAGAAGAATAAACACTGCTGAGACTTCCATAGAAATTTGCTTCACACTTCCATGTCGGGGAAAAAAGGAAGGGAAGAAAAGTCAGTAAAGGGCAGCACGAGTGCCAGGCAATGGAGGCCTCAGTGGGTCACACAAAGAAGGAAATCTGCTGACGAACCAGCTGTCCACACACGGTGCAAATTCTGCTTTATATGGAACAGGACCTACTGCTCATGTCTTTGATACTCACCAAGCATTTGATACCTGACACTCATCAAGCATTACTGAAAGCTAATGCCCAATAGGATATATTAAGAAATCTTCATTAACTATTAAAAGTATTATGGCTTCCCAAATCACTCGGAATTCACTTTTACTCATAAATTGCACTTAATGTTTCCCTAAGTCTGCATGACATTTAAGATTTCCAGGGTGACGGAAAAAGAGAAGAACAGTATTGAGAGGTCTGTAACAACTGTCCCCTGAAGATGTCTTTGCCACAAAGCTTGCAAGTTTGACCAAGAAAGGTGTAAAAATTCTGGCTTATTTTAGTAAACTGGTTGGTGCCTTCATTTCCAGTTCCTAAAATTGGACTGAAAACTCAACTAATCCCAATTTTCTGCTAAATACTGTAGCTGCTAAAGAAATAAGCCATTATCCTGAGCCCGTGAATGATGTCCATGCGGGTATTTAACAGGAGGACCTCCCAGCCACCTCCGCTTTTGAGAACAAGGGCTTTCACAGACAGTGATCCTTGAGGTGAAGCTGTGCCTGGTGTCCATGGGCAACTGCCAGCTTGAAAGCAAAGCAAGAAATGACGTGGGCATCATCATCCATGCTTTACCATAAAGCAAAGCCCTACCATCCTTTTTCTGCAACAGACTTCCAAGTCTGCTGGACCGCGCACACATGCGCACAAAGTCTGTGGTGGCGGACTGAGTTAGCCATGGGTTTGAAACAAGCACATATGCAATGTCGCCCAGGGCAATTCAGCTGCATAACACTCGGTTTGCACTCTTTGTTAGTAAATTACATTTTTTTTTCCAGAGCAAAAACCCACTTAGCATAAAACCCCCTCTGTTGCTGCATTGCCACAGCAGACCCACCTGGTTTGGTTTCTTTTCCGGCAGTGAGAACACATGAGGTGGAGCTCACAGCCCCGCAGACCATGCTCCACCATTGCACATTCACAGCAAGCCCCACTACTCACGGGGTCCAAGTTGTTCATGCAGCACAGGAGAGGTTAGGGGCCAAACCTTTTGAGTAACTTTTTCACTTACAGCTAGTGAACACTACTGCAGAGCTGGCTATTGAACCTTGTAGACATGAAGAGGAGAAAGATTCTGACAGAAGCTGCTCATAAATTGGTATATAAGCACCAAATCTAGATGTGCATGAACTTCCCAGTCATTGGGCTGCCTATAGGCATCTGTATGTTTAACAGAAGCAGCTGAGAAGCGTGCATCTCAAAGAACAAACTTAGTGCTCCATCCCCCACCAAAAAAGAAGCTAAGCATTTTCTTGCCAGCCTTCTTCCCCCTGCAGTCTGTTCCCACACAGATGGCAAAATGTTTTTTAAGGCCTTGTACTGCATGCTCCACCGAAGTCAATGGGAACCCTGACACCAACTTCTCTAACAGAAAGATTGAATCCACCAACTCAAGGCCAGAAAAATGAAAGCTTTTTTTTCTTCTACAAAAGAACAATCTCAAGAGGATTAGGATGGTTGCCAAATGGAGAAACTAGAAGCACTTCAAATTGCTCCCAATGACTCAATTGACCACAGTGATGTTAATCCCTAGAGAACAACACTGTTGTGGCATAACATTAAGGCCAATCATTATCAAACAAAGCTTCCACACAAACATATGTAAGACCTTATTCTCAAGCAGAAACGAGATGTGCATTTCCAAGCGCTCCAAGGCAGGCTGAGCAAGGGAGCATTAGAATAAACTTTAAAAGTCCAACTCAATCATGAATCTTCAGAGATGGTCAACCTGAATTTTAAGGGACAGAGTAAGAAGGACTGTTAATCCTGTGTCTGCTTTACAATCAAAAACACTGCACAGCTGCAACATGCCCATGCACAAGCCCCTCTGCACCATGCATCTTGCCAGTAGATCTCCCAACACGCTTGCACAATGGGCCAGGCCCAGAGCAAAGAGCACCCATCTCAGCCAGGTACTGTCACAGGGTCAAAAGGGCAACTATCACCACGCATTCTCAGTCCACGTATTGTATGAATCAGGCTTTCAACATAAAACAAAAAAAAACTATGTCTACTTAACATGAGTAACAGCATTAATAGGTTGCTGACAACGTGGCACAGCTACTTGCCAAGCTCTTGACTCCTACCTTGAGTCAATTGGTCTGTTACTTGAAATCTGAACCACGCCAGCTCAGTAAGGTGGTACCAAAACAGGACACAAAAACAGTTTCTACAGTTTCCAAGTACCTGGAGGGGAACAGGTAAATACTTCTACCATTTTTAAGAGCTTAGCCCCAACTCCGCTCCACAGACATTTCTGACCTTCACACACCTCAAGCTTGTAGGATATTTTGCTCTTGCGGAAAACAATGAAGTTTACAGTTGAAGCTTGCACCTCATTCTGAGGTACAATCTCCAAAGAAATACAAAGCACGACCAAAGAAAATGCCCTACTGTGTTAACAAGACTTTGGCTTCAGACTGCAAATTCAGCCATTCCTGACTGCTGGCGCTCTCAAGTTGGTTTCCTTTCTTGCTGATTGTTATTTTTAAGATATTCTGGGCTAATGGTATGATAACATTAAAAATCAGGAAAGAAAGTGTGACCCTGGTTGAATACTCTTTAAGAAAAGCCAATTGAGAGAGCAGGTCTGATATGCAGCATTGTCCTCTCCCTGAGGAGATGATGCCTGAGCATTCAGTTATTCCCGTGCTGGACACCAGTGCCCTCTGCACAGATGAAGAGCAGGTTTCCCTGACACAGCTCTACCAGGCAGATACACAAATACCTTTCACAGAGGAAACAGTATACGAAAACCCTCAGTTACTTTACACTTACTGCTGATAGGGAAAAAAAAGCGGGGGTGGGGGGAAGTTTTAGCATAATGCAGATTAACATTTCCGATTCTGAACCTAAGAAAACAGAAGCTATGAATGCTCAGAAGAGAACACCACATGCTAAGCGCACTGACTGACAAAAGGTGTTGATGGAGTCTACCAGAGCCCACTATCATTTCTTCTTGTTCACTGTGTAACAATTCCCCAATTAACCAGCTGCTTGAGGCAACTAATTAACATGCAATTGGCTGCATCCAACTAAAGCTCAGAGCACCTCAAGAACATGACATGCTTCATAGGAAAGCCCAGTAAAGGCATCAAGCAAAGAGTAACAAGAAAGGGGCTTCAAGTACTATTTTACAAGGTTTTATCAAATTCAACCTTTGGCATCAAACTGACTTGCTCTTCATTATCAAAAATGTTTACTACAACAGTATTTAACAGATTGGCATCATGAATAGTAGCTAAGTAGAAAAACGTATTTTTTTGTATTAACTGCTATACAAACAGGCACATTTAGAGTCACTATGGTAATCGCAACTCAGGTGGCAGTAACACAAGTAATTTTTGTTCTTGCGTGATCCTCCAATTTGCCAATTTCTTAAAATCCAGACAGAACTTTAATATTAAAAGTAAGTATGATAATCTACTGTAGGTCTCATTTTCCTTATGTTTCACAGCAAGGCTGGCAAACAATACATTCAATTTAAAACTATCTTTGGCACCCTTTCTCCAACAGGAACTAAGTTCACTGAATTGGCCTGAAGTAAAAATAAATAAATCAAGTCTGACCATTCCAATCAAGTACTTCTTAACGGAAAGGATTTTCAAACTGAAGGAGAAAGAAGAAACAAGAAGTCCCTAATACTCCGTACTGCCTTGGCTCATCCTGGGAGAGATTACTTCTCACCTCACAGAACCACACCTACGCTTCTGTTGAAACTTTCGGAAACAAAACAAGCAGATCAAAGCTTTAAATGCTTCTATCTTCAGGATTATGTTATGATGTAATCTACTTTATTATTGTCCTCTGCGTCTTAGCAGTTTCTGTTGTTTAGCAGGGTAACTGCTTCAGAGATAAGCTGTAATTTCTTTAGTACTCATTAAAGTGAGACAAAGACTAATCTAACTAGCAAAGCCAACATAAGGATTTGCACAGACTTCACATAACTCTGTATCAAGCTCCTAGCGCAGTGCGAGCAATTTTGCATCAATCTATTGCTGCAGCCCTGTGACAAGCACCAGGCTGACCTTCTAACAGCCTG
Organism: Steatornis caripensis; assembly: GCA_013398225.1. Taxonomy (NCBI): domain Eukaryota; kingdom Metazoa; phylum Chordata; class Aves; order Caprimulgiformes; family Steatornithidae; genus Steatornis; species Steatornis caripensis. The sequence goes on from VZSC01015656.1 coordinate 192,493, forward strand.
TAAGACAGCCCAGCACTTCTCCCACAAGAAATTCATGGCTAAACAATGTGATAAATTAATACATGCCACTAATCTGCAAATATCTAATCCACTTCTGCATTATGCTTAAGACAGGGTTTTAGTTTGCTGAACAGCGGTGAAAGAACCATCATCTTTGAAAGCAGCATGTAAGACCGATGCTCCTGAGCACAGCTGCTACTCCTTCACCTCCAGCTGCAAAACCCTAGCAGAAGCAAAAGCAGCAGCACAACCAGCAGCAGTTGGGACTCTACACTTGAGATGGAGGGTCCATAACCTTTTTCTCAAAGTACTTACGGCAGGCCTGTGGTAGAAGAGTTTAGCAAATGACCCAAGAAAACTAAGTTTCAGATCAGATAACTACTACAAGGATATTGCATTACATTAAATTTCTCAGTCTTTCATTCATCTGTCAATTCTTCTCTGTCCTTCCTGCTGTCATGATCCTACCTAAAAATACCAGTCTTGTTCACATATCTTTATTTTTGTCTGCCTTCTTTTCTCTCCTTTTATGCACAGATTCTGTTATTTTCAATCTATCTGCTCTCCATTTATGTTCCTACCACTGCCTAAAATTAAATCATGGAGCCGCATTTGCATCTGATTAACACGTGGCCTGTTCTTCATTATAGGCTTGATTTGACATCTGTCTTCTAGACCTAGTAACATCAATTTTTCTCCCATTTAAATTGTTCATGTTGTCTATAGCCAGAGAAAACTTGCTGGGAAATGCAAGTATTAACTGGATGTGTTCTTCTGAAAACACACAGGACCAAAACGCGGAAGACTTAGTGCCTTCAAAAATAGCTAAAAAGCTTCTCCTTCACAGGCTGCTCAAACACCACAGCAAAGCCATCCTCTGGTCAGCTGCCATAAGAAGGAAAAGTCCTGCCCTCCACACTTCTACCTCTCCTGCATTAACACTCCAGCTCATCTGACCCTGGGCAAATCAAGTCAGAGAAAGAAACTCATCCTTTTTTTTGTTTGTTTGCGGGGTTTAGCTTTGTGCCAATTCAGCTCCCTACGTTTCCTCATCGCAAGATCAGACATATGCTAAAATCTGGCAGAGCAGGAACGAGGAGGAGGGGAAGAAAACTGACTCTTTCTGCAACAGCGTGTACCGCTTAAGCTCAACACTTCTGCTAAACCGCTCTGTAGTGGTACTCCTGTTAGTTGGTAAAAAACTCTAAAATTAGCTCACACAATCTGACAGTCTAATAGGAGAGACTCTTTGTTCTTGATACAGATCTTAAGGTACAACAGCTCAAGATGCTGAAGTTGAAAGTATGCAAAAGTGGGGACATTCAGGAACTTCCAACCTGGCTGAGTATGGGAGACTTCATCCTCCTTGTTGCTCCACACTTCAAACCGGAGCGGTGCTCCTCTACTAAATGCCTGGGGTAGAGGAATGAAACTGTGATAGGAATTCATCACATCGCTGCTCAATGGAGCAGCTGTGATCCGTACTGGCACCAAAATCTTAAAAGCTATCTTGCAGACTTCAGCAAGTGATTGCCTATTAGCACAGCCACCGATGTGTTCTCAGCAATAGCTCAAAATGAGAGTTTCTATGACAATCTCCGTTAAATACTAAAAAGTATACACATTAACTTACACAGTATTAGAAGTTTAGCTTTAATAAGACCAGTCTTATCACACCCCCTTAGGTTCCTTGTTTAGAAGCATAAACGTAATTCCTGTTTCTTGGATAATCCCTTTATTTTTTTTCCTCTTAGATGGAGCGTACAGACTTGACAAGCTGTGTGGGACCTTGGACAAGCAACATTAGCTGCAACACTTCACAGATGTTTAAAGAAATACTCATAAAATAAAATCTTCCAAAGTCTGTAATTGGCTTAAGCAAAAAAAAAAATAAAGGACCTTGATACTGCCTCAAAAAATGACAGTTTACCATGTGCAACTCAGAAGTTATATTTACAAAGAATCCATCTATTGACCACAACTCTTTGGCAGAGCTGTGTTCCCAGGCCAAGTGGAAGAAGTGAGTACCCAATGGAGGAAATTAGGTGTTTTATAAATGCTTAATTATCACTGTTCTTCAAGAAGACATATGACTTGGAACATAAACCAATGCAATTTAATTTATTTGGTTCTTATCCTAACAGAAACATTGTGTGGTTTCTTCAAACAGATGAAATTGGACACCTTGCATATCATTAAACTCCCATGGGATCAGTGCTTTTCAGACCTACAATGATATTTATAGAAAAAGAAACAATGCTGGCAAGAAAAAATTTTGTTATCAGATCATATTTCCTCATACCCAGATTAACAGTACTCATGTTTCAATCCTCATACCGAGACAGCAAAAAAACTTAAACATGCTATTTTCATTACTGTACAAGTAATTTTCCTTTTTTGTGTTCATGTATGCAACAGCTATCGGCATCTACAAAATACAAAGCTGATGTTGTAACAGATATTGTGATGCATCTTCTAAACGCTACACAGTATCTTCCTAGTAGAAGCTAAAGAGAAGGATACTTCCCTTTCCCCAGCAAGGGTCTACCCTAAGGCCTCCTAACAGTTTGCAATCGTCTTGGGGACCTTAAATCCAGTGCTCTGTTTTCAGTCTCAACAATTAAGCCAGACACTTCCAGAGCTCTGAAACAAAAAAATCTAAAATTCTCACCTTTCAACCTTTTCATTAGTAATTTGCAACAACACCCATTGAGTGAAACTCTCACGTCACTCAAAGAAAAAAATTAACAGCTAAAAAAAGTGTCTTTCCCTTTTCTGTCTTTGAACTGACAACTGAAAATACATGTAAAATGCCGTTTTACTTCCAAAGATAGACTTCTGAACACAAACCTATTTTGTGCTATCAATCTAGACAGATCAGCTCACTGTCTGCTACTAATAACCTTCATATGCACTACTATAGCGAAATAAACAGATCTCTGGTCAATATTTCTGATTTCCAAATATTTCAAAATACATGGACATTGGTGAAACTGGAAAAAAAAAAGAGAAAGAAATCCGTTCCCCTCAAAAAAATAAAAAGAAAACCCCTAAGAGACAGTAACACCGCCACCACGAGAAAACGCTGTAAGATACAGCACACACAGAGCCATCTATAAGGGATGTGGGATGACCCAAAACATACGGGATGCTGCCAGGCATACTACCTATTCACACATAGACCTAGTCACACACAGAGACATAACGAAGACCAGAAAGCCCTGAAGCCCCTAAATACTCAAAGCCACCTGAAGCCTCAGGTAGCCTCTCAGCTCTCAGGAGCACCGTTCCCAAGGAGAAGTCACCCTTTTGCCCGTCCATCTGCAGAGGTGCACTCGCAGATGCTAAGGCTGTGGTTTCAGTGCCTTTCATTGGACACAAGTCTGACATTGTCAGGACATGATTCCCACCTTATTCCATCTCTTGTCCATTTACTGCGAACACCTCTCCATGAGCCTGCACTAGCACAGAAGGAACCGCATCAAGGAACTGACCTACTTCTGAAAACATTCCTCCCCAAGAATACAAACTGCATCAGAGCGGAAACTGCCAGGAGTTAAAGAGGACCCAGGATAACCTTTTGCAAAAGTGGGATAGATCTGTGCCAGACTGACATGTCTGTGCAAGCATGGTCTGAAAAGGTGGAGGAAAATAAAAAGTCAGCTAGCATGGAGATTTCCTCCTCAGAAGGGCAGAAATGTAATAGTTGTATATTTATAATAGATTTTTCTTTACTTAAGTAATCATCATACTTTACGCATAGTATCTCTTAAGCTTATAATGTTATTTATTGAAGGAACAGCTGCTACCAGCCCATCTCGGAGCTATGTAGGGTAAGATGCATGGGGAGATGTATCTGTAAAGAAAATAGCAGACAACTATCACAATAACTCTATATATAAGAAGGAAAAAAGAAAGGTGAAACCCAACAGTAGAGGTCCATTGCGACGTCTCCATCAGGACACCTTCCGTGCAGTATCGCATGTGCAGAAGACTAACATCTCCGCAGATCATGTCCAATGCTGCACAGCCCCCTGAAGTTTCTTGAGCTTCAGTAAGGCCAAGAGCTGGGCCATTCGAGCTTTGCTCCCTTCCCTAGGTATGCAGAGAGATTTGCACTAGCATGGTTATCCAGTCCTTTTGCAAACTTAAGGAGCCAGCCACAAGCACAGAGAACAGCATGCTGAAGATAATGTGAAACACTTTCATCTTGTCTTATACACCTTCAATTCAGCACGTCTTTTGACATCTCGATCGTATGCTAAATGGTTGTGTTCTAGTTCAACCAAGAACCAAAAAAAGGCAATAGGACTACCCTGCATACAGTCATTGCAATTGTATATTTCAGAGCACAGAAAAAACAACTGTATTCCTGGCATGAACTCTATGCCAGTGGAACCCGTCGATTAAGTTGAGCCGTCCATGTAGTCCATCATATGTGAGAAATCCGAAATTTCTAGGAGAAAATCCAGCATCACAGCTTCATTAAACACTGCAGTACACATTTACCTAAGTATATATTTTGCAGGTAATCCTCTTGCATTTTTCACTCTTTTTCCTCCCTCAAAGCACAAGCACCTTCCTTCCCCAAGAAAAACATGTTACTTTAAAAAGAGTCGGAAAATTCATCATAAAACCAGCAACATACTGAGATCCTTAAGTTTTTCATTTCATTCCTTTTTGGGACATGCACAAAAAAGGTCTGTGTAGGGAAAAAACCGAGACTATCTTTTTATTATTAACAAAAGGTTGGTGGTACCTTGCAACATAAGCCCCAAGTTTTATTNTTTTCCTCCCTCAAAGCATAAGCACCTTCCTTCCCCAACAAAAACATGTTACTTTAAAAAGAGTCGGAAAATTCATCATAAAACCAGCAACATACTGAGATCCTTAAGTTTTTCATTTCATTCCTTTTTGGGACATGCACAAAAAAGGTCTGTGTAGGGAAAAAACCGAGACTATCTTTTTATTATTAACAAAAGGTTGGTGGTATCTTGCAACATAAGCCCCAAGTTTTATTAGTCACTTGATTTTAAATATATTTAACTGGTAAACTACAGAGTTTGGGTTAAAAAGCTCCCTCTTTCTCAAGAAGGCTATACTGCGAGCATACTACGGTTTAACTGCAGGATAAACACACCATCAGTAGCAGACCCTACATTTCCAAAATGTAAGCCTTCATTGAAGCAAATGAGATTTAAGCACTGGCAGACGGAGTGAACTAAATCAGCTTTTGCAGTGGACCAAAAGCTAATTAAAAGCAAAGACTTCAATAATCAATGCAAAGAGTGCTAAGACAGTGTTCACCCAAACTTTTAAGCGTGACTGTGCACATCTCAGAATATACCAACACACGTTTCTCTTGAAAATGTCATTTGTTTCTAAGGACAGTCTGTGCTGCCAAAAATCTGTACGTTTTCTGTGATGTTTCATTAAATGGATTATTCTCCTCAGAGCAAGATGTATGGCTTTTCAAGCTGCTGAATTTAGAGTAGTACAGGTTTAAAATTAATTTTCTTCTTCAATACAGTGGCTATTTGGTTCAAAAAACTAGAAAGAGCATATTATGCAGCTTAGACAAAAACAACAATTCATATTAGCATGAAAACGACAAGGTAACATGGAGAGAATCCATTATCAAAGCAGCGAGACCATTTTCATTGCATCTCTAATTCTCTTCTCAGAAGAGAAGGCCGAACTATTTTGTTCTTTTAAAAATCATCACTGTTCCTGATAGTTCAGCAAATCCTTTAACACATCTTTAGAAGCTCTAAACAAGGACAAGGACTAGAGAGGGAGGGAACCGCTGCCATCAGTCCTGCTTGCCTGCCTGATTCTGCCTGGCATGGACCCTAGGGCAACAAGCACAGAAGGATTATCCGAGATGGCTGGCAGTCGGGAGCCAAGAAAATAAATAAAAATGAAGATGGGGCAGTCCTCTGATGGCCTTTTTGGCTCATCTACAAACCAGGGCACTTGAGGACTACTTTGAAGCCAGAGGTTGTGGGATGAATTAACATCGAAGCCTTATTATGGTCACACTTCAGCTTGTACTGGATCCGGCTAAGCAGCAGCTCTGGGTTTCACCAGCAACTTACCTCAACATGTGGCGTAGACACAGAAGATTTGAGCAAATGACAAGAAAGTAATTTTTGGAAGTATTATGATTAGGTATTAGAAGTGTCAATACTGTTCTGTCAACAGTTATAATGAATTATCTGTTATCTGAATTCACCCTACTATTTTCTGCTCCACATAACACAAAGATATAGTTAAGAGCATAGTAGCGTGCACTCAGAATCCTTTTTTTTTGGTCTGGGGAGGACTTCTGTAAGAAATACACACTCAGTGCAAGATGCTCATGGATCTCAGGGACGTTTAGAAAGAAAGTGGACACATACGACTTTACGAAAGAAATCAAGCAGTCATGATACAGTTCCAGAGACGCCAGGTGTAACACTTGCCAAAGCCAACATATACTCTACACCTGAAGTTATTCTAAGCACCTAGCCAAAGATCTCGCAGTGAGCCAGCTGCTGATCACAAGGCACAACTAGATCTCCAGGCTCCCAGGTTTACACACTATCCACACAATATCCAGACCCCAAGCTAGTTTTACTACAGTTTTGGTTTGGTCTTGGATAGGGGAGTGTGGGGGAGAGGGGAATAATCTTCAGAACCATTCCTTTCCATTCTGTTCAACCCCACGCATACTTAAAATGGAAATGAGCACCTTCAAATTAAATGAAGCGGGGGAAAAAACCATGCATTAGACAAAATGAATTGTTTGCCAGCTGTGAGTGTTGTTTTTGCAATGCATTTTGGACACTGAGTTCAGCACAAACGGCAAAATAATTTCAGTCCTTCAAGGAACTCATATAATATACCCCAATTACTAGACATAAAATTCAGCACACAGTGGCTGTTCAAGATTGCTAATATAATAAAACATACACCAATATCTCCATCTAAACACGCATTCCGTTTAAACAGGGAACTGAGTACACCTAAATTAACTTGCTACTCTGCATATTCACGCACGACTGAAAACATCTACTTTGCCAAAGGGCAGACTCCAGACTGGTTTTATGAAAATTGTTTAGCAAGACAAGAAGCTGACTGGTCTCCAGCATGAGCACAGCCAGCTCCAAAACGCACTTTCCTTCAACAGTAATGTGTGTGGGTGGAGGTAGCCGGCTTCTTCCACAACACAACCAACAGCAAAATCCAGGAGCAGCAGCCCCCATCTCTTGCAGGACATCAGCTAACCCCCCCAGGGGCTGTTAGGAAAAAATTTCCCTAGGGGGCTAGTTATCCAGTAATTGCCTAGGGCAGGGTTTTTCCAACATCCCTCTGGAACAGCTGGTACTGCAGTATCAGCAGCAGGACTACATCGACCAATAGCTTGATTTGAAGTGTCAGCTAGTACACTCACAACGCATTAACGATTTTGGCAGATACACAGGTGTAACCACTCCATTTACATTAATGCAACATTGCTCTAGCACTTACAGCACTTGCATTTGACAGCTGTTTGCAGATTAGGCCTGTGCCATTTTACTTTTCAATAATGGGTACAATTAATACAACGGCATGCTAGCTAGTTTGAGATTAAAAGACACCACCAGTAAATTGTACTTGTCTAACCAGCATCTCATTCCACCCAACAAAGCTTGATTTTGCTATATTTTAAAAAAAAGAAAAGCTACCAGCTTCGGCTGAACATGGGAGAGAGCGCGGATTTGAAGGCAGAGGAGATGGATGTGCTCTGCTTCCAGAATCACTTCCTGTGACTTCAGCAGCAAGAGCTTAACTGAAGTCAAGGAAGTTAGAAGGTAGCACTCAAGAGTTATCTTCCATTTTCTTTCAAACACGTCTGAGCTTTGTCATCTTTAAACTGTGCAATGTGGTGTTGTCCAAATATAAATCCAGACAGTTCCTGTGCTGCACTGAGCTCCCACTCAAAAGAAGCAAAGCAACAACAAGTGACATACATCTTTAAAACACGTAGGCGGTTCTGCTTATTCCCTGATCCTCCCTTCCTGCCCCTGCAATGCTCCTCTGCTGCTACTTCCTGCACCAAGACTTCAAAATCCACCTACGTTTGCAGTGGATGAGAGGCAATGATGACAACCTCAAGGAAAAGATACAAGGCTTCCAGCACATCATCTCTGCAGGAAAAATCTAAGTCCTTCTGTACCTGATGCACCTTTCAGCCCAGTGCTCTGCCCACCACCCAGGCATCTGGCTTTGCATTGTCAGGAAAAGCTCTTTTAAAACAACTTATAAGGAGGCAGAGGAATGAAACTACTTGTAAGTTCTACTGAAAGGCAAGATTTCCTCTTTTTTTTTTTTTTGAAGATACCCTCCATGGAAGAAAAGAAAGCCAGATGCTACATCGAGTATCATTTTGGATTAATAGCAGTTTCCTGATAAAAGTTACTAACTTGTATTATCTTAGAGCCAAGGAGCCACAGAGCAAGATCACCACTGTACTTGCTCACTTCTGTCCAGCTGGCTCCTTCTGATACATCCCTGGTGTAAGAGCAACTGCATGCACAGGCTAACTCTGCAGGATCCACCCCACTAGAAGACCATCTCTTGCATTACAGCCATCTGTACAGGTATCTGCAACAAAAACCAGGATGGAGGAATTTCTCAGTGGAGATGCAAGGGGGAGGGGGAAAAAAACCCCACAAACCTTACCGTCCCTTGTTCCCTGTCATTTCAGGGCTGTGCTCAGAGTCGGGAAAGAACCCCAGCACCTCAGCAGAGTGGTACTAACAGCTGCTGCTACAGCAAGACTGAAGAACCAAGGAAGCTGCCAAAGTGCCAGGGAGCACAAAGAACACAGATTCAGGCAGAGCACTGGTCTGCTTGATTAGCAGAGCATATACACTCAGTCTCTGCCTATGCTGAGAAAAAACACAGCCCAATAGGTAGCAGTCCTTCTTCCAGGGAAAAAAGGCACCATGAACAGGAGAAAAGGAAGGAAGGAAGGGAAAAGGTCGTATTTGGCAAAAGTAATCAAAAAGGAGATTTCTACTGCATACTATTCCAATGCAAGAGGTACCACACCTCAGCCTTGATGCCTATTGCTTCCTGCCAACTGCAAAGTGTAAATTTACCCCATTCCCTGGGCCTGACAGGGTAAACAGCTTCGAGACAGTGCTTGCTAAGAGTAGAAGGCAAGTGGAAAACCACCTCGTTACCCCCAGGATACTAAGCGTATCTGAGGCCTCAAGCAACAAGCGAGTCTCCACAGCCAAGAAGCCATTTACTAGCACTTCTCTGCAGTAGAGCCCTTTCCTGGACAAAGCCAAAGCCCAAGCCCACCATGCTGCAGACCCAGCCACAAGGGCACGGAGAAGGCGGCAGGACTATGGGAGAAGAGTCATACTGACCTGGGAGCTTCTTTGGACCCTGCCAGACTGGATCAACTTCCACATGGCTTTTCATTTTAAGTTGCTGTTAGCATATCAGACCTTTCTAATATTCACTATCTATTTTGACATTTATTATCAGCATTAAAGTACAGGGACTTACATGATTCCTCCCCACTCCAAAACCAGCTGCTGACAGAGATCCCCGGTGCCACCATGTGCTCTTATGCCCCAGACCAGCTTGCCCGTTCTCCACCAGTGTCCTACAACCAGTTGTACCATGCACCTCAGGTGTGCGGGAGGGATAAAGACAGGGCAGGACAGCCAGGACATTGGCATTTTCCCACAAAGAGAAAGCCTACTGGTAAGCACAGCAAGGAATGGGTTTTTAAGCCAGATCCCCACATTTTAAACCACCACAGCAAAACTGGTCACTTGAAGTTAATAACAGTACACTGCTTAATCACACACATGTAATAACATAGATCAACTAAGACCAATAAGATGGCTGCCCCATTTTTAGGGAGTAGACCTGCCAGCACCTTGCCCCATGACAGGGCAGAACCCCTAAGCTATGCTTTTAGACGTAGCTAGAGAGACACTCTAAAATTGTGACATGATAGTCTAATATTAAGCTAATGAACTGTAAACACACAAATCAAGGCTATCGCCACACTGGAGTTCAAGTACTTACCCTTAAAAACCCAAGATCTCTCCTCCTCTGCTTCTCCCGTCAGGAGAAAATTTCAGGTTTGCAAGGAAATTCAGGTTAAAAAGGGACCTATAGAGGTCACCCAGACTTTCCTCCACTCCAACCAGGGCTTATATCTAAGCCAGACCAAGTTGCTCGGGCCCTTGCCTAGTTCAGCTCTCCCAGTCTCCAAGGATGGGGGACTCCACAGCCTGCCTGGGTACCTGTGCCACCGCATGGCCACTTTCATGGCAAAGAAGTTTTTCCTTATATGCAGTCAAAGTTTTCCTTATTATTCCCTTTGTCATCTAACAGTATATGGCCACTACCCTACTACCTTCTGACTGCTTTTGCTTTCCTCTTCCCTTTACTTTTTAAAAGGACTTGTTTGTTTTTTAAATGCCACACAAAATTTCAAAATCGCCTGACATTCAGCTGAGATCTACAGCTCCGAGTCCTTGTTCTGGAACCCCTCCTTATTTGCAGCATTTGTAACTGAACTGCCAACCTACTGAGCTATTCATGCCTTAAAAACCCCCAAAACTTTCTACTCTTACTTCCTGTAAATTCACAAATTTCTTTCACTGATTCTCTACTTTGATCTTCTTATTCCTTTCCTCACTCTTAATAATTTCACTATGCATAAATCAACTTTATTTAGATAAATCAAAGGAGACAACACAAAACCAGAAGAAACCTCTGAAACCTTACTAGTAGGTTAGGTTTGGTATTTTTGTTAGTGGTAAACAAAGACCTTATGAAATTCACAAAGCAATACTCTTAGTAAAAAGATGAAGGTACTGGTGAAGAATCAATTTCAATAGCCATTACAGTATTTTCCTTGAAATGAATATTCTAGACCATAAAGCCCAAACTCAGGAAAAAATGAACAAAACACTGCAAGAAACAGAAACAACAATCAATGAATGAAAGGACAGGAATGAAGATGCTAAGAGTGCAGAGATCTAAAGAGCGAGTTATCTTGCTTTCTAAAGAGACATTTTTCACAGGAATTGGTTTGACATTTAGGAAGCAAGACAGCTACTGCTACAGCAATAAGCAGTAGCCCCTGCTTAAAAAAAAAACAAAACAAAACAGAAAAAAAAACAAAAAACAAGAGATGGTATGGAAAGACATAAATAAGGACTACAGCAATTCAAGACATGCCCTTTTGTTTCATGGCATGAAATCCACAGTTTCTTTTCAAATTGTCACACACTGGTACGAGGTTATCACGCTATCACAGCATGGAGACAAAACAAAATTAGATCCACAATCTGTTCTTAGGACAGAAGCGAGTGGGTAATAAGTTTCTGGTCTCAAATATGAAATCAGTCATTGTGACTTCATCTGTAGGGCAAGCTTTTTCTATTAAGAAACTCTGAATGGTTCAGTGTGCAGCAGAGACCAATAACTCTGGACTGCCCCAGTGTGTTTCAGTATCATGGTAGGATGACAGAAGTAGTGTTACAGCTGACTCTTTCAAGATCAGCCCAGACAGAACAAAGGCATTTTAAAGAACAAACTGTCACCCCAGCTTTATTCAAAATACTTCATAAGCACGAAGTTCACTGTGCATACACTATACTAAATTATCACCCGAGGGCAGAAGACAGAAGGGTAAAGTCGTCTATCAGCCTCAGCGACTCCCAGCAACCAGGCTTTGAAGCTGTTTTAATAGGGTCTGGGGACAACCTCTTTAAAAAGGACAAAAGGCAATGGAGCAGAAGAGGAAAAAAAAAAGAAAGGGAAGGTCCCTACAGATTCAGTTCTCCAGCATGCGCCTGCACTTTGGTGCTCCAGAGGAAGGACCACCACAGCTGTTCCCGAGGACAGTACTTACTTCCTGGCAGTACTGGAGAATCCCTTCCTTTGTCCCGATGCAGGTCTTGGTGCCAGAGGGGTCTGATTCCCACTTTCCGTTCTGCACGTTCATGTGCATGTTGAGTTTCCCACAGAACATGGCGATTTGAGGCTCTGCCAGCAACCCAGCATTTCCATCAGCAGGCACCTGGCAGGAGAAGGGAAAAAAAAAGTTTTAACCTCATGTCTGACAGTTTGGTCCATCCAAAGCAGAACAGCTCAAGCAAGCCTGAACCAAACTCTAGGCTTACCCACCCACGGCAGCAAAGCCTGAAATTGTGCGATTTGGGCAGATCTGAGAAATGTAAGTAAGGTCTTCATAGAAATCCAGAACACAAGGGTGTAACACAGAGTTTAACGCTATAAACAAACTCTCCTGGAGCCCCAAATGATCACCTTATCAACTTGGGCTACACACAGAGCAACATGCCGAGTTGGGACACAATAACAGACATTTAGTTTTTCAAACATACTTGGTACACTGGTGCTGTATTGGGGGGGGGGGGGGGG
>VZSC01015656.1:205137-220764 GCA_013398225.1 Steatornis caripensis
GGGGGGGGGGGGAGGGGTGTCACTAACAATCAGCAAAAAAGTAACAAGTTTTTCCTCAAGAGTTTCCTAAACAAACCCCCCACAATGTACCTTCTTTCAGGACCCTCTCTAGTTCCTCCAGCTGTCAAGCACTGAGGCTGTACTTTTTAACACCTTATAACGGTGGCAGGTTAAAAGCAGCAGCTTCCACCTATGCTCTGTTTCAGCTGAACCTCAAGAAGCAGCAGCTGGGGTGCCATCAAAATGGGGTGCTCACAGCAAAGCGTGACAGAACACTGCCTACCCAAACAAACGCTGAAACACCACCCATGCCTATGACAGGCCCCCCAAACAGCAACGCCCCTACCGTCCCACACAAGCTGCTGGGGTACGGAGCCAAGCACCAGAGATGCCCCTCAACAATGTCCCAATTAATTCTGGAACACTCGAAGCTTCCCACCTGCAGCTATAAACCAGCTTCACCCTCCTCTCCCACAAACCTCAGTGCTAGTTTAAATCCCTCCCTGGAGACCACAGCATTAAGACAAAAGAAGAGCTTGCTCTCTCTCTCAGCCCTCTGCCCTCGGGTACAACCAAGCTCTGAAGCGAGTNCTCCTCCCCCACAAACCTCAGTGCTAGTTTAAATCCCTCCCTGGAGACCACAGCATTAAGACAAAAGAAGAGCTTGCTCTCTCTCTCAGCCCTCTGCCCTCGGGTACAACCAAGCTCTGAAGCGAGTACTTCCTGCTAACACCTTCTGTTTTACCACCCGAGAAACACAACGCGAAGATAAACCTCCTCTTCGGGTTGGGTTCCTCAAGAGAGGAGTCAATGGCTCCCTCCCCGCTGACCCTCGAGCTCCAAAGGCGAGCCTGTCGCATTTGAGGTACAGCGGAGCATGCAATTATGTTTAAATACCTATTTTTAGATTTTAATCTTGTATCCAGAAGGCTTCTCAAGGGGAAAATTAAAAATTCATTAAAAACTGAAGAAACAGAATTACTGTCTTACAAGGGGTATGCACACCCCCATCTTAGTTCCCCCACTCTTTGTTTACGCATATNCGAGGTACAGCGGAGCACGCAATTATGTTTAAATATCTATTTTTAGATTTTAATCTTGTATCCAGAAGGCTTCTCAAGGGGAAAATTAAAAATTCATTAAAAACTGAAGAAACAGAATTACTGTCTTACAAGGGGTATGCACACCCCCATCTTAGTTCCCCCACTCTTTGTTTACGCATATAAAACTCATTAATTTTTTTTTGTGTTTGTGTAGAGTAATAAAAAATATCACACCAAGAAACATTGCAGGAGTCCACATCTAAGTTAAAATGCCACAATTAAAACAAGTATTTGTTCTCCTGCCTTCTTTAAGATGTTAACACATTACCACAACTTAGCTTAACAAAAAAAAAAAGGCAGAAACACTTCTCCTGGCAGAGTTTTCCCTTTACTGTCTCAATTTCTCTCCTCCTGTGGAACGAGTAAGCTCTGTACAATTTAACAGTCAACCACCACTGTCCTTCCACTGGGTAATTAGAGAATTTTCCAATAACTGGTATGACGCCTTGTCCGGCTTGCCTTGATCAGTAAAACTATCACATGCTTAACTCCTAGCATCTTCAGAAATTCAGCGGAGAGCATCTCAAATGCAACGCATCTGTAACAATTATTCGCAAACAAAAAAATACTCTGAATTAAGCATTTTTTTCTTTATAGATGCAACACAACCCTATCAAAATGTCAATAAAAATAGAAGCGAGTCATTCCACAGGTGACGTGTGAATGTGAACTCTATTCACAGTGAGCTCCTCCAACTGAGATATCTATTAAATTAATAAAGCACACAGCAGTCATACTGTAGCAGATTTTGAATAGTTTTCACTCAAAATCAGAAGTTGTAAATTTATGGAGACCTTGCCTTCTGGTTTTATAATAGGGAGCTTTTTGGTATTTTTTGCCTTAGCTAGGAAGACGGCTAAAGTTGGGGGGAAAAAAAAAATGTAGCCGGTTACTCGGAGTGCTATCAATTTAACTCTAACAACGTGACAACCTATGACTGTCTACTTAAAATCTCATTCCCTTCAGAAAAGACATGACAGCTCCCAGTTTAATGAAATTACCAGAGCAAGTCATGATCACATTTATCTTTCTGTATTTTGAGCTGACAGGGCCATACTAATGAACTGCTCAGCATAGCACTTCGTCTTATTGATTAGGACAGCTAAATGTTTCTAATCATAAAGAAATACCAGAGCAATTAACAGACATTGTAAACAGAACTAAAGCATTTAGATCACGATCATGAATAATTCAAACGCTCAACTTCCCAAGCTGAACTCTGTTAGAGAGTCCTTAAAGCAAGGATAGTAGGTTAATGGATTTGTCTGTTACATCTTTGGCTAAGAGGCAACACTGAGCTTTGAAATTAACTTTTTGGACACATTAAATTATTTAATATCAGAAGGTAAGTGCTTGCTGTGTAGCCCTGGTGTTTAAACTGAAAGCCTCTCACTTTTACTAATAAGCAGCAATTTTACACATTGCATTTGCAGCATGGTACCTGTGAAGCTTGCAGTGACATTGCGAAGTTTTAACCGGAGAACAGACTCGTCGTTGAGATCGCCTTTGTGCTATCTTCCTACTCTTTCTGTAACATACGCCTCTAATCCAAGATTTTTGCCATCTGATACTTCATTTCTGAAGAAAATAAGAAGTTGATCTGCTATGGCACTTTTTCTGATGGAAAACTGGCAGCTTCCTGCTTGTCAAGAAATTACTCTGGCTGCACAATCCACAGGAACAGCCAACATTGATGGAGGCTTTTCTGCAGAGATGATGGTCAGAACACAACAGCCTAGGAGCATTTTTTGACATGAGAGCAAAAGACAGGGGTGTTACCAGACCTGACCTTGGCCTTACCCATCCTAGATTTAGAGCTTCTGCTGGACATTTTAATGACACCTGAGCAAGATACTCCTATTAAGAGTGTATAACTAGAAGATTGCCCCCCGATTCCATTTTGCAAGCATATGCTTCATAGCGTTGTTGCTTCCATTTTTCCAAGAGCGAATGTCACAAACACAGTGACTGACAGTGATTGTAACATTTAAGAACAGGGAAATATATACATTTTTCAGATCATTGGCCAAAAACCTGCAGCTACTGCATTAAGCTATATATTGCACTGCACTCTTCTACATATTGTTTTCCTCTGCAATCATTCAGACTACAACAAAATTCACAGGAAAGATGAAATACATGAAGTTAAAAATCTGTTCTTGGTTCAAACTAACAGATAATTAAGAAGAATATTTCTGATGCCACATTTTTCTGGTTTCTTCCCATTTCTCTATGCAGCCCTCCACAGCAAGCCTACACAACACACAACCTATTGTTAATTTTACCAAATGGAGTGAAGCAGCAAATGAAAACTCAGTAGCAAGATGCACCACGCTGCAGCCCACCCCCCCTCCGCCAGTGCCCTGCCATGGAACACCAGCGCATTCCCAAGGCACCTGCTGAAAAGGGTGCCTGGAAGAGATCAGTCCTCGTAGTCTTGGTTTTGGGGGATCTATTTTAATCCAGGGCACATTCCTAAATTAAGAACAGTAAGTTAAAGCAAATAATTCAGAAAAGTACTGTTGCCATTTAGTTTTGTAAGGCTGATAGATATGAGGAGAAAAATAAGAGTGAAGCCTCTCAGGCTCCTTTGGTCCAGACTAGCAGTGCTGGGCCTTCTCCAACACCTTCTGCCTGCACCTCCTCTCTAACCTGGGGTCTCTCCCACCTACACAAATACCAGTTTTATAAACACTTCAGTAGTTCCTTCTGTTTTAAAACCTTCATTACGACAAGTAATCCAGAGCTGATAACACCTGCACACCGATTTCCAACCTTGCATTGTAATTCGGCTCACGCATTCAGCGTGGCATCTACTCGTAGGAGAAAGTACAAAAATCAGTAAACAAGGGATAGTCTTAACAAAATTACTGCATACCCTTTCATCTCTTGTGCAAACATTCAGAAGCATTCACCTCCAACACGCTCATCTGCGTGTCTCATGGGTTTACACACATCTTCTACCTTTAGCTCTTATGGCAGCCTCTGCCATGGGTTTTTGCCTCTTCCCCAAGTTAACAGCCCAGAAAACTAAATATGCATAATTTTTCCAGCTGATGCATTTAATGTACATCTACGCTACATGACCATTTGAAGACTAAAGCTGTACCCAACACCACAACTATATTTTCACACGGACTGCCCTAGAAAAGCTTTTCAGGGAATGAAGGGTACACTAGAAACTGCTGGTGGGTCTATCCCACGATCTCCAGGTAAGACACTGAAAACGTCACCGATACATTGCATATCACACCAAGAGAAACACACCACTTGCTCTTCAGCTCTCCCTTCCCATCAAGTTTGTCTTGAAGACCTCGAGCATCAGAGCGCTTTGGGAAGAAATACAGTTTGGTTTTCTCCCCCAGAGGCTATGTTGTGATGATGCTTCACTACCACAGCAAAGTCAAAAACAGAAGATTAAACCTAGCCAAGATAACAACTAATTTTGAAACAGGTCTCCAGTCTGCACAAGTTACCAAGAATAGTTTATTAGGTGTTAGGTTAACAGAGACATCCAACAGCAGTTCCACCACAAAGGGGACTGGACGTTAGTATTTCAGGGAGGTGGGCCAAAAGTAGCACTTCTTCTAAAACACATACATTTAGAAAGACGAAAAAGAACTCAAAAAAAAAAAGGCAGGAGAGTGAAATGAGAGTAAAACCCAATGAGGTGATAAGTCCTTTGTCCCATATGTTCTGCGGTAGCATTTTAAATACGTGAATTCATGAATCACAGGTCACATCAGAGATATATCCAGCTACATTTGTATCATTCAAGCTTTCTTCACAGCCAACGGTTTAATTCATTAACATTCATTCACCGCCAAGAAAAATTTTCTGCATTACAATGCAATTAAATAATCTAGAGCACTGATCTACACAGATAAGCAGCTTCTGTACAGTAACGCTGAGTAACAAACCTACAGTCCGGTTTGTCACAATAACGCCTGTAGTGGTAAATCTCTCTCTCCTTGACTAATCTTAAAGCTCTCGGGCAGATTAGCCTCCCAAAGATTAACTCATGCGACACAAATTATGTTAACAGCAACTGTTTGCTTTATTAGTATTCTGCAGAAGTAAAAACTCCAAGCATGTTAATGAAACTGTAATCACATATTATTTTATCTACTTTGCACACAACCTCGAAGAAGTAGCAGAGCTTTTTTTCCTGCCTCTTGGCAAATCATTACATAACAGTTAGACCAATTAGCACGCGTTCTAAAGGTAACTCCAAAAGTTATGCTCAGGTTCTCACAGCATACCCAGTTTTCAAAGACCAAAGAAAACACTACTCATCCCTTTTTACAAGGCATCTGGATCAGAGATCAATTTCTAGAATGGGAACTACCTAAATTTGAAAAATGGCAATGACAGGATTCTGAAAAAAAACTACCTCAATCGATCATACACTATTCAGAAACCTCTGTAAGTACATCACTGATACGTCACAAGATGTTCAAGCACTAGCCTGGAAATTTTGAGCAGAAAATAAAAATTATTAAATTGTAACACATTTTTTAATTATTAACTTTCAAAAGCGTAGCAAGGGTACAAGCTCTTAAAGGATGCGTGACAGAGGTAACGCCCAAGGCTGACAGCAGGTTATCCCTTAAAGTCTCACAGCATTTCAGACCCCTGTCTTCCAGCCACAAGACTCATTTCACCTCCAGTTGCACGCATCTTCCCGCGTGCTCCTCTGCTTCGNCAAAAGTGTAGCAAGGGTACAAGTTCTTAAAGGATGCGTGACAGAGGTAACGCCCAAGGCTGACAGCAGGTTATCCCTTAAAGTCTCACAGCATTTCAGACCCCTGTCTTCCAGCCACAAGACTCATTTCACCTCCAGTTGCACGCATCTTCCCGCGTGCTCCTCTGCTTCGCTTCCTTATGAGCAGCTAAATGCTGAAGTGCTTATTTGACAGTAAAGAAATCTGTAATATCTTTCAAGTACAGGTTTTCACTATTTCGCCTACTCTTAAAGAGAAAGCATAGCACGAGCTCGTTCTTTAGGTGAGGATATTAAAAAAAGGCAAATCCAATCAACACTAAAGACTGGGATCAGAAGACAACTCTAAGAAAAAGTTCACCTGTATATAGCTGCTTACCAGTTATGACTACTTTGGATAAGGAAAGGAGGAGGACATAATCCAACTGGTTTCCCTTCAGATTGTGTCAAATAAATATTTACAAACCTGGACAAATTAGGGCAAGGCGGCAAATCCTAGTAAAGCCACCTGAACGACGTTGTTTAATTACCGGAGCCTGTCTTTGAAAACAGGTGTTTTGTGGTATTTTTCTGTTTGTTTTGAGAGGGAAAACAGGCATTGCAAGTATGTATTTCATGTAAAAACATCAAGTTAAATACAAAACAGAAAGAAATAAGACATCATGCAATCATTAAGAGACTAAGATGCAAGGAATATGTTTCCTTCACATGTCAAGATGCAGTACAGAGATGCCTCTGCTTTCCTCTCTTCCAGCCCTGGTAATTTAACATATCTGTTTGAGGAGGGGTGCAAAGGGTCTCGAGTGCATCTGTGCACTCCATGTCAACACAGAACTTTGGATGCCATTTATATGATTTCCAAGATCTCAAAAAGAATTCTGGTAGCAGAGTATAGAGGACTGAAAGAAGTTTATCTAATTACAAAATTCAAAAAAGGAACACTCTACCTAAACAGAAAACAACCCTGGAGTTTTTTAGCTCATTACCATTTCATCTTAACATCAAAAGGCCTTTTCCTATCAAACACCATTATTTAACACAGAAAGCCTAGCCTCTCCTCATCCACTCTGTCATTGCTTTCTGCAGTCACAGAAGTAATTAGTGTATTTGCTAATAGTTCTTCACAATTCCTATTTCAACAACAAGTGTTGGCTTTGTTCACAACTAAGGTTATATACTCGGAAAACACAGGCTGCAAGGTTTTACCCTCAAGAGGTTTTCCATCAAAGGACTGAAGCAACACAACTTCACTCCGGATAGCTCTGCTATTAACTTACAATTAAGGACTACAAAATAAAATAAAATAAGCATCAGACCTTATATGTGCTATTATTAAACATCAAAACATCAAAAAACATTCCCCAGAGGTCCCCGAGACTGCTTCTATGTCTCAGGTTGTTTTATTTTGCAAACACTAACCTGAAGCCACTTTCATAAGCCTTCAAAGTGTATTTAATTTCTATTAATTGCTTCATTTGCAATTACTTTCATGGAGAGGACGTTCAATAACAACCTCCATATCTACAACTTACTCAAGAACAGCAAATGCCCTCCTCACTTCAGGAGATGATTAAAATAATCCCTCCCTGCTTTCCATTTTAAATGCTAACACCAGTTCCAGCCCTTCAACTGAGAAGTCAGTGACTACAGTTTTAAGGTTCAACAACTTCTGCTGCCAATAAAAACCAAAAAGGGGTTTTGTGATTTGTGATACTGTGAAGAATTAAGCGTACCCAAGTCACACACCACCCTTCCAACCAATGCCTGTACTTCTTCCAAACTTTTATACCACTTCCAGGGTGAAATCTGAGGTTTCTCGCACCAATTTGCATGTAAAGCAGTTTGCTTCCTCTATGACTATTAACAAAATGAAAAAAATCCTATCGTTGAAGTGGGGCTGTTCATAGCTATTTTATCCTATAAAGAACAGAAGTAAAAATAAGAAGAGTGTAAAAGGACCCTCTGCTTGGCCTTACACCACTTAGTAAGCAGAACATGAGACAATGTTGTTATCCCCAGTGGAAAGACCGAGTCTCCTCCACTGAACGATGTCCGGTCTGCTGCACCCTACAAGTGAGTATCACTGCTCAGTTCCAGAAGTCTATGGTTCAAACCGAGCAAATGCCATGCTAACACAAGCCTGTGTCACCAGACACAAAACAAATCCATGGCTTCTTGCCCGCTGGTTAACCATCACCTTTACAGCTGAGTGCAACAGAACCCTGACTGCCAGAGTTCCTATTTAAGCCATAAAACACTAGGTATTCTTCCAGTTTTATTAAGTATCTACTCAGAACACAAATGCTTTGAAGACTACTTGTATTTGAAAACCTGCTCATGTGGACAAGTAATGAAAAAATCACTTTCTTTCTTATATAAATGCAGTCAGGACAAAAATATAAAAATAAAGCACACAAATTAGAACAGGAGAAAATATAAAATCATTGTCTCCCCACAATTTTAAGATGGCTGTTTGTCAAAACCAAGGAAAATTTTCCATCTTCCAACTTCTCCTTAGAGACCATCGGTGACACAAGAAGCTGTCAGAACCAATATGAATAATTTAGGAACAGTGTTTTATTGTATAATGTTAATACTGAAATGGCAGCAGCAATTATGGTTGTCAACAGCCTACAGAAATAGGTCAAAAAACATTTCGGTGACTGCTCAGTAAAACTGCTCCCTCCTGCAAGACAAATGTTTCTGGCAAACAGTAACAAAAAGGGCCACGTCCCTAAACCACACAAAACCGTGGGAAGACCCACATCTCCTTTACAAAACGCCATCAGCTTTGGAGAAGGTCCAGCACTCAGTGAACTAAGAGGCACCTGAAATTTGGTTGAGAAACAGACTCCATCCACAAAAAAGCTCCTGAAAAATCAGAAATGTTGATTTGCCCTGCCTATAACCCGTATCTAACCCATGTGTAAATACTTGCGTGCAGCATTTATGTGCACATTATGAAGCAGGCTTCATAACGCTTCTATAAACAGCAATGCCAAAACGGCACCACAACAGTGCACTGCCCACCTCTCCACAGCAGCTCAAGGACTGCTTGCTCCAGAAATATATTTTAAAAGCAAGTCTGTCTCCACGGCTGCAGAGGAAGCAGCAACAGCTTTCTCAAAACTATCTTCTGGCAGTCAATCGTTCTCCTCACCCACACCCTTCACAAGGTCCTGAGGCATATATTGTATTTGTTCCATATGTGTTAGTTTTAACACTTCCCTCCAGTCATGTTCCAAGTACCCGTAGGATGCTATTCGAAACCAGGCCGAGGCATCTGTCTACACTGAAATTAAAATAAGTATCGAAAACAAACCAAAAATATGCCAGGACTAAGTACCGAGTTTACAAGTCTATCTCACAGAGCAACTCGGAGGTAGGCGCTCCTCTCCCCACACTGCTGAGCCACCCAACAACTGAGTGGTTACAAGACATATTTGCAAGACTTCAGCAGAAATCTTGCTATCGTATCCGTAACAAAGAACAGACCTGCATACGCATGTACGAACCCAGACCCAAGAGAGGAGGGGTGTCCCCAGCCAGGGCCCCTGGAAACACCAGCAAGCCACACAGGGGACCACGAGGGCAGCAGAAGCCCAGCTCGTGCACCCAGCCTGCCCAGCTTCACCACGAAAACACTTCCATGCTCCTGTCACAAGCACCAAAATCTGAAATTAAGCTACAAAAATCAACATCCATGAATGTGGTCATAAATGTGAGGGAAATATCTGGGGCAGGAGGCAACTTCCAGCAAGCCAGGTAACGCAGATTTTTGTGTCAGCTACACGAGCATAGAAAAAATGCCATTTGTCTACAAGTACATACCGTGTCAAGTGTTTCTCACCCACCACAATCACCATGAACCCTGCCACCAGCAACACGGCTGCTCCCCCAAAACCCCCTGAAACCCATGCTCCCTTAAGCTTTACCTGACTTTGCTCACAACCAGACCATCAGCGCAAGTGGTTTGATACACGGGATGACCAGCCACAGCGAACAGGGTGGTGCAGGAGTGGAACACGACCAGGACTCTTCTGGACCTATCTTCAAGAGTCCATAGTCAAATTTATGGATTTTGCAGCCAGCAATCATTGTAACAGCAACTGAAAACCCTCGCGCCCACCAGGTCTCTCCCCAGCCCACAGGTACCTCCGCATGGTTTAAGTCACACTTCAGTATAAAAACCTGCCCTTTTGCCAGGAAAAGAAATGGTGACAGGTGGGTTGACCTAAATTATCCAAGACTAAAATGACTTTCAGGAAGCACTAAATCTACTGCAACACCAATTAAACACTTAACAGGACCAAAAAAAAATTGGAAAAAAAATTTCAGATTTTACAAGCAGAATAAAAAGTGCATTAAGAAGGCAGAAGTAAAAAAAAAAACCACACCACAACAATCTCACTCCCAAGCTGCTCATTTAGATTTTGAAAATAGTCTTTGGTCGTCTATGTGGCTACATAACGTGTGGACTAACCACAGCAGGGTAAACAAGAAAAAAACCTCACCCATTCCTGTCAGAATTAAATTCCCTCTATCTCATCTGAAAAAAAAGAAGGGGGAGAAAAAAAACCAAACCCATACCACAATCCAGCAGGTACACAAGTTTGAGGCAAGAAGTGTTTAACGATACAAGTAAATAAAACAAGTGTTATGATTTCTTTTGGTATATCTGTATGTGTAGAAATGCTAAGATACTGCGTTTAAATCTCACCCCCCCAAAAGTCTGTCATTACCCCAAAAGAAACATACCCCTGTTTTACAGAACTGAATTAAGGTTTTGCACTCAAATACATTCATTGTAAACCATCGAGTCCCAACATTGTATTTTCTATTTCGATGCTCAGAGCCACAATCACTTATTTTACCTTAAATAAATACACGCAGTCTGAGAAAGAGTATTTCACAGCAACGCAATGGACTACAGAACTATTCTAAGCTCAGTAATAACTTTTGCATTCCTATTACACCCATGAAACTCACTCCTGTAAAATTGAAACTACAAGGTGAGAGCAAGTATACAAAAAAAGCCCTAAATGAGATCCAGTTTTCAATTAGATTAAAGCATCTGGTTGTTGCAAAAGGGTACTCGAAGTTGGTGTAAATTATATCTTAAACCTATTTCAATGCATGCTTACATGGGAAGGACATGAAAAGGAGAATTACTATATGCAGAGCCAGACTCCACACCATGAAAAAAATTTAAATTATATCTGTCAGGTCAAAAATCGAGGCACAATCCCAGCTCAACAAATTTAATCAACAATTTAACATCTGAGCAATGCCAGCTTCTCAAATGAACTATATAGCTCAAGTGTCAGTGCTCTGTAATTTATTGACTTCTTTTTAAACAGAACAGCAGTCTTCAGGAATTCATCTGAAGTGGCTGTTGACTTTAAGATAGTTTCACATCTCATTCATCACATTTCCAGCATCTCATTTGCTTAAGCATCTCATGGAAGTAAATTCTTCTGTACAGTATCTTCGTTCCTTTTTTTAAGCCATTTATTTTTTCAACTCTTCCTGCGGAAACTGGGCTGCAAAAGGATAGTTTGTGAGAGAATACTATTGAATTTGAGGGATTGCTAACATCTTCCTTCCTTTCCATAAAACTGTTACTACTTAACCTCTCACAGAATCATACCTTTAATTTAGAAGCATTCTGAAGAAGGGAGAAAGGAAGAAAGGAAAGAAGGAAATAACTTAAATTACCTCTTCAGCACTGTTTTTATTCTTTTTAGATCCTATATGGGATGCTCATATGGGCAAATCAGAAGACTTTGCTTACAGCACAGACCCAAAACAGATGACAGTATGATTTCAAACACCTCTGTTTAAATGTTTGGACTTGTAACTTTCTAAATAATAGTAATAATGAAAACTTTTTGAAATAGTATGAAAACTACAACATTCGAGTTGCACTTCCAAGCACGACTGTCATATGACTGATTTATTACAGAGTGCTAACATCCTATATTTTTCACAATATAGTAATCAGACAAAGTAAGTTAAAGCAGCCCTGGCCCAGGCTGCCCAGGGAGGCCTTGGAGTCTCCTTCTCTGGAGAGATTCAAAACCTGCCTGGACGCATTCCTGTGCACCCTGCTCTGGGGGCACCTGCTTTAGCAGCGGGGGTGGACTGGGGGATCTCCAGAGGGCCCTTCCAACCCCCACCATTCTGTGAAGTATACAAAGCACCTGAGTTTTGTGGAAACAAACTTCCTTGAAAAAGAGATTTGGAAAATCCTGCAGGCTCACATTGTTTCCGTATCGTAGAAAGACAACACTAAACTACTGAACTCATTACTCTAAACCTACAGAATTATTACTGCAGTGGGGGAAATAAAGAGTGCACTTCACAAGCTCCTCCAAGAAGGAACAGAAGCTGCAAGCCATCTGCTTCGTAAATTTTCCTTGTGTTACAGTCTGACCGAATAAACTTTTATCTACCCGAGCAGAAACTCACGACAGCCAGAAGAACTGAAGTTTTGCTTGTGAAACAGGACCTCCAGTCTGCACCAACTGATTTTCAAAGGAAGCTCTGAAGTTTATATTTTATTATCATTATTATTTATTTTGCATACAGTTCATCAGGCACCCTCAACACAGAGGCACAACCTGTGCTGCTGAAGTAACTGCTCCACAGACCACGCTGCTTACATTATTCTTCGAACGATGCAGAATGTATCCTCCTCTGCTGCCATTTGGCTGAACCACAAACATCTGAATGGAGCCATGGGAGAGGTCGGATGTAACTCACTGGTTTTAACATGAAGTGATTCAGCTATTTTGCACTGTTACAGCACTCCATACATATGCCGAAGGTTCCCCTCATCTTCATTTGATGCAGAATTATTCTCTGCCCAGGTGGCGAGCCTGTGACTCAGTCTTCTCTGCAAGTTGTCCGACTGGTTGACTTACTAAAATTATTATTAGTAGTAATAATAACAAAAAATTCCCAATTTCATTCCACAAACAAAGCGAAGGCTAATTAACAAGATATTTCTGGCATTTGCTGACTTTAACCATTAGCTTTCGGCAAGGTGAGGACTCAGTGACTGCTACAAGGAAGAGTGCATCCGCAAGATCCTTCCTGAGATATTATTTATGCTACTCAAGATGCCAACACGTCTCTAATTAGACAAACTTTTTTTAGCTCACAAAAATACCAATATGAGCAAGCCAGAAGGAACTAATCTGTCAACACTAGGATTAAACAACATAGCAAATTACCTGGATTACTTTTCTATGCATGTACAAAAGCCTGATGCTAGCTGACCCATAACACAGTTAAATTGATGGCTGACAGATTTTGATTCATTCCGAGTTGAACTGAAGGTCCAATACTTCAATCCTTCCCCCATAAAGATGTATGAAATTCTACCTCTCTGTAATGTCAATACTGTGATGAGAAGGGAATTGATACACCCTTAACAGACATCCCATGCTGAAACAGATCCTGCCCTGGATCTCTTTTTAGGGTACTTGAGTCACCCGCTACTAAAAAAGCTAGGGGAAAAAAAAAACATCCAAACCCTACTGTCCTGCTACACGCAAGCTTTCTTCTACACCATGGTGCAGCAAGCTGCTCTTTTTGAGCAGCTACTCCACGTTCAGTACAGGTTTTCATAATAAAAAATTTAACTATCACGATTTTTTTCACAATAGTCATGTTGCACATCAGACAGAAAGCCTGGCCTTCAACTTCTGATGCTATGCCCAGGGGTCTCCAAGATGAAGCCGTTTCTCCGTCTCTCTGCTTTTTGGCTCTAGCAGACAGAGACAGCTTATTTAATTTCACCCACCATGCCAAAACCAAGACCATCATTATTACATACATAATAATATTAATGATAAAAACCTAAGTAATAAAGAAACAGACCGTCAGAAGTGCTTAACAGAGAAAGGCAGATGATTCCACAATTTGGGGAAGAATTATAATATCCCACCATTCCCTCAACTGTGTACATTTCAAGTTTCCCCTCTATAATTTGCACTTTACATGTTCTTTTACTCATTAAATGCTACTATACTACACACATCACACACATGAACTTCATGTCATGGTGCTAACGCTCGAAACCAAGAACCCCTTCCTTCCCAGAACTTGCAAGCCAACAACAGGAGGAAGGAAAAAGAATAGGAGGAAGGAAAGATGAAGACTGGAGGAAGCCCTCACAGAAACAACACAACAGTTTTGTTCAGCATGCTGGGCAACAGTAATGCATGAGGGGTCACAGCACAAGTTCTCACTTCAGCAGAGATCACCCAGAGGGGTTTATACATACCCTCTGCACCATCGCAATAGACTTGCAAGTCAGTTATTCTATAGAACACAACTCTTCAGCTTGAAAAAACTAAACAAACCCACCCAAAATTGTACTTGAGGGAATTCTGACAGCCCCAAATCAAATACATTTCCAATGACACAAGAACTGGAGACAAAAATAATTATGATAAGCCTATGACGTTCCAAAAATCCATTATGTAATTCCAGAAGACAAAAAAGCAATTAATATGCAGGAAGCAATACGGAACAGGATGGAAAAAACCCAAACCACACTGCCCAATACACAAAGGTCAATGCCACAGAAGTACATAATTTTCTTCGAATTCACGCATTTTAAATTCTCAAGCCTTACCTGTGTTATCTTACAGCAACTGTTCTCTGTGCCTAAACAAATGTGTTTAAAGACAAAGCCTTCACCTGAATTCTTCCACAGATGGTCTTTACAAAAAGCCTTACCGATTTCACCATTTTGAATGTTAACACAGAAAAGACAGAGTACACTGTTGATGTTCTCACTCTTTCCTATTCACATGTATTACCACCATGGGTTCTGGATTTCCGATCCTATCAAGCGCTGTGGAGCACCATGACCTACAGCGTATGTCCGTACTTGGACCATTGCTTAGGTCTTGGGGGAGGAGACCACATCCTGTAAATTCAAAGACTTTATTCCAACGTGTTATTCTTATAACAACTTTCTAAAAATGCAGCAGTAGGAATCTCATGCAAGTATAGTTATGCAAAACTTTGAAACATGAGAAGAACTGTGCCAGACAGCTCTTGCTCTTCCATGAGAAGACTTGTTATTACAGAATCTTGTGCAAACATCTCGCTTTCAGACAAGGACAGAGAAAGTAACTGATGAAGAGATGAACTAGAAGCCAAAATTCAGGATGGGAGTTTCTGGTTTTTTAAACTCTACTAAGGACTCTGCTAGTTCCACTTGCTAGCAATCTCAATCTTGACGACAGTGAGAACAGAAGAGAAATGCTCAAATGCATTTGATTTGAAGGCTCACAAGAAGTATTGCATTCAAAAGGAGCATCCTTAAAGACTATTTCAAATTCATACTAATGGAATTCAACAGAATTTTATGAAAGAGGTTGTCCTGGTTTGGGCCAGGACAGAACTGATTTTCTTTTAGTAACTTTGCTTTTTAGTTAAGTCTCTTCTGAGAAGCTGCACTCTCTGAAATTAACTGCATGTTTTTCCAGACAGTAGCTGCTTCTAGCAGTGATAAGACTCCGTGTTTATAGTTAGTGCTGCAACATCAGAAGCAATGGTATGCAGAAAGGCCCTTGCTTATAGTTATCCCTACAGAGACCAAGGTCGATGCTTGCTTCTGCTGACTTTCTTGTGCACCGGAACTGAAAGAGCAGAGAAGTGGTCACACCTGCGACCCTGCGGTGGGGAAGAACGGGTCGGACAGGTGACCCAAAACTCGCCAAAGGGAGTATTCCATCCCATACGCGTCATACTCGGTATAAAGCTGAGGGATCACGAGGG
>VZSC01015656.1:221213-234106 GCA_013398225.1 Steatornis caripensis
ATATTTGTATATTTGCATATATTTCATTATTATTATTATAGTTAGATTAAAGCTGTTTTAACTTTTCTAACCCATAAGTCTCTTTCCCTTTTCTCTTCCCACCCCACTTCAGGGAGGGAGGGGGTTAACAAAGAGCATCTGTCATTCATTTAATAGCCAGCCCAGCTTTAAACCGTGACAGAGGTTGTGGTGAACTTTGAGGCACTTCCAGGTCCTCAAATGATACAGATAAATGAGATTATTCATTGTTAACTATTGTTATCAGATACGAGAGAAGTGACCCAAGTAAGACAACGTAATAAAGATGAAGTACTGTTTCCTTACCAATAAGTAGACTAAAATCACCACAGATCATTAAGTATAAAAAAACCGCAAAGCATTAGCCCTCTCCTACAGGAAAAACAAAAAAAATCTCGTTTCTTCAATCATGTGGAAACCACATACTTCAAGACCAAAAAACCCACAGATTTTTCAACACCTCCATTACGTTATTGCTATTTTGAACACGTAAATCCTTCAAACAGTTGCTTATTTGCGGGTATTTTTTATTTGCATTTTAAATTAATAATCTGGATTATTAATACATCTTGCTTTTTTTAAAAAGCATGAGCTGTAGCATGCTGATAACCATCATCACAAACAAACACACACTACTATGCTTTCCCACCTCCCACTTTTTTATTGAGATGCAGTAAGGATGAGTTATACCATGAAAGATGTCACACACTCTCCAAACATGGAGAGGAAGACAAATCTGTATTTGGTTACTGAGCCTGGAGCTCTACTGCAGGAAGACCCACCAAACACTAATGATGCCTCGTAAGTGGAGTACGAGAACTTTATTTCTACTCTCTAATAGAGAAACAAACACAATGGCTGGCAACTTTTAAGACTAACTAGGTCACAACGTGCAGTAAGCAGAAATAATGTTCATTTTATTTCACTTGATGCAACACCTAAGGACTCTAAGCAGGGATGCCGACCCCTCACTGGGAATTTGACCAGTGTACTAGATGGAGAGCACGAGTTCTACACAAGCTATCCATGAGCTGAACACTACAGAGCGGCAACACCTAACAGATTATTTCTCCTCTAATTCTCCTCACAGATTTATTTGCAAGATATTAAAAACTTTTTATGACCTACACTGACAAAACAGTTGCCCCACATTGCAACACAACCTCTTTGGATGTTTTTCCCCCTTCTAAAGAATGTGCTCTCTGAAGGTTGTATGTACTTGTTCTCGCTCTGTCTCAGGGCAAGAGACTCTTTAATCTGCCTTGTTTTATACAACAAGGTTTCACTTCACTTATGCTGAGAGGTTGAAAGAAATGTTACTACTAAAAATACTGCACAAAATAAAGCTCACATCAGGTATTACCTTAAAACTCTGCTCTTATTCCATGTACAGGCCAAGATATTCTAGAGCAGCCTGCAGCTGCCTTCCTATTTCCCACCTTCAGAAGATTCCTTTCATGTTCTCCTTCCCATTACCAGTCCTGTTCAGTTGCTGAAAGCAGCAGCTCAGAATACCAGCCGCAGCAACTTCCGTAGAATTCCTTGAAAATGCCAAGGGGAAAGCAAGAAAAGAGTAAAAAGATGACCTGAAAGCACAGCACAAAGCTGAAATGTCCAAGTAGGGAAGTCTTGAGCTTCACATCAGCTTTTGCACCACCTCAAGCACTACCTTCATACAGAAAGTCACCAAGAATTGCTTAGTGCTTTCAACCCAAGCTAGCTGAAAAGGTCAGAGACTTGCAGTGGAGCTCCTTCCAGGTGGTAACAACCACCTTCCACCAAGAGACAAGCTTGACAGTGAGCTATAAGCAAGCAGCCTTACCCCAGCTCTCCCCTTCGAGCTCAGGAAGGCATGCAGGGCTTCCCAGCGTTTGCTGAGATGTCAGGAGGTTTCAGCTAAAAACAGCACAGCAGCAGCAGCACAGAGGTCACCTCCAGAATCCCTGGCAACACTCAGGAGAAGACACAGCTGCTCCCTTACTTGTGCCCAGGCTAGGCATAGCCAAGCTAAGTGTTCACTGCCACGTTTAGTCTGCAGTGATGAGGTACTCCACACAACGCAGGACCTGAAACTGAGGATTTGTTGAAAATAAAGTGATTCCTAGTATTATACTCCCAGTATGTATGTGCATACCAATGGGCCTTTATTGATGGCATAGCTCTGTATCAGCAAATCACCCCCACCTGCATTACTTCGAAAACCGAGTAATTTTTAAGAGTCCCTCAACTTCTTCCAACCAACAGCACGGTTTTCCCTTTTGCTGATATGGTCACATTATCTTTCATCCTTGCTCTCTGGGGTCAATCAGTGTACATGATGTGGTTCTTCCCTCTGCTAACGTAACAGAGAATATTGTTCATCAACACCAGCATTGTTTTTTTACTTGCGTTGTTACAACCATGAGGAGAGTTGAAGTTGTTTCAAGGTAATCAAGAGTACTGTCAGAAGAACACACACTTAGTTTCAGATAAGCATCAAATCTAAACTAACAAAATAAGGTTATGAGACAGTGTGATAACAGTCACAGACTACTAATATTTCAGAGAAGCTGTACGAGTAATCACTTGATGTACTTCCTTTGCTGCAGACGCACTCACTGCAGATCACACAGCCTCTGGCACAGACCTCAAGCGACCTCCCTTGGTCTCCCATCCCGACCTCAGCACTGATCGACTTCCTGAGGGAAGGCTCGGCTCCTACTGCGGGCATCTGCAAAGCCTCACTGACCTCCTTTAAAAAAGCTACATACTTTACATAAAACATCCTACTATTGTAAAATGTGGAAAGCGTACAAAGTAATTAATGACATGATATAGACATTACTCAAGTGTTTTTTAATTCACATCAACAGAATAAAGAGTTTTTGAAAAGTGAACTCAGTTGTGTCAAATCACAATAGAAACAGAAGTACGGCACAGCACTGAGTTCATCCCAGGCTCCAAACTGCTAAAATGTTCCAAAGAGCATTAAGTACTGGTAAATGATCACACTGGGATTTTTCTTCCCCTCACCATCTCTTGACCTTGGCAAACATCCATTCACCTTATTGACTTCCAAATGCGAACTACTGTGGGAATTTTAGTTCTTCTACAACAATTTCTCAGCTTTTACTAGGAAAACCAGACTCATTGTTTCCACCAGGTGTGTCCTTACTCACAGTGAATTGGATTGCATAACCACGCCTTTCACTGTCTCCATAAATCTTCAGGATAGGTTTGCCCGGTAATTTTGGAGTCTACAACACGTATTTCTTCCCACACTGTATAGCAGAATAAATTAAACGCAGGTTTGTTTTAAATGTCAAGCCATCAGTTCTTAGCATTTTCAAAGAAGTACGGGATTTTTTCTGATGTTTGCAAGGTTTCAGGGTGGTCATGCCACCAGACCTTTTTGCCCTGTTTTCACAGGACTTCAAAAACTCTCTTCTTCACACAGATACTACATTCTGTCTCTAGCTCAGGCAATTTTCTTATTTCTAAGATACAAGCTGTCCAAACACGCGTCTACCCACTCTTGATTCAAAAATTTTTATTAAAATCTGTCAAAAGCAATTAGCCTGACTAAACAGACACTAAATCTATTTCAACCATCACACAACAGATGCGTATGATTGCACATACAGCAACATTTTAAGCACTAAAAAACCTGGTCTCCTGCACTAGGTCTTGTGTGAAATAACAAGGTACAGAAAGAGCAACACGAAGATGTTTTCACAGGTAGCGTAAGAGAGGAACAAAACCACCAAGAAGTTTCTTTTCTAGGTTCGGGACCATTCAGGTCACCAGCAAACATACTTCTGCATCGAGTGAAACGGAAGAAGCTTTAATAAGAGATGTCCAAACAACCTTCTGAACCATTGAAAAGCCACCACTGCCACTGAAGAGGAGACTGAATTAAAGACCTGCAAGAGTTTAGATCATACTTTCTGTGCTTGTGTGTTACCAAAGTATGCTGAAAATCTGGGTCGGAGCTGTAAGGCAGACAGACCTAGAAACGTTCCTACGTTAAGATTCCCCAAAAGATGTCTGTCCTGCTCCCCCACAACAACATCATATTTTACTAGAAAAATGAAGTAGTCATTTTCAAAAGCTCAGATAGCAGAAAGCGCCAGGGCCATTGCAGAGGCCGGTGCCGCAGTGGGCAGGACACGGTGCCCACAGGGAGCACGGCCACGCAGGGCTCACCCCACCGGGGAGGGATCTCAGGAGGGGCATCCCTCAGCGATGTGGCTACACAGACAGGACTGCATTAATTCTCAAACGTTATCTCACAGTACAGTAAGTACATTACTCTGCTTTCTACATTAAGGTAGCAAGCTTAATAAAAATAATCAGTGCCTTCACCCCATCATGACTTGCCCCATGTTGGCATCATTTCACTCAAAACGCACCACTGAGGAAGGCAGAAGCTTTAACCACACGGGTTGAAAAATCCTAAAGAGCTACTTTGGTAAATCTAGATTTGGCAATATGGAACTATTTTTACTGTACTATCTGTATATTAAACAGTTTGCAAAGTCTCTCAGAAAAAAATTATCAAAGTTATGATACAATTTACTATTGCTAAAATTTGATGTGAAGCGCACTTGAGAGTTAACAGCAAACTATTATAAAAGCAAATCCCCCAAATCAATTTTATTTACCAAATAGCTTCTTCAGAACACGATTCAAGCTCTCCTTCCCTCATTCTTTAGTGTACTGAAAACAGTACACTGCTACATAACCTGCATTGTCCTAGCTGCCATTCAGTCTTTCACAAATCCCAGGTCTCCACTGCAACACAAATAAACCCAAGCATTTACTCTTGGAACAGATCAGTGTTACATGGCTAATGTTTTCATTCTGAACATGCACATGCCATTTGTTTAGTACATTATCATATAAAAAAAGCATGTGCATGAAGGAAAGGTTAAGATGTTCTTCCCTCTCTGCACAGGGCACAGGACTGGAAGTGGAGCTTTCCACCACAAGAAGACATTTCTTTTCTTGTCATTGATAAAATGGGATGAGCTGTAACAAAAACACTCCCTACAACAACAGGTCCCTTCAGAAGAAACCAATTCAGGCTCTTCTCAGAGAGCAAACATGATAAGGAAGAGGGGGACAAGACTGAGGGGGTGGGAAGGGGAAGGAAAGGGCTCCTGCTTTTTTCCCCTTTTAGCCCACTCTACCTTCAAGCTTTTCCCAGGCAGTGCTGTTGACTCTTGAAAGGTGGAAACGTAAGATTAAAGCACCAGAGAAAGCATTTGCTACTAGTCAATCTGGAGCACTGCATTCAGTTTTGGAAACCATTTGTTACGGACAAACATACTGGGGCAGAACAAACACAAAGGCAGCATCAATTTAAATGTCTACCAAACTTCAAGGAATAGAAAAATCAATGCAAGGCCTAGAATGAAGGGGGCTGTCAAGAGCCAGTTTCAGAACTGCAACTGGACTCCACGGCAAAAAGAGTTCATTTATGTTCCATTCAAATTTTAAATTTATTTTTTTAATCAACCTTCACAGTCAAGACATCAGAAAGGTTCATCACATTTTCACCAACACTGACATTTTTCTGCATTAATTCAACTATAAAAGCTGCCCTTAACACAATTACCCAAGATAATTTCTTTCCCAAACTGATCATCTCATTTTCACAAACTCATTAGGCCATGAAATCAAATCTAGTTTGAACTTGCCAGCAATTGAATCTTTTCTTTAAAGTTTTAAGAAAAAGCACATCACGCATACAACAGCTCTACAAAACATCCACAGAAAATATTTCATTCAAAATCTTCATTTGTTGTCTTGGATCTGCAGTCTCCCTCCACATCCACCTTCACTGATCTAAGAAAGTCAGTTACTTTTAATAGTAACAAGCTTGAAAAACCAAAGGCAATACTACTACTTATAAAAACTAGTACATAGGTTGTCTAGAATACCCATCTCTGAGGTTTGGGCAGGGAAGAGGGGAGAAGAGGTAGACAAAAAGAAAGAAAAAAGACAACATTTTATTTTTCCTGCACAAACAAGATTGCTATAGTGTACACACCGGCATAGCAACGACATCTCCATCCCAGACACCAGCTAAACCCACTGGGGAATACAGACCTCTACCCAGTCTGCAAAGGATGCAAGTTAAAGAGTAAAAGGTGGAATTATTTTCCCACTGACAGAATATACAGTAACCTCAGGATAGTGTCCCAGGCAAACCCACAGGTGAAGTGTGAAACATTCCTCATCTGACCAGATCAACACAGTGGTGAGGAGCACACCTTGCTTCCCCAGAGTGGAATGACGCTTCCCCACGAAACCAGCTGCCACCGAAGCTACAGAAACTGCTTAGAAACCAAAACACTTATCACAAGACAGACCAACTCCAAGCGTATTTTCTGTTGACTTCCTGTTTTGAAAAACGATGTTCGAGTATCATGACAATCCCAGGGACTGCTAGCTTCTTATTGGCAGGATGGTGATGAACTGGGCCACCAACACAGCCGGGGAGCCTGCTCTTCTTCCACCAGCAGGGCAAACGGCTAAGACAACACATTTTGCACTACTACACAAACCTAACTGAAGTACACGTATGTATGTATTACATGGATTTTTTTTTAAATAAATGTTATCCCATTTTCTAATTCTCCATTCAGTTTATCACAAACAAATTACAAAAAGCAGAAAATAAACTTGTCTGCAGTCAGCGTAACAAGATCACACAGAGCAACATTTGATCTAGTCACACCAAGGCCAAATCAATGAAGAGGTATCCGCAAGTGCCTGAGCTGGCAGAACACCAGACCAGCCATAGCACAGCAACACACTGCAAAAGTCTGTGCAAAACTCATCTGTCAGCAAAATGACATATAGCGGTGGTCTAATTAACACCAACTTGCAGCAAGGACAATATGCAGAAGAAAACACAAGTATGCCTCACATAGTGAAAACAGAATCTGGAAATAATCAGGAATCTGAAAGCTGAATTCAAACCTGAGGCAATGAAGCAAGCTAACCCCTGCGTCCCTTTATAGCAACATACCACTGCGCCACTTGAGGCCATTTCCTTTCATCCTATTACCTGTTACTTGGGAGAAGAGACTGACCCCACCTCACTATAACCTCCTTTCAGGCAGTTGTAGAGAGCAAAAAGGTCTTCCCTCAGCCTCCTTTCCTCCGGGCTAAACAACCCCAGCTATCTTGGCCGCTCCTCACAGGACCTGTGCTTCAGACCATTCACCAGCTCCACTGTGCTTCTTTGGATGTGCTCCAGCACCTCAATGTTTGTCTTGTAGCAAGGGGACCAAAACTGAACAGAGTATTCGAGGTGGGGCCTCACCAGTGCCGAATACAGGACGATCACTTCCCTAGCCCTGCTGGCCACACTATTTCTGACACAAGCCAGGATGCTCTGGGCCTTCTTGGACACTTGGGCACACTGCTGGCTCGTATTCAGCTGACTGTCGACCAACACCCCTAGGTCCTTTTCTGCCAGGCAGCTTCCCAGACACTATTCCCCAAGCCATGAGCAGCCAAGTTTCTCCAGAAGAATGCTATCAGAAATGGTGTCAAAGGCCTTACTAAAATATGGGTAGACAACACCCACAGCCTTTCCCTCATCCACTAAGGAGGTCACCTTGTCACAGAAGATCAGGTTAGTCAAGCAGGACCTGCCTTTCATATACCCATGCTGACTGGGTCAAATCACCGTTTGCCCTGTACGTGCCATGTGATGGCACTCAGGATGATCTGCTCCACAACCTTCCCCAGCACTGAGGTCAGGCTGACAGGTCTGTAGTTCCCCGGATCCTCCTTCCAGCCCTTCCTGTGGATGAGCATCACATTTGCTAAGCTCCAGTCAACTGGGACCTCCACAGTGAGCCAGACTGCTGATAAAGGATGGAAATTGGCTTGGTGAGCACTTCCACCAGCTCCCTCAGTACCTTGGGTGGATCCCATCCAGCCCCAGAGACTTGTGTGCGTCTAAGAGGTACAGCAGGTCGCTCACCATTTCCCCTTGGATTATGGGGTCTTCATTTTGCTTCTTGCCCAAAGAAAAACTGGTCTTGTTATAAAAGACTGAGGGACAAAGAATGCATTAAGTACCTGTCGTGGTTTTAACCCAGCAGGCAGCTAAACACCATGCAGCTGCTTGCCCACTCTCCCCCGCTTCCTGGGGAATGGTGGAGAGAATTGGAAAGGTAAAGGGATTTGCAGGCTGAGATAAAAACAAATTTAATAATGGTAATAAACTAATAGTAATAGTAATAAATAATTATTAATAGAATATACAAACAAGTGATGCACAGTGCAGCTGCTCACCACTCACTGACCAATACCCAGCCTATCCCTGGCTAGCGATTCCGGAGGAGAGAAATCCCAAAACTACAATCCCAGAAGAGAGAGAAAGCGCTTCCCGGCCAACCCTCATCTATATACGGAGTACGCCATTGCATGATATGAAATATTTCATTGGTCAATTTGGCTGTGTTGCTCTGGTTATGCTCCTCCTAGCTTCTTGTGCATCTGCACACTAGCAAAAGTATGGGAAGTTGAAAAGCTACAGAATCACAGAATGGTAGGGGTTGGAAGTGACCTCCGGAGACCATCTGGTCCAACACCCCTGCTAAAGCAGGTGTGCCTAGAGCAGGGTGCACAGGAACGCATCCAGGCAGGTTCTTCATTTCTTTGCAACAACTAAAAACACCTGTATAGTATAAACATTCTTCTCATACCAAATCCCACAGTAAACCCAAAACATAGCACTATTCTGTTTACTAAGAAAATTAGCTGTATCCCAGACAAAATCAGGGCAATACCTCACCCTTCTCCTCAGCCTTTGTCACTATGTTTCCCCCTACATCCAATAAAGGATGGAGACCCTCCTTAGCCCTCCTTTTGTTGTTAACGTGTTTATAGAAACATTTTTTATTGTCTTTTACAGCAGTAGCCAGAGTAAGTTTAGTTGGGCTTCGGACTGTCTAATTTTCTCCCTGCATCACCTCACGACATCCTTGTAGTCCTTCTGAGTCGCCTGCCCCTTCTTCCAAAGATCATAAACTCTCTTTTTTCTCCTGAGTTCCAGCCAAAACTCTCTGTTCAACCAGGCCGGTCTTCCCCATCAGCTCTTCTTTTGGCACATGGGGACTGCTTGCTTCTGCGCCTTCAAGATTTTCTTCTGGAAGAAAGTCCAGCCTTCCTGCCCTCCTTTGCCCTTCAGGACGGCCTCTCAAGGGACTCCGTCTACCAGTCTCCTAAACTGGTCAAAGTCTGCCCTCCAGAAGCCCAAGGCAGCTGTTCTGCTGACTCCCCTTCCTTCTCCAAGAATCAAAAACTCTTACCGTTTCAAGATCACTATGCCCAAGATGGCCTCCAACCGTCACATCACCCACAAGTCCTTCTCTGTTCACAAACAACAGGTCCACTGGGGCATCTTCCCTAGGTGGCTCCCTCACCAGATGTGTCAGGAAGTTATCTTCCACAAGCTCCAGAAACCTCCTAGACTGTTTCCTCTCTGCTGTTATTGTATTTCCAGCAGACATCTGGTAAGTTGAAGTCCCCCATGAGAACAAGGGCTAGTGATTGTGAGACTTCTCCCAGCTGCTTAAAGAATATTTTGTCTACATCTTCATCCTGCTTGAGTGGTCTAGACTCCCACCATATCTGCTTTGTTGACCTTCCCCCTGATTCTTACCCATACACACTCAACCCTATTGTCACCATCGTCAAGATCTAGACAGTCAAAAAACTCCCTAGCATAAAGGGCCACTCCACCACCACTCCTTCCTTGCCTATCCCTTATGAAGAGTTTGTAGTCATCCATTGCAGCACTCCAGTTGTGCAACTCATCCCACCATGTTTCTGTGATGACAACTGTATCATAGTTTTCTTGCCACACAATGGCTTCCAGCTCCTCCCATTTCTTGACCATGCTGCATGCATTGGTGTAGATGCACTTCACCTGGGTTATTATATCCCACCTTTTTGGGGGGAGAAGCCCTAATTCCTACGCGACCATTCTCAGGTGCTTCTGGGGTTTCTAACACATCAATAACCCTTGTGTCTTGTCTTTGCTGTCCCATGGCTCTCCATGCCCTAGCTCCGCTGAAACAGCAGACTGAAGGACCTTGGTAGCACACTGTCCCACAAGCACTGGCATGCTGCCCCCAGGCTTATCTCTAGGGAGTTTGGTTTTATCCCTTTCCCCCTTCAAATCTAGTGTAAAGCTCTTTCAGTGAGCCCTGCTAATTCCTGTGCAAAGATCCTTTTCCCCCTTTGAGACAGGTGTACCCCATCTGTTGCCAGCAGGCCTGGTGTCATGTAGACCAATCCATGACCAAAAACCCCAAAATCCTGCCAGTGACACCAGGCACTGATCTGCTGGCTCTTCCTGTTTCTTCCCTCATCATTGCCTGCAACTGGAGGGATAGAGGAGAACACTGCTTGTGCTCCTGATCCCTTAACCAGCTGTCCTAAGGCCCTGAAGACTCTTGACTGCCCTCGGACTTCTTGTTGCAACTCCATTGCTAGCTACCTGAAAAATCAGTAATGGATAATAATCTGAGGGCTGTACCAGGGTAGGAAGTTTTATCTTCACATCTTTAACCCAGGCACCAGGGAGGCAGCAGACTTCCCTAAGAAGTGGGTCTGGTGTACGTACTGGGCCTTCTGTTCCCTTCAGTAGGGACTCTCCTATGACAGTGACCCGTCTTTTTTCCCTTATGGAAGCAGTTCTGGTGCAGGGCGTAGGCTGACTTAACCTCGGCAACACCTCCAAGCTAGATGAACCATCGTCCTCGTCGTTGTTTGGTTGCACTTGCAGAGCCTCGTACGTATGATGCAAGGGCACCTGGGGAGGTGGGGCAGTCACAGAGGAGACACGCCTGCCGTGCCGGGCAGGAACTTGTCACCATTCCCCCGGAGCTGCTCGCCTCGGCAATCGAGGTGATGCTTTATAAAAAAAAAGATCCTCTTACAGCAAGCAAACAGAGACTAAAACCACCCAGTTGCTCACATTTACTTAAGGCTCACTTCTCAACTTATCATTTTTCCAGTCTTTTCTCCTCAAGTACATGGGGGAAACATGTAATGCTGACATTATCAGGCATTTCTGTGGGGACTAGTAGCAGGAACACACAGAAATTCACAATAAACAAGAAACCTCTCTGCCATCTTGTCTAGATGCCACACTGACTACTGCCCTAAAAATGATTAATTGGAAAGAATTACTTTGGGTTTTTTTATAGCTACAGCATTGAAAGTGAAGTCAGTGACAGAAAAAAGCCCGATTCTGGCTGCTCTTTTTATTACTACTCCTGACTATAAACATGATTCCAACACTTTATTTTTATCCCAACTGAACAGAAATCGTAAGGATACAGCAGCAACAATAGATGTTCTTCTGAGAATGATGATCCTTAAATGACAGGCAGCTGTATAAAACACCATCCACATCTACAGACAGAATCATTCTGAGTGCCTGGTAGACAGAAACCTTCGAACTGCTCCTAGTACTTCTCATTTACACTCATTTTAACTTCAGCTATGGCAGAAGAATAAAATGAACAGCAATGCCTACTGTACAAGTGTTGGCTAGTTAAAACCTCAAGACTTAAACCACCCTGAGTAGTTCTTCTCACACAATTACTGCATCCCACAGGACCCCAAAACCCCCAAGCTTAAGCACAGCATATAACCTTTCATGCTGTGATGCTATGTTTATTTTCAGAGCAGTTTCCTTCCATTTCAGGATGAACTTGGCACACTAGAAGTGCAGAAAACAAGGAGCATTCCCAGGCTGCCAGGATCCTCCCTTAGCCTTCAAAGCTGTCATGTTTATTTAGCAGCATGTGCATGTCAGACAGGCCAGAACCACCTCAGACCCACACACCCTGCTCTGCCCACTGGGCCTGTACACATCAGAGCGCGTGACTGATGCTATTTGCCTCACTTGACATCATCATAAAGTACGGAGCAATACCCTCAATACATCACAAGTGCTAAAGTTGCAAGCATATAGTCTCACGTGATACATTAAAGTCTAAGATCAAATACAAATAGGAAGTGTTTTCATGTCAGACACAGTGCTGAGATTCCAGCATATTTAGATTTAGGAGTCCAGCTAGCAAGTCAAACATTTCCTCTATGTCATCAAGTTCCAGATCTGGTTTTTCTGTATCCTGAATCACAAATAACCTCAGCCTAGGTTTCACTAGGCTATTCAAATCTAATTGGGGCAGATGGACAGTGGCACAAACTTACATATAAACCGATCATGACTACTGCATAAACCTCTTGTCTTAGTCTCTTCATCCCTGCAAAAATGCATCAGTGCCTATCAATATCAAACCTTGTAACTTCACACTATTCATAAAACAGTAACTACATGAACTCAGGCTTGCAAAATTCTTGCTCCCACGAACGCACAGAGACCGAAGATCAACCTCTAGAGAGCCAACTTCAGACCAAAGCCAGTAGCCTAGCTTTCTGCATTAAAGAGTTAATGTCTCCCTCCCAGATGGGCAGAACATTTGACTTTTCATCTCATCCTCATTCAAGAACAGCACCTCGACATTTGCTTTTTGTCAGCCACCTCCATGCATTTCCCCTCTGCTGCCAACCTAACACACTGCAACAGCAACTCCAGCAAACATCTGAAAACCCTCAATAAAACTAATGATTTGGTGAGACTATTACTGCATCCATTGATGCTTATTAAACTTCTGAAAACATTGCTTGCTTTCGGGCGGGGGCGGGGGGGGGGGGGGNCTCGACATTTGCTTTTTGTCAGCCACCTCCATGCATTTCCCCTCTGCTGCCAACCTAACACACTGCAACAGCAACTCCAGCAAACATCTGAAAACCCTCAATAAAACTAATGATTTGGTGAGACTATTACT
>VZSC01015659.1:0-17731 GCA_013398225.1 Steatornis caripensis
CCTATTTCTTACACAGTTGATACACATGTGGACCAAACATGGGAAGGAAATACTATTTATGGAGTGAACAGAGGAAACAAAATGCTCTTTGAAAGTGCATTTGAGTCTTTTCTCCTGCCCAGTGTGGGGCTGTGTTTCCATCCCTGGAGCAGTTGTACTGGACACCCCTCTGGGTAAAAGCAAACTGTGGCCTGCGCTCTGCTGCCAAAAGGACTGTTGTGGTTTAGGTCCAGCTGATGACTAAGCACCACGTGGCCACTTGCTCATTCCTCCTCCCCTATGGTAGGATGGGGGTGAGAATCAGAAGAAAAAGGTAAAACTCGTGAGTTGAGATAAGGACAGTTTAATAGGACAACACAAGGAGAGAAGAAATTATAATAACCGCAGTACTAGTTTAAAAAAAAAAAAGGCAGCAAATCATGCACAATACAATTGCTCGCCACCTGGAACCTATGCCCAGCACATTTTCGGAGCCATGATCCCACCTCTCCTGACCAACTCCCAGTTTATGTACTGAGCATGATGTCATAGGGTATTGAACTTTCTTGGCTAGTTTGGGTCAGCTATCGTGGCTGTGTCTCCTCCTAGCTTCTTGTAAAAATGAACTCTATCCTAGCCAAACCCAGGACAGCTTGCTTCCTCTGAAAAATTTCCTCCTTTATTATTCGCAACTTTTTAATGTAGAAACATCTGGGGACATCACTGTATGCTTACTCTTCTCAGGGTTAATATAGGTAGTTGATGAAAACAGTCCGTTACAAGGGTTAATATAGGTAGTTGATGAAAACAGTCCGTTACATCACTCTACATGTACCTTTGCATCCCGTGACATGCTTGAAGGCCTAAGATAATGAAAACTGAAAGTTTGATTTAATCAGTTACTGTAGTGGTTCTGGCTATCAAAATATCTGAGTTAGGTGGTAATTGGTACAGTTTATTGCATTGGTAATAGCATATTACTGTGCTAACAGTCCGTGAAAACATTGTGTGTGTACTGCTTCTGAGTGATGTTTTAGGTAAGATTTTGAAAAGAACAGGTTATTATATGTTTACTGAAATGACTATGTGGAATATTTGTTGCATTTACTTTATCTGTTAATTTTATTATTACTTTTTTAAAAGAGAGAAACATTTGGTGTATTTTAAGTTTTGGTAGCTTAAAAGATGCTTGGAAATCCTAGACAGGTATAGAAAATCCTATTAGTCTGTGAGCTAAGTTTTATGCAGAGGGCTTTGACAAGAGAATTAAGGTACAGTAGTTCTGTGGAAACACACTGCTGTCATTCTTGCAGCAGAAATAAAACATATTTGGAAACAAGACTCCAGTGTTCTTTGCAGCTTGATTTGTGCTCCCAGTTCTGGGATATGCAGACTACAGTAGAGAACAGAGCTCTGTCTCTGGTACAGATCCTGGATTAGTTTATGATTGCTTGTACATTTTTGTCATTGATCAGTAAGCATGTGTTTATTACAGTATGTAACAGTTGAGTTTTGTGTACCTTTTCCTCAGTGGAAATAACAGTTCTCTCTTTCCCCTTAACCAGATACCAACTTTTTGGCATAAAAGGTGTCAGAATAGAATTTTTCTGTTTAGATATTGTCTGATTTCCATTGGACTTGGTTGATGGGACCATAAAGTTTTAGGAAGGACAGGCTGGTGAAGAGATTACAGCTTTCATATTTTTCATTGCTGAGAGTAATGACAGCTTAGGTGAATGATTACACATGGGGAGAAAAACACATTACCCAGGACAAGCTGTGGTGCAGATACCTGATGACAAAGAACCTCAACTATGCTGCACAATGCACTTCTGAGAGCAACAGGTTAGTTCAGTGCAGTACTGCACTGCACTGAACTGGCTTGTAAACTCTACCTTGTAATGCCACATGTAAGTTAAACTTCTGCCTCTGCTGCTTTCTAG
This sequence comes from Steatornis caripensis, assembly GCA_013398225.1. Taxonomy (NCBI): domain Eukaryota; kingdom Metazoa; phylum Chordata; class Aves; order Caprimulgiformes; family Steatornithidae; genus Steatornis; species Steatornis caripensis. The sequence goes on from VZSC01015659.1 coordinate 1,923, forward strand.
GGGTGAGGTGAAAGAAGACAGTAACGCTTATAAGACTATCTGGACCTCGATGACTCCATCCAGTCACATGTGACCTTCTTTGTCGTGGTTCTAGAGTAATGGAGCACAGCTTTTCAGAGCTTACTAGACCTGAGCTATATAATACACTGACCTATGAATAAGCCACTGCATTTGGACACAACTGGTCTGTTCAGCCCAAGGATTTACTATTATTGGAGGTATTATCAGAGTATTGCAAATGTTGGAATGTAAATCAGATCACTGTTGTTGGAGTGTATAGATCCTTTGCAGGTAGGATATGCGAAATGCTCGGTTTACTAGCTCATTAGATGCCTGTAGTTAAATTTGAAAATACATACAAACTTTCATGTACACCAGTTCCTGTAGTGAGAAAAAATCATTGCCTTTTCAGTATGCGTTCATGAAGAGGAAACATGATTTCCAGTCAGACTGATAGGGTGTCCTGGTTTGAGCTAGTACAGAACCAATTTTCTTTTTTAGTAATTTTACTTTTCAGTTAAGTCACTTCTGAGAGGCTGCACTCTGAAATTAACAGCATGTTTTTCAGAGAGCATCTGCTTCTGGCAGTGATATAGCTTGATGTTTATAGTTATTGCTGGAGTTAATTGTGCCAGTGGTATGTAGAAAGGCTCTTGCTTATACTTATTCCTATGGAAACGAAGGTTGCTGCTTGGCTCTGCTAACTTTCTTATGCACTGGAGGTGAAAGAACTGAAAAGTAGTCACACCTGCAACCCTCTGGTGGGGAGGAGCGGATCCGACAGGTGACCCAAAACTGACCAAACGGAGTATTCCATCCCATATGCATCATACTCTGTATAAAGCTGAGGAATCACAAGGGTCAAGCTCTTCTTTTATGGCCAGTGTCTGAGGAGGACTGTTTCTTCCACCTTCGATCCCAATCTATGCATTCCTGAATCCATTCCTATCTGCTGTGGACTCCAGTCCGGGACTTTCCTAGGTCCAGGGTGACAAGATTGTCATTGGGAGAGCTCAATATTTGTTTGTATGTATTTGTGTATATTTCATTTTTTACCCTATTGTTACTTATTATTATAGTTATAGTAAAGGTGTTTTAACTCTTGCAACCCATGAGCCTCTTTCCCTTTCCCTTTTGGGGAGGGAAAGGGTTAACAGAGAGCGTCTGTCATCTGTTTAATAGCCACCCCAGCTTTAAACCATGACATACCCATGAGACTGTACATACTGTGTAAAACCTTCTAAGGAAAAGGCTGTGCTTGAAAATACTCTTCAAGTATTAGATTACTTTTAAAATAAAGATCTTCATGGGCTGCAGGACAGATGTAGTTTATTCCCTAAATTTGAGACTGAGTATATGGAATAGTTTCTTTTACTTCCCAGGACCAGTAAGTGAGAATATGCAGAGGGTTGGAGAGACGAGTGATTTTCAGATTGGCACCATTTGTTTTGGTGGTAATGCCCTTCTGTGGTGGTTGATCATCTGTGTGTGTGTATGCAATCTTTGTAATTTGACTGGAAAAGGAGAATGGAAAAGAAACACCTCAAAGGATGTTGTCTAGGTGAATATACCTAGTCTTTCCCAAGTGAAATGGAACAGCATTTAGATAAAACATACAATAATTACCTCAAGAAACATTTACAGAAGTATAACAAACAATTTTTTTTTAGAAGTAGTATGCTTCCTTTAAAGGATGTTTTGCCAATGGGCACACTGTTTAATCATGTTCGTTACCATTACAGTGTAAGAGTTCATACGGTACACAGATGAGAACGGGGCAAAACTGTACTGGGGTTGTCATGAAATGCTGACTTTTAGGGGTGAGATTGTAGATTTTAATGTCCTGACATAAGTTCCTTCCTTTGCTAGTAGCAGTCTGATGCCTTTGTCCTGATACTGTTGCATTTAAATACCAAGTAATCTATAGTTGTGGTCATCATGCTCTTTTTGTTGAATTAGTTTTTGAAGTAAGGTAGTGCTTTTACCTTGTTAGTTACAAGCTGGATACAATGTTCTTGATAGCTGCCAAACAATCTATTGTTGTTGCCTGGAACAAAATACATAGTATAATGCCTATAAAAAGCAGCAGCAGTCTTACAGAATGTTTTGAATATTAGCAAGCTGCAGCTAGAGTGGTTTGGGGAGCTATCATCATTGCTGATTGCTGAAAATATCATTTTCCAGAAATAAACTATTGAACTTAATGACTAATAATAATGTAGATAGCAAAATTATACTGGCAATATATAGTTATTCCACATTCTTGTTGGAAATTACATGAAACCAAATCTTAAATTATACAGGATATGTGTTTGTCATTAGCTCACTGTACTTTCCCACGTGCTAGTATTACCTTGCTACAATAATCACATGAGAATTGATTTCTTAATAAAAACTAAGATAAAACACCAAGTCTTCTTGGAGTTTAGGTTTGTGTTGGGGGGGGGGTGTGACATCTGTTTGCAAATGTTTGGCTTGGCGTAAGGTTACTGCCTTTTCAGTACAGAAAAAGACATAATTACATTTTAAATCTGTAATTATAAGTAGTTCCAAAAATGAATTTATTTTCTTTCTAATGGAAAACAATTTTGAGTGAAAATACAGTTGATTAGTGCAGAAGGCAAGTAGCACTTACAGAGTTTGAAATAGCTGGGTGAGTTAGTAATCTGGAGTTCTGATGAAGGCTAACTACTAAGGAGTTTGCATCTCCACTGTCTTTGTAGTGGTGTACTCCATGTACAAAAGGACAAATAATCAAAGAACTGTTTTTCCAAAGTATACTGCTTTCTGCAGGGCAGGGTATATTGGTGTTAATGCTTGGGAATGGTGCCAGATTTAAATTAGCACAGTAGCAGTGGGAGATCCCAGCCAAAGGCACGTATAGAATGTAGCAGGACAGCTGTGGTTGTTTTGTTATTTTGGTGTTTTGTTTTCTGCCAGCTTCACTAAACTCGGTATTTCCTTCTTACATTTGACTTTTACTTTTGCACTCCCCTGACACCAGCATACCTTATTTACCCATGTTTTTATTACCCGTGGTCCTCTTTGAATAGACTTCAGTCATCATGAAGACTCTCCAATCCTGACAGCTGCAAGTTCAGCCACAAATCATCCTTCTCTCTGACTCATTTTATCACAACAGTAAAACAAATTCAATAAACAACTCTGGCAGAACAAATGTAGCGTAGTTTCTCTTTATGATTTCTCCTTTGGCAAGGTTCTCAGAAATCTAACAAAATATTTTCAGAGAAGCTTTGCTCTCAAGGCACTTCTGAGGTATCTCTTCTGGTTTTTTGGTGTTGAACTCCTGAGGGCAGGTAGCCTTCTGGAAGAATCACCCTTTGCCTGGACATTTATTTGCATGAACCTTCAGCTCCATACCTTTCTTTTGAATAGTTTTTCTGTATAAAATTTAAGTGCAGTTGGTTGAGGAGTTCAAAAGTTTGAGCAACAAGCAGATACGTGCATCATTGGCCTGTTTACCTAAGGAAACCATGCTAATAGTTCTACATCTAACAAATGTAGAATTAAAAGTGGACACCGTCATTTACTTCACGTTGGGGTTTTGGTTTTGACCTTTTCCTTGATCATTACTAGTGACTGCTTGAGATAAGGTGTAGGAGGGGGAAACTGCAGTTTGTTTAAAGTATTTGAAAGCATGGTGCTGAAAAGGAGTGAAATTTAGTAAAAATGGCCACAAGTCTGTCCTGGTTTGGGCCAGGACAGAACCGATTTTCTTTTAGTAACTTTGCTTTTTAGTGAAGTCTCTTCTGAGAAGCTGCACTCTCTGAAATTAACTGCATGTTTTTCCAGACAGTAGCTGCTCCTAGCAGTGATAAGGCTCGGTGTTTATAGTTAGTGGAAACGAAGTGGGAATTAAGGTGACCATAACACACCTATGTATGCACCAATAATTAAGTAGGCATCCCACCAAAAACAGATTCATGAAAATCGATACTAACAATATGCTATTTTGATAATAGCAACCATATCCGACATTCTCAAACTCTAGTGGAGCCAGTTTGTCATAAAAGGGATGAGTATGACTTCCCTTAGGAAAATCAAAGGTGTAATTAGCAATAAAGCCTGCTAGATAACACCCGAAGTACCCTGGTAAAGTTGCTGACCATCTTATCACAGCATAAATCATGATCAAGCCCCAGAGCAAAAGCAAACATTTCGCCCGGCATCCAAAACCGAAAAACCGCAGATAAACAATAATGGCAAGTAAACAATACCACAAAGCATACGGCAGGTAAGGCAGCATGGATGCACTTAACTCTGAACAAAACTCTAAAAAGACACGAAATAAGATTGCACTCAGCAATGACATGATGCAAGCTGTTTTAATTTCCAACCCCTCGAGACTGTGAAAATCTCAGCTGAGAATCTCAAGTGATTTATATGGGTCTCCTCCCGCCGGTGCCGGAATTTGAAAAAATTCAGGCAACCTGTCAGAGCCCTGGTTCGAGCCTGCCCCACGTTGGGCGCCAATAAATCTGTCACGGTTTAAAGCTGGGCTGGCTGTTAAGCGAACGACAGACGCTCTTTGTTAACCCCCTCCCTCCCCAAAGTGGGGGGGGAAAGAGAAAAGGGAAAGAGACTTATGGGTTAGAAAAGTTAAAACAGCTTTAATCTAACTACAATAATAATGAATAATAATAATAATGAAATATATACAAATATACAAATATGTACAAAACCGATATCGAGCTCCCCCCCACTGATGACAAATACGTCACCCGGACGCTGCGGGGCACGCCCCAGGAAAGTCCCGGACTGTACTCAGCAGCAGCAGGCAGGAGCTGGATTCAGGAATGCATGGATCGGGATTGAAGGCAAAAGAATCAGACAGGGTCCTCCTCAGACGCCGGCCATAGAAGAAGAGCGCGAGACCCTCGTGATCCCTCAGCTTTATACTGGGTATGACGCATATGGGATGGAATACTCCCTTTGGTCAGTTTTGGGTCACCCGTCCGACCCGCTCCTCGCCATTGCAGGGTCGCAGGTGTGACGACTTCTCTGCTCTTTCAGTTCCGGCGCACAAGAAAGTTAGCAGAAGCAAGCATCGACCTTGGTCTCCATAGGGATAACTATAAGAAGGGCCTTTCTGCATACCATTGCTTCTGATGTTCCAGCAGTAACTATAAACACCGAGCCTTATCACTGCTAGGAGCAGCTACTGTCTGGAAAAACATGCAGTTAATTTCAGAGAGTGCAGCTTCTCAGAAGAGACTTCACTAAAAAGCAAAGTTACTAAAAGAAAACTGGTTCTGTCCTGGCCGAAACCAGGACAAAGTCAAAAGAGGAGAAATAAATACCTTTTTCTCTTAAACACCTGGACAAAACTTCTAGGTGTTAAAAAACAGCGTGCTTGCACTGGAAAGAACACTGGAGAACAAGCTGTATGTCAATGGTAACCTAGCAAGAAGCGACTGATAGTGTTCAGAAAATGATAGGCCACTGTAAAGCTAAGAACCAGAAGATGTCTGTAGTCTAGTCTACAAGTAAATCTGAAATAAGACCTGTAACAATCTGTGGATTACCAAGTTCTGACAAGGGCAGTTTAGGAATATAAAGCCATTGCAGACAAGTTCAGTTTTCTTTGCATCAACCATCTGCAATTAAATGTAAATTTGGAGTCATTTCAGTTAATTGAAATAATGCTGTGGTGGACTGAGCTGGCGGGGTGAGTGGACAAGCTGGAGAGCAGCAAAACACTACAATTTGGCTTGCACCCGGAGTGTTCTGTTGAAGAAGTCTATGTGATGTTTGGACTGAAGGACTAAGTCGGGGTGGTAGTTCATATGTTGCTTTTTTGTATGTTGAGTTGGTGAGTTCTGGAGTAGAACTTGTATTTGTCTATGCTTTCAGTTGTTATGCTTGTTAACAGCATTGACGTGTTATAATTTTGACAGAATAGTGGAGTGGCAGGGAGGGACATTGAATCCAGAAGCAAGTGCAGTAAGAGACACCTGTAGGAACTTTTGAGAATGGCAGCTCTACTTAATGATTCGCTAGCATGGACACAATGAAGAGGAGAGATTGTTACTTGTGTTCATAATCAACCGGGAGAACGCTACTTGGGAGGTGAATGGCCTTCATATCACTAGCACTGAAAACTAGGTACTGTGTAGTCCCTGCAGAATTTTAATGAAGTACACAGACTTAACTAGAGATTGGTGATTAGGTTTTTTTCAGGTTATGTGTAAGTACTTCTCAATTGTTATAAGCAGAAGGATGAAGCACCTCTGTGCTGAGTCAGCAGAATTAAAATAGGCTGCAGTACAAAGCAAATGTCTGATTAGCTATCTAGTACAGACCTGATAGAAAATAGACACAATGTAGACTGCAAGCTCTGTGTGACATCTGCTTATTGACAGCTGTGGATTTGATTGTTGTAAAGGCTGCTTATACATCTTTTCATGCTTCTATAGACTATAAATGCTAGGGCAGCAGAGATGTAAGGGTTGTGCCTTGTTTTCTTCATGTTATTCTCTTTTCTGTTACAGTTTTGGTTTTGCGGGGATGTTAAAATTTTTTGTCCTTTAACACTGCTAAGATATAGCTTTTAGTAGTAATTCTTTTAGGGGTTAGAGAGCCATCACAAATCTGTCGTAAAGATAATAAATAGGCAGCTACTTGCAAGTATTTAATGTCATGATGCTTTAGGACAGTCTTCAGTAAGTCCCTCCTAATGCAAGCTGCAAGGCAATATTGAAGTATGGATTGTAATTCACTCATCTGGAGGTCAGTTTTTGTTTTGTTTTGTTTTTCACTGGCGTAGAGTGAAGACAGTCCTAGACCCAAGCGACAACGTCTTTCCCATTCAGTCTTTGACTATACGGCAGCATCACCAGCCCCATCACCGCCAATGCGACCATGGGAGATGACATCAAATAGGCAGCCTCCTTTGGCTCGACCCAACCAACACCACTTCTCAGGAGAACGATGCAACACACCTGCACGAAACAGGAGGAGGTAAGCAAGCTATATAGATTGGGAAATGATTTCTTACTCTTCCTGATTTCAGCTCAAGGGAGGTGTATTTCAGGTAGCACTGACTAGATCACACGTAAACATATTAACATTTCCCTTGAGCTGGAAGTTATTGTAGTTATAACTGTAAAGTTATTGAAAGTAAGTCACATCTGTGCATCATCCTGCAATTTGTGTGAACAGACAACTTGGGGAAAGGAGTGCTCATTAACATTTTCAATTATGAGCCTGTTCCTCTCTGCACTGAAGAAATAAGCATTTGGAAACATGTGAGGAAAATTCTTTCTCATCAAGGTACTTTTAAAGATATTAAGGGTTATTGATGTAGTACCGTAATTTTCACTGCAGTCACGAGTATTTTTGTACATAAAAACAATCTAAATAAAGATGAGGCATACTGGCTGGGGAGAGTGAGGAGGTTAGCGTAGTGTCAAATGGTTGCTGAGGTGGGTGACTCGTGATAGGAGTTTGATTTTCACATTGGTTTTAGCTTGTTGCCTCATTAACATCTCAAAACAGAGATTTTGGAAGAAGTTGCAGTGGTCGTGGAAGAGTAGAGATTCGGATGGCCAGGTTGAACTGGTTCCTGGATGGATGATAATATAGGAAAGCATAAAACTACAGACTTCTTCACTAGTCTAGTAATAACTAATATCCAAAACACAAGCTTTCATTGCCTCCTATTCTGCCTGAAGAATGCTGAGGCATCTAATGCATGTTAAAACACACTGTTCCTCTCTTTGCTTCTGAAAAATATTGTGGCTTGATTTGTACTACAGTTGAAGTGCCTGTGCTTTTTCATGAGTGTAAAATGTTAGACTTAAGAAATATATAACTGGTTTTCTTCTGATTCCACCATTAAATTTGTCAGCCCTGACTGGGTAGGTGTAGTTTTGAGGCAAAAGACTTTAAAATGTCCTGGTTTTGTATCTTTGCTTCAAGTCCATGAATCTGAAAGCTTTCACACAGTGGCATTCAAAATACATAGCTCTTGAAACAGCTTGTCAAACTTAAGAAAGCGGTTGAATTGTAAACTTGCAGTGGTTATTGTGAAGACAGAAGATTGGGCCTTTTGTACAATTTGGTACAGAGGCGCTCTACAGGAGTGTTTGGCCCACTAAGTGTTTTTTTACCCTCAACTGAGATGCCTGGTATATGCTGCATTTGGCCATTTTTGCTTGGTGCCCAGCCAGCCTACACAGATCTCTTTGCAATGTTCATTACCGTCTCTGACAGAATACATAGAGTGCTTAACAAGCTAAGTGACAGATAGCTGAATCTAGACAGTTTTGATATACTGTGCTATAAAGGAGAAGAATGGGATGTGTAGATGAATGTGCATGGGACAAGTGTCTGACATTCAAATGCAGTCAGGTGTTACCAAGGTAGTGGTCTGTGGCTTGCAAGTAAACTGTGCTGCAAATGGAGAGACACCTCAGTGCAGAGCTATCTTCAGTCTGACGGGAGTTGTTAGGTTGGCTGCAGCCAACTAGGTCCAGCTCACCTGCTCTTGGGGATAGTAACATCTGCTTTGCTCTAATCAGAGACATTGGAATGTGACAGTACTTTGTGTCCTGCACTTGAGCCAGGCATTGTGAGCTTGGGTGCACTATTGCATTTGAGCTGGCTCTGGGTGAATTCCAGAACAGTACTGCAGCCAATCTCCTCCTCCTAGAACAGGATCATTAGGGAGAAAAACACACATACGTGTCTTGTTTTGTAGTAGTCTTTTTCAGTCTTGGAATGCTCTGGAGCTGTATCAGAACTAATAACCACTCTCATGGATCAAAGTTTGCTTCCTTAAGATCATTATGAGTGCATCTGTTATTAGTGCTTTAGATGAGGTTATGCATGTGCTTTTGAATGCAGTTTCCTGTTTTCCCTGCCTTGTTTTCTCTCTTCCTGTCACAGAATGGTCTGAGTTAATGAGGTTTTCAGATGAAAATAAGATGAAAGGTACACTCTAGTTCCAAATGGTCATTCAGCTCAAGGAAACAGACTAGGGCAAGTGCAAACAAAGCCTCTGAAGTGTGTGTGTAGTGTGAACATCTGTAACTCAACGTCATCAGCATTAACTCTTTTGTCCTACCAGTTCAGTCCTGTTGGTCAGCACAGACCATGCTGGGTTTTTTATTACCTGGATTTTTTCCATTATCTGGGTTACTATTTAGACCTTGTATCTTTGCATTGGGGATTTTTTACAGTGCCTAACACAACAGTGCCCTAATTCATTATGTGTTTTTTCAAATTCGTTGTGGGCAAATATTTATTGCATTTAAAAAGGTATCCTTCTGGTATGTATTTGCAGGAAGATGTTATTTTTGTCCAGCTACTTATCATACAGATAAATTATGGGTGTAAAAGCATAATGTGTGCCTATATGAAACAGAGAAGGCAATGCCAGTTTGTCTTTACCAGTCACTGTGAATTGGGGAGGTCTGTGCCATTGCTGTGCCTCGCCTTTCATCTGTGCTTCCTTTCTTCCTTCTCTTGAATGTAATTCAAAACAAACAGGATTTAAGAACGTGTTGCTGCGAAAAAGTCATCGTTGTTAGAAAATACTAAGATCTGCAAATACTAGCTCTGCAGTTATAGATACCTTTTGATGGCTGTTGCTACCCGAGGGTAGGAATTCCTGCATTTTCACCACTTCCATCCTGTCTGTTTGTTTTAACCGGGCATTTACCATGTTTATACTGCACATGTAGAACTAGAGGAGGTATTTTGTAGATATTTTTTAAAGACTTCAGGCACAAGTTCATTACTGATGTTAAGTAGTAGTTTAGATCCATGTCTTAACAATTCTTCTGAATTCTGAAGTAATTTCCAATAATTCAGGAAGCACATAGAGCTATATATCTGGATGCTCTGAATTTTGCTGAATGAAAAGTATGGTTTCTTTATAACTCTGCATAGGGAAAAACCCAGTTTTACTTTTTCCAGAGAAAGATACTCCATTCATTAAAAAAAACGCTCCAGAAGTTTTGCCAGCTTTTGCTGGTTGTTCTTTCTCATAGTTCTGGATTCATAAAAAAGTAAAGCCACACCTTTTAACAAGAGCAGGGCTAAGAGTAGTTTTGTGAGAAGCTACCTTGTCTAAGTGCTGGTGGCAGTTCTAGAATTTCTGTGCTTCCTCCAAAGCATTGAAACTGTGTTTTGTAACTTTCCTCTCTTCCTGCAGCTTTTCCAAACGAAAGTCCTTGCATAGACATTTTATATTAAAGTATTCAGAGCATTTCTGTTTCCTGTTGGAAATAGCAACTTAAAAGCAACCTTAGTACTCAAAAAAATAGAACATCTTTTGCCTTGATAGGTCTGTGCTTAGAAATCGTATATACCAGTTTTATCTAATGAGAATGTAACAGGTGTGTCACACTAGTAATACAGAGATGGAAAGTGCAGCAAAAAATATAGGAAAGGAGACTGGAATTAAGACAGATACGTAGTAAGTTTGTAAATTTAGGCTCTCAATGCTTAGAAGAAAACACAGTTTGTATGTTCTGGCATGGTAATTTGTAAAGATAAAGAAGGCTATGCTTTTATTTTAAGAACACTGTATTACAAACTAGTGTTACGCCTTCTGTCTGACCTGTTTGTTTCAGTTCTAAGAAAGGCCATAGTGACATAACATCCTTGTGAAGCAGGGCACAAAGATAGTTGCATAAGCCATTGTATCATATGATCATAGTAGCATCTGGTAGTATGCTCCCCACTCCCCAGAGTACGTCTGTTTCATGTGGCACAAAAGTTGGACTCAACCTGAGGAATGTCTGGGATTTGCCAGTGGTTTCCATAGCAATGGGAGTAGTGAGAGTGAAGAATCCTAAGTTCTTTCCCACACACTGTTGGAGAGGACATGTTCTAATGGTCACAGACCCTTCTTGTCTCTTCTCTGCAGTTTGGTTCCTTCATCCTGTTCCATATGTAGGAAGCCATTTCATCCCATGTAGCTTTAATTTGTTGTTGCTTGTGGGACCTGTAACTTATGTGTTGTGGAGATTGGAAGGGATGTATTGAAAATACTGGGGAATGATTTTGTGCTTTCAGTTCTTTCCTCTTCCAAATAAATGAGAAGCGACTTGATCAAGACTTCTGAGTTTGTTACTTGTGTGTGCATTCTTTTCTGAATGTTGAACCTGAGCCGCTGGTCTCTGATTTACAGAAGTTGGCTCAAGATAGTGACAGCTCTGCTCAGAACATACACACAATTATATAAGAATACATAATCAAATCCTACATCTGTAGATCAGTTGCTCAAAAGAAGTGGATGCTCTCTTCTAAATCAATCTACACAACAGTTCGTCACTCTGGAAAAGAAAGATTACCACAGCTACACTTTCTTGGGATCTCCTGGAGAATTCTGAGGCACTCAGTTCTGTAGTGAATATGTGAGAGCTGAAAAATTCATTTATTTCTTGAAAGGAGTCTACTGCTTCGTCTGCCATTGATGTGAGTAAGTAAGTAAGTGAGTAACTGTTCCGTGGCCTAGTTGGAGCAAGGGCCCTGGGGAAATCTGTGATCATGGAATTAAGGATTTTTACCTAGAATAAATGCACAGAAATCTCTTGAAGCTTGGTATCTTGACTTTGGCATGCTTGTCTTGGCAATCCAAATGCCTGTTTTTTTAACAGGTTTGTATTTACATAAGAGTTCTTCTCTTGTTTTCCTTTACAACATTAAGCTATGCTCTATTAAGCACTTTTATGCTGAAAGAAGTGTCATCTCTCAAGGCTTTCAGCAGTTTTGTCAGTAAGAATTTTTTTTCCAGTCTAACAAACCTGTTCTAGTAACATTTTCTAGTGTAAAAAACTTCTTCATACCTGTTTCTCTTGTGGGTTTAGTTATTAAGAAGGATTTGTGTCACTTACGTAATCTCTATTATTTTTAATGCATTTCCAGTCCTCCTGTTCGACGTCAGAGGACAAGGAGAGATCGTTTGTCTAGGCATAATTCCATTAGCCAGGATGAAAACTATCACCATCTCTCCTATGGACAGCAGCAAGCAATAGAAGAGCCCCGAGCCTTTCACCCGCCGAATGTATCTCCTCGTATGTTGCACCCAGCTGCTCACCCACCACAGCAGAATGCAGTGATGGTTGACATTCATGATCAGGTAACAGTTTTAGAGTACAAACAGAAGGGTGGTGAAGATGTGTTTTGGTTTGGTTTTCCCTGATCTTCCAGATCTCTCTTCTCCTCAAATTAGTTGGCAGTGAAAGTCACATAACACTGTTTGCCCTCTTACTGAGCATTTTTCCTGTTAAATATTATTGGTGTATGGAGCACTGCAGTAGGCAATGAAAAAAACAAAAGGTAGGTCCAGACATTTAACAGTAAGTGATATTTAACGATTTGTCAATGCATGTATTGGCATAGTTCTGTAGGCGTCTGGCTCAAACCTTTGAAATGCAGTTATTTTGCCTCTGAAGTTAATTTAATCTGATAAAGATGTACTCTGATGCCTAAGAATGTCTTCTATTGAATATGAAATACCTCTCCTTAGCTTAGAACTCTTTAAATAGTCAAAATACATTACTTAGAAGTAGAATTCACAATGTCTATAATTGATTGCCTGCATAACAGCAGAACTCATGATATTATTGGCACATAACCAAATTAGCCATTCGAGCCTAATCAACTCCTCCTTAAATGTAATGAAAAATGAGGTATGTGGTTGCTCCAGAAAGTAACTAAGTTCTCCCTGCGATGGCAATTGGTACAGAATTCTGTAATTGAGGACCTGTAAAAGTTGTTCTGTTAGGATAACCTTTGTTGTTGTTTGTTAAATCAGCAGACTGCAGTACAAGTGTATTAGTTGCTACGTAGTTATGAACTGGGAATAGAACTGGTTAGCCATATGCCCATTTCTCAAACTGCTCGTGCATAGAATGCAACTCCTAACATCCCTGCTTAAAAACTGATTTGCATTCAGCGCAGCTGCATGCCACTGGTGTGTTGTATTATGTATGCAGAGGAGTTCTCAGTAGGGAAGCATTTGTATTTGGGACCCAAGTGCAAGGCTGGAAGGAACCTAGGGCCACTGTAGCCATCTCACAACCTCATATTCTCGTGAACAATTTTACTGCTGCAGCATCTCAAAAATTCAAATTGTACTCCTGCTTTGTGTTGCAAGATTACATCATGATGAGTCTTGATAAACAGTTGTTCCATTCCACTGCCTCTACCTTCCAAGCACCATCTATGATCAGATGTCAATGTTTCCAGGCTCACTGAGGTCTTCCATGGTGGTTTTATACTTCAGGAACATAATTATTTTGAGAGGTCATTTTTTATTATTACTCTGAGTAGTAAACATTTCAGAATCACACCCAGAATTGTACTGCATGACCAGCTTTTGTACCTGAGCCAGAACCGGATCAAATTCAGTGTCTCTCCTGAGACTAGCTTCTGTCATTAGGTTGAGATTTTAAGTTCTGTTCAGTGGTCTGGGTTCTGTTTTGGCCTCTGTGTCTGACTGTGCACTACCAGTTCGGTAGGTTAGCTGTCTTTACTCATTCTCACCTTCCTAATGAGCTGTTCTTGCTTGTTCGATTTTAAGCAAGCATATTCCATTTTAGCAGATCATGAAGGAAGAGGGACCTTCCTTGAAATAATTACTTTTTATTAATCCAGGCTCCCTGACGCTTAAGCCTTTTCAGTTTTATTAGATCATTAGTGATTTCTTGTTTAGTCTTTTTTTAAAAACAAAACAACAACAAAAAAAACCCCACCCAAACTTGAAAAACCAGATGGTTTGTAGGTCAAAAATACCTTTGGAGCTTAGTTTGATGATTAAATTCTAGGGACTATCACTAGGTGGAAAATTGGGTTACGTGGGTCTGTTCCCTGATATAAATGTCTGCTGCCTCATAGTCATGTTTACTTTTTGTTTTCAGCTTTCTAGTTAGCTATTCTGTTACATTTAGGTTAGGAGGCTTAGTTTGAGTGTTGATCTGAAAATTAATCAAGAGATTGGTATCTTTGGAAGAAAGAAAATGACACAATTTTCTTGTTCTTTAAAGAGGCAAGTCTGAATGATTATTGAATCAATCTCTTCAGAGTTGAGAAGATTCTTTAGCTACTTGTAGATCAGCTTTTATGTGGGAGCTACTGCCTTTTAATAGAGTTTGAGGTGTTTCCGAGTGATTCTAAGGTGCCTTGAAATTTTTAACATTTTAAGCTGAGAGATCCCTCTTGTCCTTGCCCAGAAACTGCTAATCAATAAGTAAGATTTCATTGAGAAGAATATTTTAATGAACAGGAATTACAAGCATGTGCCTCGTTTTACACCTTCGTTGTGACTATTTTTTTCTGATATGTAGATAGAAGCTTGTTGTCTTACTCATTGTGCTTTACCACACTGTTAAGACTTTACAGTAAGTTGTTTTGGGTTTTTTTTGCTTTGCTGCAGATCCATCAGGGCACAGTTCCTGTCTCATACACAGTGACAACGGTGGCTCCACATGGGATACCACTTTGCACAGGCCAGCACATCCCAGCCTGCAGCACGCAGCAGGTCCCAGGGTGCTCAGTGGTTTTCAGTGGGCAGCACCTACCAGTTTGCAGTGTGCCTCCTCCAGTAAGTGAGTCTGTAATTACACCAGCTTCAGTCTTAGACTTTGGAATGGCACCTTGGAGCGTCACTGTCTTTGTGGCTTTAATTGTGTTGGAAATAACTAGGGTTTTTTTCCCTGTGGTAAATTGCAGTGGTATAGCAGTAGGTCTTAGAGCTAGAATTCATAGGGTACTTACCTACTGTCTTTATAGAGCATGACTGTTTATGGTATAGAATCCTGATGGTTTTTAACTCAAAGTAAATGCTGGTTTATGAACTGACTTCTTATCAGCAGCTATTCACATACTTTCAGATAGTAAGAGGAAGGTTTCTAAGGCTTTCATTAGGCAGCTCACCTAGAAAAAAATCTTACTTAGTAGGGACTTTGTTCAAGGACTGGTTATTTATGAAAAGGTCTGATACTCCAAAGTCAGTTTTTTTCTGAGAAGTAACAAGATCCTGAAAGATGGCTAAAAGCTGAGAAGGTCTCTTCTGTCTCAAAATGCTTTCGTAAAATGAATCAAAATATTCTTTAATAATTATGTTCCTCTTGCCTTTCTGGGAGTAAAAGAAGGTGCCTTGACTGACTAATTTGCAAGCTTTACATTTGAAGAAATTAGAACTGTTTTCAAGTGCTAGCAGGCACCAGAGCTGCAGAAGTGCACACCAAGAAGTTTCAGCTGTACAGATGATGGTTGCAGAACCTGCTGGAAGAGTGACAGCTTTCTTTTCTCCTCCTTTTTCTAGTATAGATCTGTAATATTGCACATAAAAACTACATTCAGTGTCCAGTAGCTGTTTATAATGTAGGTATAAACATTGGTCTCTGCCAGCTGTGTGTTAGCTAGCAGTGTGTAAATGAACTTTTCCTGTTGCACATGCTGTGGCCTCAGGGCATGAAGAAGCCTATGACACTGAAAAAAAAACCTTGGTGTGATCACCTTTTTCTTTAAGCTGCTCATTGAAGAATGAGGGTAATTTGCATTCATCTTGTTCAGGTGCCATTTATCCCCATGAGAGACAACAAGGTTTGGAGCAACTGCTCGCCAGTCTGGAATAATTGTGGGCAATATTTCGTCTTAACCTTTCACATTGGTGAAAATCATAGAATCATAGAATGGTAGGGGTTGGAAGGGACCTCTAGAGATCATCTAGTCCAACCCCCCTGCTAAAGCAGGTTAGCCTAGAGCAGGTTGCACAGGAATGCATCCAGGCGGGTTTTGAATATCTCCAGAGAAGGAGACTCCACAACCTC
>VZSC01015659.1:18274-56001 GCA_013398225.1 Steatornis caripensis
GGCCTTCCTGGCCACAAGGGCACACTGCTGGCTCATGGTGAGCCTGTTGTCCACCAGCACTCCCAGGTCCTTCTCCGCAGAGCTGCTCTCCAGCAAGTCAAGCCCCAGCCTGTACCGGCACATGGGGTTGTTCCTCCCCAGGTGCAAGACCCTACACTTGCCCTTGTTGAACTTCATCAGGTTCCTCTCTGCCCAACTCTCCAGCCTGTCCAGGTCACGCTGGATGGCAGCACAGCCTGCTGGTGAGTCAGCCGCTCCCCCCAGCTTTGTATCGTCAGCAAACTTGCTGAGGGTACACTCTGTCCCTTCATCCAAGTCGCTGATGAATACATTGAACAGGACTGGACCCCGCACTGACCCCTGGGGAGCACCGCTGTTCTGTTACATAAGTCAGTGTGTATCCCTGAGGCAGGAGAACAACCTTTTCCTTCTATTTAGGGGTGGTGTTAGGGGAACAAAAGAATCTCAGAGTCAGTATCCAGAGGATGGAACAGTATTTGCATAGTAAATTCAGCAAGGCAAGAAAGCAACATGTCCTGAGAAACAGCAATAGAGAAAAAGCAAAAACTATGTTGGGACTTGGGGAAGTCCAAATAACAGATACTAATAATCTTACCCTCTGCTTTGAACAGGTATATTATCTGTGCAATTCATAAAATGTTTTATAATTCAACAATGCAGCTGTCTTTTAAATATATACAGGAGTAAAGCTCTAGATTATTTGGACTGAATGTATAGCAGTTACTCAAGTGCGTTGGGAGAATGGATGCAGTCCAAGTGAATACGAAGAGTTATGGTTGGGTTTATGTTACGTCAGCAGACAGATTTTATGCTTTCTTCTATTATGTCACAGAATTGAGGAATAATGAAAGTTAGGAGGGGGCTTTGAAAGTTATTCGATGGTCACCTGCTAAGAGCGATACCAGTTTCCAAGGATGGAGATTTCACAACCTCTGCTCTAGTGTTTAACTATCCTTGTTTGACTGTCAGCCAATTTCTCCAGCCTGTGAAAGTACATCTGAAATGTAGCCCTGCCCTTGAGCGTGTCAGCTTGCTCACCAGCTTCATCTGTGACCTTTTCAGTACCCTTTTGTTACTTTTACAATATGTCTTTCCCTCACTGCATATGTAACTGTAAAATAAACAAATGTCATTTATGAAATACCTTCATCAATTCTAAAACTTAGAAGCATGTGTTTAAACAGCAGAAGTTTTCCAAAAGTTGGAGTGAATAAATGGGTAGTTCTCACTTCTTTCCTCTTGAAAGATTTGCTGTAGCTTAAAAAGTGCCGTCGGCATAGCACAGATCATTCCAAACATATATTGGAGCCATGGTAATCTTTACCATACAGAATCTTGGGATGAAATCTATTTTAATATGTTCCTCAAAGTACCTCCTGTTACAAAGAACACTATGTGATGTTCTACCTGCAAATTTATCTTCAGCTATTTCAGAGAACTGTTTTCCATTTAGTAAAATACTATACAAAATGTATTTTAACAATAGAAAAACTTGTCTGTTGTATTTCTTTTTTAGAAAAATGATGTAGTTAGCTGAGGGTGAAGAATAGTCAGCATTGAAGGAAAAATAGTAGTCAGATCAAATTAATCTGCTTCTGTTTCAGTGCATGTAAAGATTTCTGTTTGGTCA
Organism: Steatornis caripensis; assembly: GCA_013398225.1. Taxonomy (NCBI): domain Eukaryota; kingdom Metazoa; phylum Chordata; class Aves; order Caprimulgiformes; family Steatornithidae; genus Steatornis; species Steatornis caripensis. The sequence continues at coordinate 19,926 of VZSC01015659.1, forward strand.
TGATCACAGTAAATCGTGGTGATAGTTCCACCTCCACTACTGTAACCTGATTTTAGACTAAATCTCTTTACCATTTTATGGTATAGTCAGTATGCACAACATACATTGTGTGACGTGACTAAAAAGAAAAAAGTGAGATCAGAACTGGATCCTCTTCCTTTGTAAGATTTGGTAACAATTGTCGTCTTAATGACTCTTTTAATTGCCACAAATGTAAGAGAAATACCTGACATTCTGATGATGGATCAAAGAGCAAGAAGAAGAGAATGCAGGTTTTCTTGCTCCTTCATATCTAGAGTTGGCAGTAAAAATGAACGCTTCTACAAGGGACATTCCTGCTCACCTGCAGTGGCTTCATCACTTTAGTGTTCAAACTTTAGTGCCCAAAGTTGCTTTGTGTAAGGAATTTCAAGGAGGAGAGAAAAAGGGCTATTTCCCACAGTAGTTGTCACTTAGGGAGCTGCCTTCAGAGCATGAGGCTCCCCTCAAAGTGCAAACTGAGCAAACCTTATGAATTATTCCTAGTATGTGAGTCAACAGAGGTTTTAAGTTTTGACAGCTGGGAGACCCTCAGCTCCATCTAGAGCTTAGAATGATTACAAGGCTGTTGCTTTGGCATGTTGTTTCGAAGGTAATATGTGGGAAAAATAAAATTAAGTTGGGTAAATGTATCTGCTCATCACTTAGGAATCTGTCTAAGCCTGGGGTAATGAAAACACTAACTGCCACTGACCTCATGAGAAGTGAGAGCTACTTTGCACCTAGCGGATATCACACTGTGCTACTTCTAGAGCCTGTTCTGTACTAATCACTGTTCCATGTGTATTTGAATGAGTTAGTATTTATGTGTGTTTTGGAGGCTTTTCCAAGGAGGCAAGAGAACTGCTTTGCTTTAATAGTATCTTTCCATAATGAATATAGAGTGTTCAATAAGGAATGTTTATGCTAGAAACAAAAATATGTTGTTTTCATTTTATTTCAGATGCTTCAGGCGTGCTCAGTCCAGCACCTACCTGTACCATACGCAGCATTTCCACCCCTCATTTCTAGTGACCCATTCCTTTTGCATCCTCCTCATATCTCTCCACACCACCCTCCTCACTTGCCTCCTCCAGGACAATTTGTTCCTTTCCAAGCACAGCAGTCACGGTCGGTAAGTAATTCTTCTTACCCCACTCTCCGTAGAATTGGTGGGGCTGGATGGGCAAATAGTGCTGATACCTGACTGAGGAAACAGAAGGGTTTTGTTTAAAGTAACAGGTTTTTGCACTTAACCTTCCTTAGCAAGTCTGTAGCCTCTTGGTGTGAAGATGAAAAAATAATTTTGAAGTTCACCATGTTTCTCTTCAGATTTCACCAGCTGTTGTCTGTGCTGTTGCTCCATAGGCCTTTACTTCCGTCAAAAAGATGTATATTTGCACGGTAGCGGCCTCAGAGAAAAGCTTAGCAGAGACAGAAGAAGCACAGAATGTTAGTTTGATTACATGCTTCTTTTGTGTTACTTCTGAGTTAAATTTTAAATCATTAAATCTTCCAGACATACTCAGGAGCCTACAGTATCCCTTGATCTTTTTTTTCTCCTTTTTTTCCGCTTATGAAAGATAGTGATGCTTTCTGCTTAAGCAGATTTGGAGTAGTGATAAGGGACTATGTAAACATGGGAAAATGTGACACTGTTTTGGATTTTGAGGGGAAATTTTCTGATTTTCAGTTCTGGTCTACAGCTCTTACTGTACACTGTCTACTGTCTTAGTGTGTACTGTCTACAGCTCTATCTGTATACTCGTGTCCATTTGTTTGCCCATCTGACTGGAAGATGCCAGTATTTCACGATTGCAGAAATAGAAAACAGCTTCATTGTTACTTAAAAACACTGGTGGGAGTTCTCCATGCCATGCCTTATATGTGAATAACATTGTAATTGGCTTCTTATGATGATGGGAGAACAGCTGTGAAAATACAGTTTTCAGTGGTAAACTTTATAAGGTTTTCCTTTAGGAAATTTATGGGCTTGGGTTTTAGCTTGGGTTGCTTACTTAGGTTATTGACTATTCTTGCCTGTCAGCTTTCAGCTCTTGCAAAAAGCTTGTATCTTAATGGTTTAGAGTTTGCTGTACGTAACAAGGAAACAGAGTATTTCTTTGGTTTCACAAGGTGGCTTTCTTAGCTGAATTTCTTGAAACTGTGGAATTCAGTGTCAGGAACAGAAAGGTGTGTTAATGAAACAATGACAATTCCTCGTTATTTTGTTGAGCTGTTTTAGGACTGACTGATGTACTACAGTTGACTAGATAACAGTACTGAACTGGACTGTCATGCTTCTGAAACCTCTGGACTGTGTGTTCTTAGTAGGACTGCTTGCATGACCCTCCTAGGAAAGCATCTGCTTGATTAGTGAATATCATTAGCAGTTTAATCCACTGGAGTCACCATGTTTCCTCTCCACTTTTCAGATTTTTCTGGCACAATTTCAGTTCTTGTCTATGGTTGTTTATTTTTTTCTCTCGCATAGCTGTACAGTGAGAGCAGCCTGGCAAGAAGGAGAGCAAATGTTTGTCCTGAAAAATGCAAGACACAGGAAATTACAACCACTCCTATATTTGCTAGATCGCATAAATTCCTGGTCTATAAGCATGGCTAGCTGGAAAAGGTGAATTTATATCAAATGTGTAGTGTTGTCTTTGCTTTTTGGTAGTGGTAATGACACAGGAATTGTTCACAGAGTTTAATATGTGAAACTGAGTACAATTATACCTGTAATTTATCTTTTTTTAACCCTATAAAACTGACCACAGCAGCTCAGAATATACAGCTGGGATTGCAGTGCTTTATTGAGGAAAAATATTATTGCAACACAACCTATCTCTCTCTTTTTTTTTTTTTTAGCCACTTCAAAGGATAGAAAATGAAGTGGAACTGCTTGGAGACCATCTTCCTGTAGGAGGTTTTACATACCCTTCCTCAGCCCATCCACCAACATTGCCTCCCTCAGCTCCTCTGCAATTCTTAACCCATGATCCTTTACATCAGGAGGTGTCATTTGCTGTAGTAAGTATTGTTTTCTGTGCTACATTCTCATTCATACTGCATTAACATTATTGATCTTTATTCTATAGTACATTTTGTTGAAAAGTGGCATTTCTTGCAGTTGTATTCCATTATTTCTTATAGCCGCATACCCTGGTGTTTTCTGTAAACTTGTTTTAATCAAGTTAAGGGTAACAGTGATACCAACAAATGATTTCTGATACTATCTGCAAAGTGTCATAGCGCTTAGCAAACTTTTCATGCTGCCACACAGTCCAAGACTTCTACTGCAGAATTAGTACAGTTTAGAAAAGGTGTCACTTTTAGCTAATTCTCCATCGTATGTTGAGTTTTCGCAAGTCAGGGAAGCTAGAATGCTTTAAAAATAGTTCTTCTCCAGAGTGTTTGCAATTTGCACGCAAGCAGTTGTATAGAGTGCTTCCATAGTTTAGACTACTAATATTACAAAAGCAGCCAAGCTTTCTTTAAGCCAGCTTTCTGGGCGTGTACGGGCAGTTCAACTGCAGCAGCACGAAAACAAACCTGGTGCAAGATAAAGTCTATGCTGAATGTTGTGCTTCTGTGGTGTGTCCAGTATAGGTGCTACCTCTAGGATGTTTGTGGTCCACTTCAATCTGCAATTACATTCGTCTTGGGATGGGTTTTTTTGTTATTGTTTTGTGTGTTTTGTTTTTCTTAAACCTCTCCTGCCTGTGTAATGCTTGAGGAAATAACTAGAAGTCAAGTATGGGCTCTGAATTTTTTTAACATTTGACCTATACATCAAGTTTGCAGAAGGTTTTACAGGCATATTGCTATTCAAAATTTTAGGTGAGAATGAAATTTTAGGCCCTGTGACTACAGAATATACAGATAACTTCTCTTTAATAAGTCTCCTTGAAGTCACACAACCTAGTTAAATACTTCCTGCCATTTTTATAAAGGTTCAGATAAGTCTCCACCATTTAAAAAAAAAAATCAGCTCATTGTTAAACTAAAGGTGTACAGATTTTCAGTAAGTTTTCAGTCACTATGAGTCACTCTGGAGACAAAGCCACTTAGAAACTTCGATAAACTGCTTATATTTTATTCAGTATGCTTTTTATGTTAATTAAAGTCTGATCACAAACATTTTGGTTGGAGTGAGGCTTTCTTGATTTCCAAGTTCAGTCTTTGAAGTAGACAAGGAACAAAATACCATGTTTTTGCAGATTATATAGCACTTGTCCTCTTTGCTTCAGTTCTGGGTTGTATATTGCTGAGGAGTAGAATAGAAGTGTATTACAAGAAATCATATGGTCTTTTATAAAGTAATTCTAAATCTATAAAATTTATTTATATTAAAATTATGATGGAATGGCTGCATTGCTGATTCATATGGTCTTTTATAAAGTAATTCTAAATCTATAAAATTTATTTATATTAAAATTATGATGGAATGGCTGCATTGCTGATTCTCTTCTATTCAGTGAACACAATAGTTTCTAATCATATGTTTGGATTGCAGAATTTATAAAACACTAAAATAGATATTTGCTGTGTCTAGTTTGAGATCTTAGTTTCAACAAAAAGACCCTGGCTTTTTTGTATTGTGTTTATATTCATATGTAAATTTTGTGTGACTATTGCTACCTGTTTATAATGTTTCCATTGTAAAGTTAAGATGTTTTAGGTTAGTCATTGGTGATGTTGGGCTTTTGCGTTTTCTTAAATTTCAAACATAGGAGAAGAAAAATATGTTAGTGAATACTTTGTGTTCTTTGTTTAAAAAAAAGTCTCAGGGCCTTCAAATGTTAATTTAATAGTGGTACATAAATTTCAATTTTTAAAATTAATAAAAAGATAGTACTTTGAATATTTCTGGGAAAATACAGTTTGTATTTAGATGGAAGTTTTTTACCTTGCGTGTCCCCATTTTAGTAGGTAACGCAAGGGATTTTGAACCATTATAATGAAAACTTAAATATACCAGTAAAGAGCTTAGCATGCTAATGAAAAAAAGTATGACAATAAAGACCTGTTTTATCCATGGAAAGCATACATTGAAGCATTAGGCTTGACTGTCTCTTTAAGTGTTGTCCAGCTGCAGAAATTGTACTGATTAAAGTATCCGTGTACACTTGAAAGGCTTCAACCCTTCTTTAACATAAATGTAAATACACATCACTGCTTAAAAGTCTTTTTTTTAAAATATTTTAAGAAAATATTTCTTTAAACACTTTTTTTCTTTTTAAAAGGCTTCTTTGCTCAACCACTTGTGCGCAAGCCTGCATAATAGTACCAGGCCCAAGCCTGGGCTTTTATATTTACAAGAGAGTCAGCACTGAAGTCCTATTTCCCAAAGCAGCCTGCATGTAGACTAAGCCCATGAGAGCCTGGAAGTATTTCTGTTGTGTGTTACTACTTTTTCATATGGAATGGTATGATTGTGTGTTATTGATGGGAATCATTTCAAATTGAGGCTGAAGTTCTTTTGGATTTCAGCAAGGCTGGATTTTTTTAGTAATGCTGCATTGAAAGTGGATTTCAGTACTCAGATTTCATTTTATTTCATGATTAATAAAACAAAATGTTGAATCACAGACTTATAGACTGGATGAGATTGGAAGGGAGGTCATCTGGTCCAACCCCCCCTGCTCAAGCAGGGCCACCTAAAGCCAGTTGCTCAGGACCTCTTCTACTGAGCTTTTTAATATCTCCAAGACTGGAGATTCCACTACCTCTGTGAGCAACCTATGCCAGTGCTCAGTCACCCTCATGGTAAAGAAGTGTTTCCTGATGTTCAGATAGAGCCTCCTGTGTTTCAGTTTGTGCCCATTGCCTCTGGTCCTGTCAGTGGGCACTACTGAAAAGAACCTGGCTCCGTCGTCTTTGCACCCTCCCTTCAGGTGTTTATATACACTGATAAGACTCCCATGAGCCTTCTCTTCTCCAGGCTGAGCAGTCTCAGCTCTCTGAGCCTTTCCTCATATGTGAGATGATCTAGTTCCATCTTAGTGGCCTGTTGTTGGGCTCTCTCCAGTATGTCCATGTCTCTCTTGTGCTGGAGAGCCCAGAACTGGACGTAAGTTGCAGTTCCACAAGTTTCGTTTGAAGCTGATTTTCTTCTTTCTTGCAGCCTTACCCACCTTTTATGCCTCGAAGACTCACAGGGCGCAGCAGATACCGATCACAGCAGCCAATACCACCACACCCTTACCAACACAGCTTATTACCTTATGTGCTGTAAGTTCAAAGTAAATTTGCTTCCATGTAAGCTATTAAGAAGTCACATGACTTTCAACAAGAGTCTCAGCACTTTTTATCCTTGGGCTCTACCAGAGAACAGGCATAGTTCAGGTGTCCCAGAGAGGAGAAAAACTTCCATTCCTGTATAAATTTTTCAGCCTATTTTAAATAACATACAACCTTAAGCAAGGAAAAATATAAGTGAACAATTTTGCCCAATATAGTTTTGTATAGTTTTGAGGCACAGTAGCCTCTTGTTCCTGAACTCTTCATAGAATCTTCAACAAATTTTAAAACTTGGTTCTTGGATACTCTTACGGAGGCATGGTTATGCTGTAGGATAAATCCTAGGAGTCTTCACTTCTGGAATAAATTCATTTGGTTTGGTTCTTAATTATGAAATACAAGAGTGGGAGCTTTATTGGCTGAACTGCTAATCTGCTAGAGCTGTTGAATTTCTGTTCTGCCTCTGATTAGCTGTTTCTGGAAAATACGTGGGACAATTAACATTTAGGAATTATCTGTATTGTGTTATGGTAGAGCCTCTGTGGGGGTGTTCAGGTATATGGCATAAGCTGTATTACTCTTCTGTGTTCTGTTTTGGAAATAAGTATGAAATATTCAGAAAATAAAGATTATTTTCTGGTGGCAAAGCTGACACTCACAAGAAAATAATCAAACATTGACACCATATCTGTAGTTTATCTCTGTGCGGTTTCAGACATGGCATGAAAATGGTGCCAGAAGTCTGATCCAGTGAAGCTGTTCAACTTTACATCTTACAGTCTGAGAGTGATGTCATTAGCTTCTTGCCTGTCCATGGAAGACATGGTGTGGCGCAGTAATTCCTGATGACTTCCATTGGATTTTAGTATATTTTAGTGCTGTGAATTTGTCATTTATTTGTCTGTGCGTTAAGTTTTGACCCATAGGACTATCTTGGGGGGTAAAAGCACTTGTTGAATTCTGTCTCTTGCCTCTCTATCTGAAGAGATTCTGCTTTGACCAGCCATTGCAGTATGTGAGAAAGTGAGTTTGTGCTTGTGTTCAGTATAGAAGTTAGTCCAGTAGCATATCCGGTTTATCTTCATTGTGTGTTTTAGGCTTACAAAAGTTTCAAAGCTTTTGTATTGGAGAGTTACGTGATCTTAGGATTCCTTAGCTTTGTTGATATTTTATCCACTTAAAGAAATAAAACACATTTAAAATCAGAACGTCAATTCATTGTCAGTTTTAACTCTCCATAATCTCTGATAATCAAGAGATTAATTTTTGTAATAATGCTGAGCCTGGCTGGAAGTATCAGTTGAGACATACATGCAATTTAAAAGGCTACACTCTCAGTATGAAGAAGTGACAGAATCAGCTTTTTCATTGACTCTTTCACTTCAAATGTCTGTTCTTGACTTCAAACTTAAGATTTTAACCAGTTCTGAGGACTTGTTGGTTTGAGGGGGATCAATAAGGTAACTTTACCTCTGCCAGATGTTTCTGTGCATTCCTTCAGCAAGATGCCGAACGTTATCATTGTTTGCTCTCGTGGTAGATCAATGCTCCCAGTGCCACCTGCAGTTGGACCAGCTTTCAGCTTTGATTTGGATGTGGAAGATGGAGAGGTAGAAAACTATGAGGTTGGTGTGCAAACTACAACTTTGAAGAACAGATGTTAGCTCAAGCAGTACATAAAATTTCAGTATATTTTGCTTTTAACCTGCTTTTGTCTTTCAACTAAATGTAATGACTGTGAAAACAGAACCCAGAAATCATCCTTTCAGATTTTTTGGCAATAGTGAATATTAGAGGTGCATTAAATTGTTCAGCTCTTGTCTTCTACATGCTACTCTTTTCCTTTTGAATTTTAATTTATTTTAAATATCAAACAGAAGTGAAGCACTTTCTATAGAACAGGTTAAGTTACTGGTTTTATGTGTGTAACACTGCAGAAGACTATTAATACCCAATAGTGTTAATGTCATAGAATTAATGAATCTAAATGTAATGTTTAAAAAACTAACTTACTGCCTTTTCTTCTTGGCCCTCGGGAGGGTACAGTAATTGCCATCTATAGATGTAGAACCCTCTTTAGTATCCTAGATAATTATGGGGCAGTCCCGGCCGTGGTGTCTTTGCTTGTTCTGAGACTACTGGATTCTGTTCGATTTCTCTTCAGTCATCGTCAACCCTTACTTTTGCATTTCTTTGCCTGTGCTCCCCTTAAGACCTCTGTGTCGTTGCACATTTTCAGTTTAACAATGAGCACTTTTGTAATAATTTCTGTGCTAGTTCAGAACAAGTATCTATTTCTGAGAATTTGGGACCTAGGTTTGACAGTATTAGAAATCTCTGTGGTTACCAGCACTATTAATTTCATAGCAGGGTGAGGGAATGCTTCAGAAGCAAAATACTTACCAAGCTGTGCATGCAGCCACAGGACTAATTGGAAGTTGGGTCCTGGAGGTTTTGAAATTCTGGAGAACGTCTTACATAATGTGAAACGTGGTTGAATTGTGAAAGACTTTCCACGGGGCTTGTGTTGTAGGGGAGAACTAAGGTTCTAAACATTTCTTGATAGAAGGGTGTTTTTTGCTAGCAGCTGGAGTAATGAGGTACAATGGCAGCCCCATCTGTAGTGGAACCAGAGCCTGTTTGAGCAGTGAATTTTTAAACATCCATTTTGATGTTTTGCAGGCACTGCTGAATTTGGCAGAACGTCTAGGAGAAGCCAAACCACGAGGATTGACAAAGGCGGACATCGAACAGCTTCCATCCTACAGGTTCAATCCAACCAACCACCAGTCAGAACAGACATTGTAAGTACAGTGGTCTCTTTCAAGGTCCATAATTTAGGTGCCTATATTTTAATTTCTTTAACTTGCAGCCTCAGATCGAAGGGCTTTAAAAGCAGTCATGTCAACAAAAAGTTTAATTTTCTTTTTTTTCCATGTATTGCTTTCCAGATCAAATACTATTTATCCGTTCTTTAAAACTTCTATCTATTCTCAAATAATTTGGCTATGTTTCAATTTAGTTCCTCAGCATTTAAAAAATTAAAATGAAAGAAAGGTGTTATACGTTTTTTTTCAGCATACAAGACATTGAAGTTACTTTGTCAACTTGGAATTTAGCCTGTGTTAAAATAGCTTCAGGTGTTGAAGTTTCAAGTGCTCCTGATAGGGCTTGGTCAATGCTTCAAGAGTGCATCTTCGTATGTTTAAAACCCATTAGTTTATTGTGTTTGAAAGAGCTGCACAGCCAAGTGGAAAGGTTAGTTATAGATAGAAAGGTAGTTAAAATGACTTAGTACCAAATGCTAATGTTTGAACTTCAGTGTAAGGATTTTTTCTCTGATATTCCAGTTTGTGACCCTCGATGTGACTTACAAAGTAGTTAGAGAACTTTATAGATCATTTTCTCTGCCATTTTGAATTTTGAATAAACATGTGTTCTATTGGTTGAGTCTGTGAACTCCTGTGAGCAAAAGCGCTTGCTTCATGATTTGAAAGCACAGGAAAAAAACCCATTAACAGCAATTCTCAGTTTATGTTGTCACACTACACATCTTCAACCACAGATACAGATAACTGTAGCTACCCAAGGGGTAAAAGAGCTACCATGTTGCAGTGGTACCTGTGAAGTTTTGTATGGAATATGTATTTGTTCTTACATAGCAGATACATTTGAACTTTGTTGTCTTTTTTTAGATGTGTTGTGTGCATGTGTGATTTTGAGTCAAGGCAGCTACTTAGAGTCTTACCCTGTAACCACGAGTTCCATGCCAAGTGTGTCGATAAATGGCTGAAGGTAAAAAACAAATAAATTCCTATCATATAAGGAATTCATTCTAGAGTTGGAGGGGGGGAGGGAGTGAGGGTATTTTCTATTCCGTTTCATTTCATGTTTCTAGTACTTAGGCTAGAAATGCCAACAGAGTGGAAGCTACCTACTTACGATATTTTTCTAACAATTGATGAAGGAAGTTTCTTTATAATCTTTGGAACAAGGAAAAATTAATACGAAGATAATTATTTTCATTGATAGACTTTACTGTGTTTTCCATTTGCACAAAACAGTGACTGTGAATTCGAGCAATCTGTGAAATTAAAGAAGACTTGAAAACAAAAAAGTAATTAATATAGGAAGTACAAATTTGAGTTTCTGTGATGATGGTGACTTTAACTGTTTTACATATCCTGCATAGCAAGAATGAAATACTACTAACTTCTTCCCCCACTTTGCTATTAACGTTAGGTACTGGGGCAAATAAAATGTGTTATGTGTATGCGTATATACATATCTATAAAAATGTAATATATATATCTATAAAAATGTAGTATATATATCTATAAAAATGTAATATATACATCTATAAAAATGTAATATATACAAATAGAACTTACAGTTTTACAAAATTATGATATACCTTTCTAAGAGAATTTGAGCAGAAAAGAAAGTATCTAGAATCAGGGCAGTCCAGTAGGAGGACAGAGAAGATCGCAGCAGTGCAGGAAGTGTGAACAACAGGAAATACAAATAAATAGGTGATGATACACAGGCATCTCTACAAGCTGCATTAGCCAGATCTACCACCAACAAGGTATTGAGACAACCATCTTGTCTCACCTTTTTTCGGTATTTTATTCTATTGACCTTTAGTTTAATCTGTGTGTAGTCTGTTGTGTAGAACATTTGAAACTACAATGATCCTATGTTGATACAAGGTACAGTCCCTAGAGAATTACAGATGGTGTCCATTGTTTTGCAAAAAGAAATAAAAAATCCTTGCCTTTATGGCTTCATAATAGCAAGAAATTGCATATCTTGGGCATACACTAAAATATTCAGTGCAGAGAATTAAAAAAATCAAGTTAATATTGGCAGCATTCTTTTTGTTAACAAGATATCAAGAATAATGAGAAGGATTTTAAAAACTGGATATGAAATTGCTCTTGTGCTACTCTACCCATGGTAGTCCAAGGCTTTTAGAAAATCTAATGCCAATATAAATATTCCTACAACAATGCTCATAACTTTCAGTAGAACTGGTGTTCTTCAGTATCTGAATCCATGTACATACTTGAGACAGAAGAGTAAATATCTAGTTGCTTTGTTATCAGATTAAAAAGACACACCACACACAATATTGTCAACATATCTATACTACATGTATGCTGTTATATTTAGCAACTGCATATTAAAAGTAGATTGTATGTATTCAAATGGTATTCTCCAGTGTCCCCCTACTCCTCTTGAGGAGTGTGTATATTAGATTTGTCAAGGCTTTTCATTGCATGAAACTTCCTAGGTCATTTGTGGTGTGGATGAAGTATCCAGGGATAGTAGTCACTCTGTTATATGAAAAAGGAACTAAAATAATTTGACACAGCCTGTGAGACAGTGGATGCTATAGGTTTATGTAGGTTTTTAAATTGATTATATAGATTGTTAAAAAAACAGCTCTTTCCAGGGTATTAATGCAAAAAAATATACCTCTGATTCATAGAGCCCCTGATCTGCAGTTTGCTGGAAGCCAGAAGAGCATGCATGTCATGCATGCTTGCCCTCTTCTTCTGCTCTTTTGTATCTGACATTGGTCTCAAGGGTCAGACAAGTACGTTGAATTAAGCCTTTTGGGGACTTATTACGGCAGTTCTACATTTAGATCTAGTATTTTCAACTGGTAATAAACTAGCAATCAAATTCAGAACAGCAAAGTGGAAAAAGGAGATTTAGTTTAGTCTTTATTTTCATAATAGTAGATGTACTGTAGTAGTTAGCAGTGGCAAAACAGCTTTTTTCTGATGTTCCTGTCCCAGCTTAAAAACTGTATTTTCTAACAGATCTTCAAGCGTGGAATTCTCTAAAGGTTATCGTATCATGGAAAAACTGTATAAGGGTAACAGTGTCAGCTAGGTGGAGAGGAATGAGGTGAAAGATATTGCAGTCTAAACCTTAAGGGGCTACAGTTACACCACCGGGTATACACATGGTAGTGAGGATTGCTAAGGCTATATATTTACACCATGTGGATTTAGTTATGCCGGTGTGAAGATGGTGTATGGAAATAAAGATTATTTTGCTTTGCAAACTATAACAAATTACCTGTAACACCAGCCTATTTTAGTTGCAGCCTCTATCTAAACTTGGTTACAGTTAAGCAGCAAACATCTGGAAGTGAGGATAACTGCAATATATTTTGGGCTATAGTTTTGTTTTATGTATTTGACAACTTGTTTTGTATGTTGATAGTATAATTATGTCCACATACACTTTAATTCATGTCATCCAGCCAAAATCATGTTGATAAATTCTGCAAGGGAAGGTAAAAATCGTAGCTTTCGGTACTTGTAACTTTCTTCCACAAGGTAAAAAAAGAAAAAAGCTGCCAGTTTGTCCCTGTGTTTTACTGATTTAATCTTGTGTCTTTGAAGAAAGTATTTGCTATCTAGGAATATTTCTAGAACTAGTTCTAGAATTATGGTGTTAAGTTTATTCTTTTTGAAGTTTCACCATTTTGTTACTGAAAGATTTATCTAAGAGGTTAGTGATCCAATCTGAATATTTTAAAAAAAAAAATCCTTATTCCACTGTGTGTCGGGTCCTGAGAGGGCCACCATGGACGACTCACTCTGAGGGAGCCCACTGTTTGACATGGGCTAAATTACGGTGACGTGACACCAAACGATCAATTTTAAAAGTTCTGTTAATGGCAGAAGCAATTGAAACCTCATTATCCATGGCAGAAGCTGTCAAAACCTTATCATTTATGGCACAAACTAGTTACACCTTATATGAAAAAAAAACAAACAGCCTGTAGCAAGAGAAAGAGAGTGTAAGATAGAAAGACAGAGGAAAGATTCAGATCACCAGCCCGGGCTCCAGCAACATCTCTGGCCTGATGTCTTCAGATCATGGGTGCACACACATCTCCCCTGAGTTGCAGTATTTGTAAGATAGCCCCGAGCTTCAGTCCCGCTTGGTACACTAATTATTTTGCATGCACATTCTGTTGTTCCCAAACCTTCTCAAAAGGAGTTGGGGGGGGTGGTTACTAGTGACTTCCATCGTCCCTTTGCCAAAACCACAGGTCCACTGCTGTCTCAAACTTACTGTTTTTAAAGGTAGTTACCCAAGATGAGGAAATTGGCCCAGAAAAGTACTATCTTGTCTCCACAAGACTCTCTTTTCTAGCCGCACCTTATCCCATCGGCATGGTAACATTCTTTTCCTCTTCTGTCAAGTGTTTCAGACATTAATCCTCTTCATAGCTTTTCAGTCTCTCACACACTGCCATCACTGTTGCTGATGATGGAGCAAAAAAAAAGGTATCTAAGAAAGTTTTGTGGCTTGGCTGTGCATGAAAGCTTTGATCTGCCCTGCTGGTGTAATGCTATGTGCAGTATAATCTTTTTAGGTAGTGTGAGCAAGTGAGAGTAAAAGTGCTTTTATAGTTAGGTTAGGTTGCCAACTTTAATTTATACTTCCCTGGCCAAGCAAGGTTAAAGACTTATGAAATAAGATGTAATACAGTGGAGGAAACAGAGTTAACAAGGAGGAGGTTATCCTTCTGCTTTTCATAGTATTATCAACTCATGTTTCACAATATTTAGTTACTTCTTGATATCCTAAATCCTTTAGTCAAATACGAATACAGGAGAAATATGTTTTGTAAAGTAAGAGTTAGTCATCATTCCAGGGACAGCCTGAAAACATGACCTGTCTTCACCTTGAGAGTTTAGAACCAGGTAACAAGGAAAACTTGTGTTTATATTTAACATTCTGATAGAAGATGCTGTGTTAAATATGAGAAAAGACAAACTGTAACTATAGTTTAACGTGGTGCTGATGGACTAACACCATAGTAGTACAATGCTTCTTAGAGGATTCTAGTAGCCCTACAGATTCATTATTCTAAATGCAGTTCACTTCAGCTGTAAATTTCTGTACAACATTAAAAAAAAATTGGTTAGTTCATTGTGCAGCACTCTCTCATTACAGTACGAAAAGTTTGCCTGAAAGAGTGGCTGGTTAGAAGGTCAATATTGCAATATTTTGTCCACCTTACTCCTCTTTTTGTACCAAGGAGTCACATTAAATGCCAGCAAGGGGGAATGAATTTTATGAAAGGCATAAGAATGCAACTAAATTTCAAACACATGTTCATGTAGGATCTTGAAAAGTGACTTAAAAAGCAGTGCTGCAGTGTCCATGAGAATTCATTTTATCCTGGCACAGTAGATTTATTTCTGCAATTCCTATCAGGAGGTTACTCTCCCTGAATGCTCTGTTTCATGCTACAAATGGTAGATAATTAACTATTTATCCAAGCAAATACTTCTTGATTCATTAATCCATTGAATTTTGTAGAACATGCCTTTTTATTTTATTATGTTAGCTGAATTACATCTAGAAATAATGCAAGTACAAAGTAGTGACCAAGTAACAGCATTGTCCTCAAGTAATTTCAAAACTGCTAGTGCAAGAAATAAATTTTTAATTGATTCTCCAATCTATGCTTTACAACAGCTATAAAGCACTCTGTAACTACAATACAAACTCTAAAACAGCAATAACAGTAGTAATTGACAGAAAAATATACCATCATTTTAACTTGCATTACTAAATAATGATTTTCTGTAATCACCTGTTACTTTTGTTGTCATTTCTTTGTACATCTCTTGATGCTCTCGCTTGTATTTTCATTGAAAAATTTGGCTACCTTAGAAAAACTTGGAGTTGACAGTAGTTGGTCCTGCAATTTTGGGAACTATGAAATACAGAATTTGGGATAGGGAAGAGTTCTCTTGACTCTGCCCTTTGCAAAGGAAATGTTGTATCATGTATGTTACATACTTGTTTGGGGCTTTTTGTCATCATTTGCTAAAATGAAATTAGCCTGTATTAGAAAAGGGGAATGAGAAGGCAGAAACTATTTCCCAGTAACCTAAGGAATGTTACTTCTCATCTGTCTTAACTTTTTAAGGAAGTTATAAAAGTTAAAGAGTCACAGGACATATTTTCAGCGAGTGCTTTACTGAAGGGCTAAATTTAGATATGCTTGTGTGTGTTACTTGAATACCTGTTCCATCAGGTCATCCTCTCTCTCTCCCCCCCCTTCCCTTTCTCTTTACTAAAACCCCTTTCCTTTTTCCATAGTCTACTTTCAGCTTTGACTGAGTCTGTAGGATGGGTTTCTGTGAGAATAACTGAATAAACAGACTATGAAGAGATGTGATACCTGATCAGTAGAGCTTGTGACAACATGACACCCTCCTATAGGACTTTAATTTGCAGCCCAAGGTTGCTAGTCTGGTTTTGGTGGGTTTCTCTGCAGCACACAGTGCAGCTTCTTAGTTGTATCCGTCTGATTGCAACATACTGTAACTGTGAATCTGCATTAATAAAACCACCGTCACTTGGATAAAGCCTAGTTTGCTGGTTTGCTTCATCTTTAAAAATAAAAGGCACAAATTTTTTTATAAACATAATTTTGAATTGGAAAACTTGTCACACCACTGTAACATAACAAAACAAACTAAACAAAGGCATAAGCACACTTTGTCTTCTCTTCTTTTGAGTACTCTTGAATTGCTTTTCAGTTTTTGAGTGCTGAAGGTAGCAACCTCATTATGGTCACAGATGTTCAGTATCATTTTCAGTACAGTAAATCCTCTTTTGTTTCTGGTTTTACAGGCAAATCGTACCTGCCCAATCTGTAGAGCTGATGCTTCAGAAGTGCATCGTGATTCGGAATGACCAATCTAAGAGCACAAATCTGGTTTGGGTTTTCCTCGTCACATGTGTATATGAACTATCTATTGAACTTACCCATGTGGCTGCCAGCCTACCCTTTACACAAAAGGGTCAATGGACCTTACTTTGCACTGTGTGACTTAATCAATTACAAAGCTTATAACTAGTCTTCACAGTTATGGGTTTGTTATACTAACGGTGTGATTGGAACTCCAAAGACATTTTTTTAGCTTAATTTTGTGTATGCACTAACATTCCCTGGTTTTTGTGTGATCATTCCAAGTGTTGCTGCAAGATTACTGTGGATGTGATCTTTTAGCATGTGCTTTTATATAAAAGAAAAACAACAAAAAAAGTGGTAGCTCCAAACAACATAGCAATCTACCTTATATAGAGCCTTCAGATACTGTGAGTGGGAATGAATGGTGTGAATGTGTGTTTGCTTGTGAGAGGATGGGTGAAGTGTGCTTGTGACTGAGTGTGCATGTGTGTTTGAGAACCTATATACCAGCATGTACTGAGAATGTATGTGTGTAGTAATAATTATGCTGCAATGTATAATCTTGTGTTATTTAAACAGTACTAGTACTGTACACTGGTTCCTTTCCTTGTGTTCGCAGTTGCACACTGAATGCAATGGGTGCAGCAATTACAGACATTCAGTATTTTGTCTCCAATGTACTTAAAGATATAAAGACCTTTCTACCTACTATTCACACAGCTGTTATGCTTCCCGTTCATTGGGGGCTTTAAATGTATACCACTAAAGAGTGCTTTGATTGTTCATACATAAGTAATTTGGGTTTTTGCATATGCTACAACACCTGGATTTTTAAATGGCTCATTTACAAGTTATTTTATCAATGTAAGGTTGCAATATTGCACAAATCGTTTAGCAATATTAACATTTTCAATTGCTGATATGCATATCAATGCTTTTCTGTTCTCCTTTTAAATTTTTCTAGCTGGGTTTGCCAGTTATGTGCTTCTTCCATGAAAGGAAGCAGAAAGGACATTGAGGGTCTTGTGCAACAGCTCTTCACTTTTGGCCATTGTACTTGCTAAGGACGTAATCTTTTAACTTACAGACATCGGCTTTAATCATGTACATTTTTTGACATTCACAAGGAAGTTTGTGTATACTACTAAAATAACTTCTAAAAGGTTACAGTTTTATTCCTGCAACTTCATGAATAAATTAAAATTTCTATCGTTTTCTCAGAGAATTAGAACTTTTGATTTTTTTCATTGTATCATAAGAGAAGGTGGGTTTTGGTCACTTAACTGCAGAATTCAGTTGCCCTGATGATTCTTCTTGCCCTTTCTTATTTCACGATGAGTGTAATAATAAGAGGAAACTCCCTTGGTTTTTGCAATCAAGTTTTCAGATTGCTCCACTGTAAGAGAAAATTAGCACACCACCTAGAACAGTGCTGTGAAATAAGAGGTGATAACCTCTATTCAGGTGCTCTGAATGATGTTTTTACCATAGTTATTCAAAAGATGCTCTTTTTGCAACAAAATTCTTCTCCTAAATTCAGTGTCATTACTGTGATTGTACCAGCACAAGTGGCACAGTTAGCAATATTGCTGCAACTTGCTGCCAGTCTCAGCTTCAAGTTTATTCTTTATCATTTCTGATGCTTTTGTGGTGCTGCTGTGCTTTGGTATTAGTTATAATTTCAAACGGTGTTAGATGTTCTTCATGCTGATTTCCCTCTTTGAAGATTGTACAGACCAGTCACAGCTCTTGGTGCAGATAAAAAGAACGCACAACTTTGCCCTACTTTAGTTATGCAGGTAGTTCTCAAAAACAGTGAGTCTTTCCATACCTGTCCATGCTTACGAACACTAAATAAAAATACTGTTACATCAAATCCAGAATATTAGAATTTCTCCTCTCTTCCAATGGAGTTAATGAATAGGCTTTTCACAGTAACGCCTAGCAGGTTAATTTATATGTAATGAAATTTATTTTTTTAACAAGTAAAATGATTTTGTTTAAAAAGTATATGCCACATGTCTTACAAAACTTAGATTCTTTTATATTATATTATCTTTTATTTGGTACAGAAGAAAAATTCTGTGTACAGATTTTTTTTAAACATAACTAACACTACTGTGCTCAGTATTCAGTTTGACACATGGAAAAAGAGCACTTACTCTAATCTAGATACAAATAAAAAAGACACGTTCTTCTGAAGCCAAGGGAAGGTAGTCCTCTTTCTGGAATTGGGGAAATCTAGATGTATAATGTCCCTTTTTTCCCCAGTAAAACTCTGTGAGGCAGTGGGAGATCTAGGAGATGGAAGGTCTAAGCTGGTAAAATCCTGAAATCAATTGTTGCACTCTTACGGCTCATCTCTTTTGGAATGGTTCTTTTGTTTGCATGGGGCTCTTGCAGATGTTTGTGGACTTGCTTTCTGTGATTAGTGTGTATAAACAGCACACATGCGTATGTTCTGAATCAGCTCAGACAAGCTACAATCGAGTCCTCTATGTTGTGGCTGTCAAGGCAGGGGTGTTCATGTTCAGCTGTTAACTGCCATGTGTTTTGCACATTTGTGTGTAATTCCACAGCCTGCCATGGTGCCTGGAAGCACTTGAATTCAGCAAGACTTTTTTAATGTTCATTGCCTTTCTGCCATCACCTGGCTCCTCCTTCTCTAAAAAAAAAAAAAAACCCCAAACCAAAAAAAACCTGCAAAAACGTTGCTTTATCATATTGGCACTGCTATGTTTTTTGCATAAACTGTCAATTTGATTTGACATTTTAGTCATATGAAGGCCTACAGATAATTTCAGTGTCTGATTTTGTAGCTTTCTTTACAAAAATTAAAGCCTTTGTTATATGCCATTTTGTACAGGCTCTTGAATGTGATTTCACAGCTGTTAACATACTGTGTAATACTTGGGATGAGATATACCAACCTTTTTAATTTTAATTGTAGAAAACACATTTTTTACTGAGTTATCTTTGGGCCTTTGTAAAACCTGTGGTATTTTTCTCCGGTACATTGTTACCTCATTTTGCTATTTGTGTTTCGGATTTCCTAATGATTATGAAAACTTCTGGGTTTTGTTGGAATCATATTTTGTCAAGTGTTTTCTTTAAATCACACCGTTGTATCATTTAACATGTAGTTTTAAATGTATTATAAATATCTGTAACCAAATCATTTGAAGGCTTGATAAATTTTTAACAAAATTTGTACATTTTTTATGAGAGTTACTAGTAATGCTTTACTAGATAGTGCAATGAATTTTATTTTTAATCCCTGTGCCCAATTTTGGAGTTGAGAGAGTTGTTCAGTAATAAATGTATGATGTACACTTAGACCATTTTGTCCTGTTCTTTCGTTTAGAAAGAGATGCATTGTTTCCTTTCATTACTCTGCATATTTCTGTGCATGATCATGCAACTCTAGATATTGGCAACAAACACTTGTGTTCTAGGGAGAGGTTTTCCCACCTTAATTGTAGTGCATGACAGACTTTTAAAATCTACTTCAGGAGATCATAAGAAAATGATATGAAATGTAATGTCGCAAGCACAAATTAACTATAATTCATTGAACTCAAAGCATTGCCTGAAAGATCAGCTTTCTGAAGATGTTACTTAGTCAAAGGAAAATTTGCGGGGATGGAGGTGCTCCTTAGTCATACAATGTGCACTGTGTGTCTGCTGAAGATGTGTTACACTTTGCAGTGCCCGAACAGTGATAGAAAATGCATCCTGAGTTAAGGTTGAAACTGAATTATAAGGAGTTTGATTAGCCAGGGTCACACAAGAAGCTGGGAAAGAGTTGTTTGATTTTGTTTTTAATGAGATTATGTAGACTAAGTTGACAGATGTAACTATTTAAAAGGTTTTCATTTACAACAGGGCATTTAATATCTCCATCAATAGCAGATGTTCTTGGTGGTCTAACATACCTGAAGATCCATTGGTGCTTTGAGAATCCTTATGCAAAGATTCATATACATGTCTTTTGGATTTATAATCCTGAATAACAAGTAGTTTGCCCCCTTTCATACAGCAGATGTTGTTAATTACACTGTTGAAAATAGACAGTGCTGCCAGTAGTACCTGCAAAGCTAAGGTACTGTACTGCCCAACTTCAGTGATGATAGGGCAGCTTAGAAGCACTGGTAACTGGCTTAGAGCCTGTACTAGCAAGGCCCTGAGAATAGAGTAGGGTTTCCTGGTAAAGATCATATGGTATCTCAGGTTGGAAGGGACCCATAAAGATCATCAAGTCCCACTCTCTGCTCCTCACAGGACTGCCTGAAACTAAACCATATGACAAAGAGTGTTCTCCAGATTTTCCTTGAACTCTGGCAGGTTTGGTGCTGTGACCACTTCCCTGGGGAGCCTGTTCCACTGTCTGACCACCCTCTCAGTGAAAAACCTTATGTTAACGTCCAATCTGACCTTCCCCTTGTGCAGCTTGATTCCATTCTCTTGTGTCCTGTTGCTGATCACCAGAGAGAGAAGATCAGCACCTCCCCTTCTGCTGCCCCCTGTCAGGAATGTGCAGACTGTGAGGAGGTCACCCCTCCGCCTTCTCTTCAAGCTGAACAAACCAAGTAACCTCAGCCACCCCTTGTAAGTCTTGCCCTGAAGACGTTTCATGATGTTGGTCGCTCTTCTCTGGACACACTGTAATGGTGTGATGTGTTCCTTTCTTTAAGGTGCCCAGAACTGCACACGGTACTCGCGGTGAGGCTGCACCTGTACAGTGTAGAGTGGGACAGTCATCTCCCTCGACCAGCTAGCTATGCTGTGCTTGATGCACCTGAGGACATGGTTTGCCCTTTCAGCTGCGAGGGCACGCTGTTGACTCGTATTCAACTTGCTATCAACCCAAACCCCCAGATCTCTTTCTGTGGGGCTGCTCTCTAGCCTCATGTGCCCCTGTTTGTACATATAACCAGGATTACCCCTTCCCAGGTGGAGAATCCAGCACTTCCTCTTGTTAAATTTCATATGGTTGGTGATTGCCAAGATCTCTAGTCTGTCCAGATCTCTCTGTAAGATGTCTCTACACTCGGGAGTCTGCAGCGCCTCCTAGTTTAGTATCATTGGCAAACTTACTTAACGTATGTTTGACTCCAGTATCCAGATTTTTTATAAAAACATTAAAGAGTACTGGCCCTAAAATTGAGCCCTGCAGAACCTGACTAGTGACAAGATGAACCTAAGGGGTGCTGACATAAGCTTAGCTGCTCCCTCTGCACCAGGATTTTGTCCATTTTCCTCTGGCCGGTATTCCATGCTAGCACCAGCAAATGTATATGTTCTGCAAACAACTTCTGACATGCAGCATTAACCCGTGTGAGATTCTGAGCATCAGTTTGTACCCAGGCAGCAGCCAAATCTGTAATTGATCTGTGCTGAATTAGTGCTCCCACCAAAAGAAAACTAATCCTTTTTGCAACAGAATTCATCTAAACTCGCGGTGCCCTACATGTACAGACTGTACAGTTTCTACTGTGGCAGGGACATGTTTTGTAGTATATCACAGTGTTTGTGTAACAGGGAGACCTTTGCCAGAAAGAGAGCTGATCCCTAGGCAGCTTCCTGCTCTATCTTTCCATGCAAAAGAAAGGATGATGTTTGACTGTTTGATTGGAAGCTTCTCAATGGGGAAGTAAGGCTCAGAAAACATACCTGTCAACCGGTAAGTGAAGAGCCAAGTCTGTTTGTCTTGCCAGACAGTCTTCTCACTGCTGAATCTGTATATTTTCTGCCTTTGTTTTCTGTTGAGCATACTCTTGTTTCGCTGTTCTCAACTCAACTGCCTTCAAAATCTAAATCTCTGAATCTTCAAACAAATACCAAGCCAAACTCCAGCCATTCTATAAATTGATGAGTAGCATGTAGTTTGCAACCCAGCAGTTGTCCTTAATTTTGCCCAGCAGTGAAGTTTTCTTCTTCCCCTACATCTCTTTTCTTGCTTTTTTGGAGTACATACAGCTCTCCATTCCTTGCAAACGTAGTGTTTATGAACCTATGTCTTGTTTCCCTAGGATATCTTCATACAGTAGAGGTGATCTCTCCACTTCTTGCAAGCTGGCCAGCTTGTGGCCTCAGTAACCATCATGATTCTAGTCTTTACAGATACAATAAGCAGGAAAGCACACATCAGAAGCTACTGTATCCTATTCATCCATGCAGCTACTGAACTCTTAGGGTAGTAGGCTAAGCAAGTATGTGTCTGAAAAATATTACATATCCTGTTTCATCTATATATTCTTTTGCAGCCTTGTTTCTCTACACCATTGTCAAAGGAGGATTCTTAACTTCGTTTGTAAAATCTGTCCAATCCTCTTGTAGCAAGGTCAGCAAAAATAGGGGCCATCTAGCAGCCTGTCCTTTGTTATCAAAGCTGGACAGTGGGATACACTGCAAGGTTTTATCAAGAACTTTCTACATCAAACCATGGACTGTGATTGATCAGTAATATTGGTAGATCTCAAATGTTGATTTCACTGGAGGCTTCTTGCTTCTAGTGTGAGGTCACTTGCTGGCTTTCTGCCTTTTAACTTTCAGGTTGGGGAAGAGGATTCAAGAATGCTATAATCTTTCCTACGCAAACAGGCTTAAGTCTCCCCCTTCTGTAGTTAAGAGCAGCTTTCTGGTTCTGCCAGCATCACATTATGCAGAGGAGCCATCACAGGGCAGAGCGGCAACTGATAATGGGATTGTAGAAGGAAGGTGTAGAAAGGGCTGGAGAAAAGATTGCCCATCTAGTCCCACAGAGTGGACTGTATGCTGTGTTCTTCCTGCACACAGTTCCTTCATTGGCCTCAGCTCAGTGCCCAGTAAGGTGATGGAAGGGTCTTCCTGGAAGTTACATTAAAACATACAGATAACAGCAAGGTGATTAGAGACAGCCAACATGGCTTCACCAAGGGCAAGTCATGTCTGACTGATCTGGTGGCCTTCTACGATGGGAGTGACTGCATCAGTGGACAAAGAAAGAGCTACAGATGTCATCTACCTGGAATTCTGTAAAGCCTTTGGCTTGGTCCCGTAGAACATTCTTGCTGCTAAATTGGAGGTATAAGGATTTGATGGATGTACTATTTGATGGATAACTGGCTGGATGGCCATGTCCAAGGAGTTACAGTCAATGGCTCAATGTCCAAGTGAAAAGCAGTACAAGTGGCATCCCTCAAGGGTCCATAGTGGGACCAGTACTGTTTGCTATCTTCATCACTGATTTAGACAGTGGGATTGAGTACACTGCCAGCAAGTTTATGGATGACACCAAGATGAGTGGTACAGTTGATTGATAGGCTTATGGGAAGGGATGCCATTCAGGGGGACCGTGACAGGCTTGAGGAGTGAGCCCATGTGAACCTCCTGAACTTCAACAAGGCCAAGTGCAAGGTCCTGCACATGGGTGAGGCTAATCCCCAATATCAGTACAGACAGGGATGAATGGATTGAGAGCAGCCCTGCAGAGAAGGACTTGAGGGTACTGGTGGATGAAAAATTAGATACAAGCTGGCAATGTACGCTTGCAGCCCAGAAAGCCAACCCTATCGTTGGCTGCATAAAAAGAAGTATGACCAGCAGGTCAAGGGAGGTGATTCTCCCTCTCTACTCTGCTTTCATGAGACCCCACCTGGAGTACTGTGCCCAGCTCAGGTCCCTGTGGCAAGTACACCCTCCCTGATGAAGACCAGGGCTTTAGGACCACTGCATCCTTACTTTTTGTGGTTTTTTGGTGTCTGTGGTCATGTGCACCCGTCAGTCAAGTGCTGATCATCAACACAAACATTTTGATTCAGTGACTATGGTCACGTATACACCTGGGTTGAGGAATAAGGAAGTTAAGGCTCTCAGCCGTAAGAGCTGGCATGACCATATTTGACCACAGATCAAATTCAGCTAGGGTATAAATTACGTCCTGCCGGAGGACATTTTGACTCAGTCTGTCTCAGAGCAGTGGGTCTGCAGTCTCGGACTCTCGCCTTGGGTTGGGACACTGCTCAAGGAAACTCCTTGAGCTTGAGAGCCCTTATAAGTGAGTAGGTGTCCATTTTGGCCATTATTTCTAAAACTTGAGAATTCTTAAGTCAGTTGTGCAGTATTAATTCATCACACATCCTGAACCTGTGGTTTACTGATGTTGGAGTGTTAACGCATTTTGATAAACCTCATTTCTAGTTGGTTCTCTGCGAAACGTTTTTGGTTAGAATAAAGTTTGAGTTTATCACTTACCTAATTTGATTGTGTGTAAGCCTCTGCGACAGTCCCCAGTACAAGACAGACATGGACCTGTTCGAGCAGGTCCAGGTGAGGACCATGAAAATGACCAGAGGGCTGGAAGACCTCTCTTGTAAAGAAAAGCTGAGAGAGTTGGGGCTGTTCAGCCTGGAGAAGGGAAGGCTCTGGGGAGACCTTATTGTGTCTCGTGGTTTAAAGCTGGGCAGGCTATTAAACAGAGGACAGACACTCTTTGTTAACCCACTCCCTCCCCAAAAAAGGGGGAGAAAGAGAAAAGGGAAAGAGGCTTACGGGTTGGAAAAGTTAAAACAGTTTTAATCTAACTACAATAATGATGTATTATAATAACAGGAAAAATAATAAGAATATATATACAAATATATACAAAACCAATATCGAGCTCCTCCCCTACGCCATGATGATTACATCACCCAGACACTGCAGGGCACACCCCAGGAAAGTCTCAGACTGTACTCAGCAGCAGGCAGGAACTGTATTCAGGAATGCGTGCATCAGGACCAAAGGCAGAAGAATCGGACAGAGATCTTCTCGGATGCCAGCCATACAAGAAGAGAGAGTGACCCTCGTGATCCCTCAGCTTTATACCGAGTATGACGCATATGGGATGGAATACTCCCTTTGGTCAGTTTTGGGTCACCTGTCCGGACTGCTGCTCTTCACCGGAGGGTCTCAGGTGTGATGTGTTGTAGCGTCACAACCCAAGACAGATTCGACTCTTTAACCACTATAGATGCTCATGACACTAACAGGAGCTACAAGGAGAGCCTGTACCTTCGCATAGTAGAGGCCATAAAAAGAAACGACGAGTGCTTGTGGTGGGGGACTCTGTTAAAGACACTGAGTCACCCATCTGCCGACCCGACAGAGTCAAGAGAGGTGCGTTCCCTTCTGGGAGCTAAGATAAGAGGCATAGCTGAGAGGGTGCCACAACTTGTTAAGAACACAGATTATTATCCACTTGTACTCTTTCATGTGGGTNCAGGTGAGGACCATGAAAATGACCAGAGGGCTGGAAGACCTCTCTTGTAAAGAAAAGCTGAGAGAGTGGGGGCTGTTCAGCCTGGAGAAGGGAAGGCTCTGGGGAGACCTTATTGTGTCTCGTGGTTTAAAGCTGGGCAGGCTATTAAACAGAGGACAGACACTCTTTGTTAACCCACTCCCTCCCCAAAAAAGGGGGAGAAAGAGAAAAG
The DNA here is from genome assembly GCA_013398225.1 of Steatornis caripensis. Taxonomy (NCBI): domain Eukaryota; kingdom Metazoa; phylum Chordata; class Aves; order Caprimulgiformes; family Steatornithidae; genus Steatornis; species Steatornis caripensis. Next base: position 45,384 of record VZSC01015659.1, read on the forward strand.
GGAAAGAGGCTTACGGGTTGGAAAAGTTAAAACAGTTTTAATCTAACTACAATAATGATGTATTATAATAACAGGAAAAATAATAAGAATATATATACAAATATATACAAAACCAATATCGAGCTCCTCCCCTACGCCATGATGATTACATCACCCAGACACTGCAGGGCACACCCCAGGAAAGTCTCAGACTGTACTCAGCAGCAGGCAGGAACTGTATTCAGGAATGCGTGCATCAGGACCAAAGGCAGAAGAATCGGACAGAGATCTTCTCGGATGCCAGCCATACAAGAAGAGAGAGTGACCCTCGTGATCCCTCAGCTTTATACCGAGTATGACGCATATGGGATGGAATACTCCCTTTGGTCAGTTTTGGGTCACCTGTCCGGACTGCTGCTCTTCACCGGAGGGTCTCAGGTGTGATGTGTTGTAGCGTCACAACCCAAGACAGATTCGACTCTTTAACCACTATAGATGCTCATGACACTAACAGGAGCTACAAGGAGAGCCTGTACCTTCGCATAGTAGAGGCCATAAAAAGAAACGACGAGTGCTTGTGGTGGGGGACTCTGTTAAAGACACTGAGTCACCCATCTGCCGACCCGACAGAGTCAAGAGAGGTGCGTTCCCTTCTGGGAGCTAAGATAAGAGGCATAGCTGAGAGGGTGCCACAACTTGTTAAGAACACAGATTATTATCCACTTGTACTCTTTCATGTGGGTACAAATGACACCGAACACCAGAACCTGGGCAGGATTAAGCAAGGCTACAAAAGCCCTCAGGATGTGAGTGAACAACATTGGTGCCCAGGTCATCTTCTTCTTGATTCTACCAGTTAGGGGTAAGGGCAAAGCCAGGAATAGATGGATAATGAACATCAGCTTCTGGCTACATGGCTGGTGTCATCATGAGGGTTTGTTTTTTATGATAATGGGACATTCTTCAATGACTCCAATCTGTTTGGGAGGGATGGGTTCAACCTGTCTAGAAGGGGCAAGAGAATCTTCAGCAACAGGCTGGCCAACCTGGTGAGGTGGGCTTTAAACTGAAGGACTTGGTGGGGGGCGGGTCCAAAATGGCAATACTCATGTCATTGGAACCAACTGGGCAATAAGCCAGGCCAGCCAGGGCAGTGAAAAACGTTCTTTAGCTGCCCCCCAAGATAAGGAGCAGAAGGCCAACTTCTGGATGTGTATGACTACAGTGCATCCTCTTGCACCCCTCCAGGGATTGCTTAATTCAACAGCATAAGGATCTTCCCTTGTCAGTTACTGCATCCATAAAGCTCTGTGCTTTTTCAAACATGCAAATAGAATGTGAGTCATCAGTTCTAAAATATATGTTCTGCCTAACACAGTCTTATGTGCTGGCTTTTGCAGTGGATTGCACTGTGCCACTTCCACCCATCTATGTTTCACAGCGCAGTTTCCCTTTCTGAAAGAACTTGTGTACCAGACTTCTGCTACCTAGAACTAAATTCAGCAGATTTTCATTTTGAAAAGAATAGGTGACGGACAACTTGGAGAGGTAAAGTACCATCCATTTCACTCCAAAGTGAGCCCATAATTTTGCTTGTGATTGATTTTGCGGGAACTGATGCCAAGGGAAATCTCAGCATCAAGTATCTTAGATTACAGTATCCCTGAGCTTCAGATACACAGCTGGGTCTGTTGCTTATATATGACATCTTGGTTGCTGGAACTTCTGCCCTCAGTTCATGGACTGTTAGGTAGATGGCTCTGTAGGACAGGGGAAATGGAAAGATACGTTTCCATTTTGATCTTGTTTTACGATCTGAAGAAAAAATTAGACAAAAAATGGCTGAGAAGGCTGTACACAGACACACCAAGCTGTGCTGTGCTGTGTCCATTGGATGAAGCAAAATTCCTCAATCAGTGGAAGGCTTCTAGCCTCCCTAGGAACTGCACTAGCTAGACAGATGGTAGCAATTCAACAGCTAATCCTTTCTGGGAAGATGGTGCACCACAGTGTTGTCACAGTTTAAAGCTGGGCTGGCTGTTAAGCGAACAACAGACGCTCTTTGTTAACGCCCTCCCTCCCCGAAGTGGGGGGGAAAGAGAAAAGGGAAAGAGACTTATGGGTTAGAAAAGTTAAAACAGCTTTACTCTAACTACAATAATAATGAATAATAATAATAATGAAATATACACAAATATACAAATATGTACAAAACCGATATCGAGCTCCCCCCCACTGATGACGAATACGTCACCCGGACGCTGCGGGGCACGCCCCAGGAAAGTCCCGGACTGTACTCAGCAGCAGCAGGCAGGAGCTGGATTCAGGAATGCACGGATCGGGATCGAAGGCAGAAGAATCAGACAGAGTCCTCCTCAGACGCCGGCCATAGAAGAAGAGAGCGAGACCCTCGTGATCCCTCAGCTTTATACTGGGTATGACGCATATGGGATGGAATACTCCCTTTGGTCAGTTTTGGGTCACCCGTCCGACCCGCTCCTCGCCATTGCAGGGTCGCAGGTGTGACGACTTCTCTGCTCTTTCAGTTCCGGCGCACAAGAAAGTTAGCAGAAGCAAGCATCGACCTTGGTCTCCATAGGGATAACTATAAGAAGGGCCTTTCTGCATACCATTGCTTCTGATGTTCCAGCAGTAACTATAAACACCGAGCCTTATCACTGCTAGGAGCAGCTACTGTCTGGAAAAACATGCAGTTAATTTCAGAGAGTGCAGCTTCTCAGAAGAGACTTCACTAAAAAGCAAAGTTACTAAAAGAAAATCGGTTCTGTCTTGGCCCAAACCAGGACAAGTGTGCATCAGGCTGTGTCTCAGAGCTGCAGTTTCATAATACAAAATCTTCACAGCGAAGTGAGTTCTACGTACTCCCAATCCTCCTCCTCCCCTTCGTCTTCCCTGCTCCCAACATGGTGTGCTGCCTCCTCAGTAGTGACAGAGGTCATGGGTCATTGCCAAGCTGAACCAATTTGGTTCTGGCAATTGTGGCAGTGAGAGCACAGAGCAGACAATATTGTCCAATATTGCCGCCAAATTCTTCTCCTTGGCCTCTACAGCCATGCAGGTAGCTCGGCCTTGCTGCCAGATGGTACTGCTGGTAGACTGGGGGATACCTGGTGAGATTGCCATCGCCAAGCTGTTTGTTAGAGGCCTCCATGGTCATGGATACTATTAATTTTGCAGAAAGTGTTGAATCTTTTACACTCCAGCTGAAGCTTTGTGGCACACTCATGACATTAGGTAATATTCTTCCACCCCAGACATAATACTGGTCCTGGCATTGCTATTAGATGAATGAGACTGGGAGTGCTTTTCTTCTCAGATGGGGCTGTGCAGAGTGCAAAAGTGGCAAAAATGGACTGCAAATGTTGACAGCAGATGGGCCATGTAAGGCACATGGCTCAAACAGGGAGATTGTTTTGCTTGGCATCATCCTTTCTGCCCCATAGGCATGAACATCCATGGAAGCCAGACTCTGAGAAGGAAAGTGGTGTGTAGGATAGTTCATTTGAAAGGGCAGTTTCCACATGAATTGTACATGGAAAATATTTCACTGACAGGGCATGTAAATTATGGCAGATTAAGATGTAAATGTAATAATTTGTTTGAATTTGTTTGAATAGAAGCATCCTGACCTTACTTGGTGAGACAGGGAACTGTTCCTCTGTATGGCTGTTACCAATTTGCCATTTTATTATTATTAAGGAGAATTAGTTGTGTTTGATTTTAACATAAATATATAGAGGTAGGAGATATTTTAGTAGGAATTATATGTTAATATCTATTGCACATTCAACTAGTAACAGAATGCTGCTATGGAATCTTTTGCACAGCCTGTACCAAGGCCGAAGGGATTGTTCAAAACCAATCATCTAGAACTTAGTTACTAAGCACCCATATGTACCAGTTGATTCACAAAATAATTAATAGTATTAGAAGAATACATGTAGCTGTCAAGGTCTAGAATAATGAAAACTAAGGGAAGTCAACCGTAATAGTTGGCAAGTACCTGCCAGAGAACCGCGTCCTTAAGCAAAAGGTAATTCCGGCAGGGGGAGATCGCGACCACCGACTCATAGACCACCTACTCCTATTACACCCCAGACCCATTTCTAGAAACTTCTAGCCTCTATTGCGCATAATCGGAAAGGGGAGGAGGGTATGTAAATGATTTCTAGGAAATGATATGTTTATGTATGAGTACGTAATAAATATGCATGGATAAGTTCTATATATGATGTATGATTCTGGAGCTTGGTGTGCGTTGTTGGTGAGAGTACTCCCCTGCGCACCCGGCCGTCAATAAAGAAGTGTCTGCTTATCTACATCACATTGGTGTCGATAAGTTCTTTATTCCGAGTTTTTCGGTAACATGGCTGACCTAAGTATTTGCACCTGTGGCTGCCATTATTACATGGCACTTTACAATATATTACACCTCAAGTGGTGGGGAAATGGTACTTACCTACCTCCTACTATTTCTGGACTCCTCTTCCTAAATGTTGCTCTGTGGGTTGTTTCCTACCACATCTTGCGAAGTCACAAAATGAAGTCAGTACAAGATAGGGAGAGTGGGCATGTGAAATGTGTAGATAACAATGCCAAACAAATTCTGTATTTCCTAGCCCTAAGTGGCAATCCCTCTCCCAGCTGCATATCCAGACTATATGCTTACATTGAAACTTGCTGCCTCTTCCTAGCTGTCTTCTCCCTGTCAAACCACATGAAATCAGTCCTGCTTGATCTGAGCATCTCCATGCTAGATACACAGCATAGATCCTGTCTGGGACTTAGACCACCATGCACTAGAGAATCCCCCTCCTCCTTGTGAAAGGAGTATCCCTTGAGCCATTGCAAGGCTGCATGGTCCGTGGCATGACTCAGTATCGTAAGCTAGCAGCCATGGGAGAATGTGTTCTCATCTTGAACACTGTGTGTAGTACCTAATATGTTTCTTCACATTTGCTTCAAACTCCAGCTTGTTTCGTCCCTGTAAAAAAAATGTAGCTGTTGCTTTTTATCTTGCTAACATTGGTGGAGCAAGAACACAAAGATTGCTTTGATGACCTATACCTGGCCTGTGAAAGCAACGGCCCATTTCTGCTTAGGAGGGACTACGGCTTTTGCAAAATCCACAGCCTTCTTAGCCTTTCTTACCTGGAAAGACACATAGCAGTGGACTATTCTAACCATGACCAACGGGAGCAGGGCATTTTTTTTCTCTGTATAGGTACAGTCCTCTATTGTTGCAGTGAACTACAAAAATCTCCTACTTTATTTGAAAGTAATCGTCTTTGGCTGAAACACCTATGAGACAGTTCTTCTAAGGATACTGTGCAAATGTGGTGCTTTGGCTGGTCTCCTGAAAAGGGTTATTGTACTTCATTTTATAAAGCAGGATTATTTATGTAGTAGTACCAGCTACCAAGCATTAATCAAACATACTACTCAAGGTATAGCTATATAACATCATGAGGCTGTTGCTGCATTGTTGGCTCTGATGACCACAGTCTTTGGTGGGTTTTGTTATCTGAGGCTGAGATGCTCAGTCTTGAGAGCTCTTTGACAACAAAAGCCAGAACTGACATGAGTATCTGCTCCTTTCCCCAAGCTCTGATGTGTCACTGTCATTTACACAGATTGTTCTGTAGGCCAAGACCAATGTCATCCAAAGTTATGTCTCAAGGCTATAGCCCAGGGCCTTCAACATGCAGGATGTCCCTGGCAAGAGCAGGGGTTGTTGCTGAATAAGAAGACTGCAGGGCCTCCCCTGGAAGGGAAAGATGTAGTGAGGGCTAGACACATCCAGCTTGGGCTTGTGAAAACTGGATGCCGGCACCCTGTGACCTGGGCTGGTGCCTGGGATGCTTCCTGGGGCAGATGTGCCACTGTGCAAGCTGGGATGCATGGAGGATCTCAGCTGAGGCTGCCAGGGCACATGTGGGGCTCTGATAGCTCCCTGGGACTGCTCTGCAGAGCTCCACATGACAGGGTGATGACATGGGGTGCCTGTTCAGATCACTCTGTGTCTCAGTCCAGTTTGGTATTTTACTGGTCACTGAATTAAAAATTGAAATAAACCTGCTGGCAAGAAACAGAAATTTGAAAATAACTTTCCTTTTATTTTTTGGTAATTGAGTAGTTTGTGGCTGAGTCAGCTGTTGGTATCTTCATGTATATAAATATAGTTTCTTTGCTTACTCTAACGTGATGCTTGTGATAATGCATAATAATTGTTGGATGGCCCTATACTAAATCCTAATTTTTTTCCCCCTTTCTGTATCAGACTTAAAATGCATGTATATCCTTGACATCACTGCTTCCTTTTCAGCTTGCATGAGGAGAAGATGATCTGAACTTCTGGTGTGTCAGTTTCTGCAGTTTTCCTTTAACATAAGAAAATAAAGACTACTTGTCTAAAGCAGCAAACAAGTAAATTCTAGGGACACATGTCTGTATTTCAAACCCTGAAACGATCTTACTTTCCTTGAACCACTGCAGCACAACAGTTAATTGCAGTTCTATCTAAAATAAGCTACACAGGCAAAAGTGTATGTCTTACTTTAGAACAGAAAACAGTAATTCCAGTTGGAAGGGACCTACAATGATCATCTAGTCCAACTGCCACACTCATGCTGATCAAAAGTTAAAGCATGCTACTAAGGGCATTGTCCAAATGCCTCTTAAACACTTATAGGCTTGGGTTATCATCACCTTCTCTAGGAAGCCTGTTCCAGTGTTTGACCATCCTGTTGGTAAAAAAGTTCTAACGTCCAGTCTGAACCTCCCCTGACACAACTGTGAATCATTCCCACGCATTCTCTCACTGGATCCCCAGCAGAAGAGACCAGCAGCTCCCTCTCCACTTCCCCTCCTCAGGAAGCTGTAGAGAGCAATGAGGCCACCCCTCAGCCTCCTTTTTTTCAAAGTAGACAAATGCAACGTCCTTAGCTGCTCCTCGTAGGACATGCCTTCCAGCCCTTTCACCAGCTCTGGTACCCTCCTCTGAACACATTCAAGTGCCTTAACATCCTTCTTAAATTGTGGGGCCCAGAACTGCACACAATACTCAAATATGCTGAATACAGCAGGATAATCCCCTTTTCTGACCAACTGGTTATGCTGTGTTTGATGCACCCCAGGATCCCGTTTGCCCTGTTGGCTGCCAGCAACAGTGCTGGCTCTTCTTGAGCCTGCTGTCAACCAGCTCCCCCTGGTGCAGGGCTGCTCTCCAGCTACTCCTCTCCCAATTTATACTTGTGTTCGGCTTTCCTCCACCCCAGGTGCAGAACCCAGCATTTGTTCGTGTTAAATTTCTTCCTGTTAATCACTGCCCAATGCTCCAAATCTATCCAGATTCCTGTGCAAGGCCTCTTGTCCCTCAAAATAGTCAACAGCACCTCCCAGTTTAGTATCATCAGTAAGCTTGCTAATGGTGCATTCAACTCCTGCAACAAGATCATGGATAAAAGCATTGAACAGGACTGGCCCAAGAACTAAGCCCTGAGGAACACTGTTGGTGGCTGTTCACCAGCCAGATGTAGCCTCATTCACTACAGCCCTTTGAGCCCTGCCCGTCAGACATTTTACCCAGCGCACCATGTATCTGCTCATGTATCTATCACAGTTGGACAACTTGTCTAGAAGCATGCTATGAGGGACAGTATCAAAAGCCTTACTAAAATGCAGAAAACCTACATCCACCACCTTCCCTTTCCTTCACCCCTAAGCAAGTAACGTTATTGTAGAAGCATATCAAATTAATTAAATAGGACTTTCCCTTTGTGGACCCATGTTGACTGTGCCTGATGATTGCATTTAAGTGCCTTTCAACAACACCCAATATGATCTTCTCCATAGTTTTTTCAGGTACCAAGGTTAGACTAGCAGGTCTGTAATTTCCTGGATCTTCCCTCACTTGTGAATTCTAATAACACTGACTAGCTTCCAGACAGCAGGGATCTCCCCAGACTCTCAAGACCTTTGGCAGATGATTGAGAGGGGTCCTGTTCTAAGATCTGCTAGCTGCTTCAGTACTCTGGGATGAATCCTATCTGACCCCATGGACTTGTGAACATTCAACTGATATACAAGTGTTGCCTTACAATTGCAGTCCACAAATGGAAAGTCACTGTTCCAGCAGCTGTGGTCCTCCAACTCAGAGGACCAGGCAGCCCAAGGTCTGTCATCAGTATTAAAGCCTGAGGCATAAAAAGCGTTGAATGCCTTTGCTTTTTCTTTATCCCTGTTTGGCAGGGAGGTGTTACTTTTTGGTGGTTTAAAATGTGTATGTTGAAAGGGTTTACCAGTACACAGCCAACTTGGTAAACCTACAAGCAACAACAGTTTTCATAATGTCAGTTTGAAAGAATTCTGACACTTCTTTAATGCATGCTATTTTTCCACAATGCTGCAGAAAGTATATTTTGAAAAGTGTATGTTTGAAGGTATATTTCACTAAAAATTATCAAGAAATGTATATCAACACATTTCTGATAGCCTAGTTTTCCATATTTTATGATGAAATAATGAGCAATTAAGCCACAAAAGAATTCCTAGTTTAATTTATTTTCTTAATGAAAACGTTAAAACACAAAGAGCATATAGTGCCAGTAAAATCAGGAACTTCAATTTTTTTTTCAGGAAAATAAAACTTAAACATGAAAATTGAACTGATGTAGCACTACTAAGACTGATCTACTGTAAAATTAGATTACTTAAAATTTACAGACACATGCAAAAGATTCCAGAAAGTTCACTTGACCCAGAATAAAATAAGGCTTCCTTGCACAATGCCTCTGCAAATGGTTTCTGAGGAAAACCAAACCAAAACAAACTCTGATTTCTGCAGTAAAAATTCTTCCTGTTCTCAAGCCAGAGGGAAGGGTGACTTCTATTGAAAGCACCCCAGTTTCATACAAGATTCTTGGCTTCAACCTTACTTAACATTCACTCCTTGTGTGGCAGGCCTTCAAAGCTGTTTAGTGCCTACAGAAATTGTGTAACTGCCATTTCAAATTACAGTCCTCAATGTCTTTGCCAAAGTGGTGATTCAGTTTTTTTGTAGATGTGTCATGGTTTAAACCTTTTCGTTCCCAGAAGAGGAAGGGAAAGAGAAAAGGGAGAGAGACTTAATGGCTGGAAAAATTAAAACAGCTTTAACAAAACAACAACAATAAAAAAGTATATTATCAATGGGAAATAATGACATATATACAAATATATACGAAACCAATATTGAGCTCCCTTGATGACGATCGCATCACCCCAGACACTAGAGGGCAGGCCCTGGGAAAGTCCCAGACTGGACTCAGCAGCAGATGGGGAATGGATTCAGGAATGCACAGATGAGGATTGAAGGCAGAAGAGACGGATGGAACCGTCCTTGGACGTTGGCCATAGAAGAAGAGAGCTTGACCCTTGTGATTCCTTAGCTTTATACTGAGTATGATGCGTATGGGACGGAATACTTCCTTTGGCCAGGTTTGGGTCACCTGTCCAGCCCGCTCCTCCTGTTTTGAAAGCGTAATGAGGTTCCCTTCAGAAAGATGAATGTGGAAGCTGCATGCAAAGAGCAGGGTCTCTTCTACTGTTCTGACATCTAACAATGACAGCGCAGCAGCATTTTCCCACAGTGTTAGACAGTAAAGTACTGGGGTGAAAGTACATCTGATTTTAGTGCATGATATCAGCACCTGACCATCCACTAGTCTTTATGCAAACATTCCAGTTTTGTAACTCTCTCCTCTAAACAATTAAAAACACCAGAAGCCCAGAAACTCTAGCTCAACAGGTTCATTTGCAAAGTCGCAAGTGAAATGGGAAATAATGCCCTAGGTACTAATAACCTGCAAATTCTAACACTGCAAGTCATAAGCCTCAATAATGTCCTTACACACAAACTGGCAAACTGTTGTTTGGATAGGTAGTCTAGCAAGTGGGAGGAAAACTGGCTGGGCTGCCAGGCTCTAAGTGTTGTCATTAGATGTACAAAGTTCAGGTGGTAGCTGGGTACTAGTGCCATTCCTCAGGGTGTGATGCTAAGCCCAATGCTCTTCAGTGTTCTTCTGAACAACCAGAGCAATAGGATGGAATATGCCCTCAGCAAGTTTGCTGTGATTACAAACCAGGAGCAGGTGGAGTAGGGGATGAGGAATGATAGAGTGGCAGGCAGGGTCACTCTTCTGAGGGACTGTGATGTGCTGCAGACATGCACCAGCACAAACCTAGCCAAGATCAAGACAGGCATCTGGGCTTATCCAACCCATGACTCTACAGAAATTAAGGCTGGGCATCAACAGTCTGGGGAACAACTTTGCCAGAAAAGTGGCTTAGATGAGCGCACAGTGAGGTGGGTCAAAAACTGGCTGAATGGCAGAGCGCAGAGGGTAGTGATCGGTGGTGCAGAGTCTGGTTGGAGGCCTGTGACCAGCGGTGTTCCCCAGGGGTCAGTGCTGGGTCCAGTCCTGTTCAACGTATTCATCAGCGACTTGGATGAAGGGACAGAGTGTACCCTCAGCAAGTTTGCTGATGATACAAAGCTGGAGGGAGTGGCTGACTCACCGGAAGGCTGTGCTGCCATTTAGCGTGACCTGGACAGGCTGGAGAGTTGGGCGGAGAGGAA
>VZSC01015659.1:56317-72915 GCA_013398225.1 Steatornis caripensis
GAGGTTGTGGAGTCTCCTTCTCTGGAGATATTCAAAACCCGCCTGGATGCATTCCTGTGCAACCTGCTCTAGGCTAACCTGCTTTAGCAGGGGGGTTGGACTAGATGATCTCTAGAGGTCCCTTCCAACCCCTACCATTCTATGATTCTATGATTCTATGAAAAGGAACCAGGGTCCTGGGCTGAGTATCTTCCAACAGTGTGGCCTTGTGGTGATGAACAGCAGCCGCACACTTCCCTGGACAAAACACATGTTGACTCCGTTAAGCAAACCCTCCTGCAGAACCCACCAAGACAGTAATGGGGCATGTCCAAAGAGACATGGAAAGAAATGGGCATGTTCAGCCTCCAGCACAGAACTCACCACTGTCTACAGCTCCCTTATAGGAGTAGGTAGAGAAGATAAGGCTATAACCCTCCTTGGAAGGACACAGTGAAACAACATGGCAGAAGTTGTAATGAGGAAAATGTGGATTTGACACTAGGAAAAGTTTTCACTTTGGGGATGGTCAAACACTGGAACAGGGGCACAAGGAGATTGTGAAATCCTCTTCTTTACTCATTTTAAAGCAGGCACTAACACTTTTCCGTGTGTGGAAGTCAGAGTGAATGATCTCCAGATATCCTTAACGATCCTTATAATTCCATGACGCTATCATGGGGTCTGTACAAGGCACTTTTGGATAAAGTCTTTCTAAATCTCCGATTATCTCAGCAGTTATTTGGCAGGCATGTGCCTGCTTTCAGTGAGACTGTCTTTGCTCCTCAGTTCCACATCCTTATGTATTACTACATATACTGACTCAAACTTCCCATCAAAATGCTTGCTTTTAAATCTCTTCCTATTTTTCACTTTTTTTTTTCAATATTCTGGATTGCTTTTTTCACATAAACTAGTAGATAAAAAACCCTTAGGAATTTTGTTGAATGTACCTAAGAGTTTTGGCCAAAGCAAGTAAGTAAAGTATATAAACTTTGAAAGTGTGAGCATTTTATTTCGATATCTGTAAACTAGACATTACACTGGACAAAAATCTAATTGAAAAATAGAAAGCAAAAAAAAAATGCCCTGAAGATGAACTGTTCAATTTTTGGATCAGATGAAGTGTTTTGCTCAGCTGTAAAACTGAGGGCATTCCTCATCCACACAGCCGAAATTCCACAAAGCAGTCAATTTTCCAACTGGAGTACCAGACGAAGGCAGCTCTCACAGCACTGCCTCTCTCCCTGCTCAGGCGCACCAGGCGCCAGGCGCAGCCCTCGCCAACATTTACCGCCCGGCACCGCCCGCTGAATCAGGGCTCAACCCGCCGCTGCCGCCGTAGGCTGCCGCCACAGCTGCGGCGGAGGGGTGACGCGGCTCTGCCCCGCTCCGCCGCCCGTCCCTTCGGAAGGGCAGCAGGCGCCGCGAGGCCATCAGCGGCGGGCAGCAGCCACTCTGCGCGCCCGCGGACCATACGCCTCTGGCCCGCCCCGTGCGCAGCCACCGCTCGCCCGCCGCAGCGCGGCATCCCAGCCCGCTGGGCTCATGGCGCCGCCTGCCCGCGCCCCGCCGCTCCCGCTCCCGCCAAGGCGCAGGGGGAACCGTGGGGCCGGCCCCATGGCGCGGGTGTGCGGCGTCCACGCGGGGCCGCCGCTGGAGCTGTTCTGCGGGGACTGCGGGCCCCGCGCCGGAGCCCTCTGCCCGGTACTGGGTCCGCACCGCGGACGCCGCGCCCGCCTCGTGCCGCACGCCATCCGCCACAAGCAGGTGAGCGTCGCGGACAGGCACCAGGCCACGTCCCCGGGTCTTGCGCGGCTCGGCCTGTGCCTCCCGCGGAGCCCTGCGTCTTCGGGGTAGGCGAGCCTTTCTCGGGGTTTGCCGCAGCGGGGACTTTCTCTGCGAGACCAGCTCCAGCGGGCGAGAGGTACGGGACTGTGGTATAACGAGGAGGTAGGAGGCGCCGCGGGGCACGGAGCTGGAGCAAAGATCTTTCTGATACGGTTATGTGTGTGTCTTGCAGCTTTTTACTTCGTTTCTGGGACTTGTGCAGTTGGGTTTTCTTTTGCCGCGGTAAGATGGTGTTAGCTGTGAGTACCAGTGCAGTGACCAGCAGGAGGCCGAGGATCTTCAGCTTTCGGCCTTGGCTTTGCTTTCCTTCTAAACGGCTTGTGGAGCTCAAGTTTTGTTGTCACATGTTTTGTAGGCTGTACTGACTAGTAGAACAAAGTTTCTGTACTTCAACAAGTGCTTTATAAATCCCATATGGGAAGGGGTCAGTGTGCTGTCACTGCGCTGTTCATGCAGGAGAGGGTGAGAGTTACATAGTCACACCCCAAGCCTGCACATAACAGGAGTATAAATCAAGGGACAATGGGAAGGTGACATTGACTGTCAGGTTACATGCAGCAACATTTTCTTCTCAGACCTTTTGTGGGGAATCAGAGGAGCTTGGTTGCACTGGGAGACTTGTTTTCATTGCCAGGCTGCAAGTACCTTTGACAGAAACACGGATGTCACAGGGGAAGGGGAAAGGCCATTTCTATTTATCCTCTTCCTCTGTTGCTGTAGCTTGCTAGACTACAGTGAGTCCCCATGCACAGAGCACGTTGGGGATAGGGAGCAGAGGTTGTTGTGGGTTAACCCCATCAGGCAGCGAAGCACCACACAGCTGCGTGCTCACTCCCACTCCTTTGCCCAGTAGGACAGGGGAAGAGGAAGGGAAGTCGAAAACCAAGAAAATTTGTGGGTTGAGGTAAAAATACTTTAATAAGCAAAGAAGTGGAAGAAGAGAGAAAGAGAACGAAACAAAACTAAGTGATGCAAAGGCAGTCACTTATCACCTCCTACAGGTAGACCAATGCCCAGCCAGTTGCTGAGCAAAAGATGGCTAACCCACCTAAACCTTCTCCTCTCCTTTTTATTGCTGAGCCTGACATTATATGGCATGGAATAACTCTTTAGTTAGTTTTGGTGATCTGCCTGCTTGTGTCCCCTCCTAACCTCTTGTGCATTCACAGTATAGTTACATCTAAAACAGAGCACCATATGAGCTGCTATGAGGCAAATGAGCTGCGTCCCAGCCACAGCCAGCACAGGGATTCTTCCCGAAGCTTTTTTTATTCATCCCAGTTCAGCTATCCATCAAGGAGCCCCAGGAGCCTTTGCAAGCTTGCCCAGTACTTTCTGCTTGTGCTTTGTTTTACTCCAGAGAGCATGCCAGGAGGCTTGCTGAGGCCTACATGCTGTGGTGCTAAGCTCGGGAAGCTTAAAAAGTGTTAACAAAGAGGTTTGATGTGCAGGAGCTTTTTTGTTTTTTTCTCAACAGTTTTAGAGAGCTCCATCCCACTCCTCTGACATTTTGGAACAGTGTCATTAGGAAGTTTCCTAGTTCCCACAGATTGTTAGCAGATGCACAGGTAGTGCTAAATTTCTCTGGAATTTTATTGCACTTCATGTTGGAGAGCAGTACAAGGGCAGAGGGCAGTACACTAGGCCCCAGGTAAACAGCAGCACAGGGGAAAGACCACTGAAGATGTCAGAGCAACTCAGAGTGTTGTTCCTGCTGACTGGTGTGCTTTCATCCAAAGTAACCCTCTTGCAGCTGGGAACTCACTACAGTGTTTGCATTCCCTTCATGACACCAGGGCAGTGTGTGGATGTACTGTGGCAACCTGATTTGAGCCAGGATGAAGTGCACAAAGCAACAAGTTGTGCTGGTTCCCTGTCTCCCTGTTGGAAACAGGGGAGCAGGTGCTGTTGATAACTAGATATTTGTGCCAAAATAGGAAGTGAGTAGTGTGGAAACTTGGGTCCCCATGTGACACTCTGTCTCTAGGAAGTCTCTGCTGACATCTGCTGGCTTAGGGCTCCAGAGGTTTCAGGCAGAAACTATTAAAAGTAGTTGTAGCCTAAAAGATGGTATTTTGACTAGTGATTTTGTTTGCTGGGAGCAGTTACTCTGCAGCCTTTGTGATGTGACATCAACCAGGCAGCATGTGAGAATCTTCCTCAGTGCTTTTAGCAAAGTCTAGCTGTGGATGCTAAGAAGTCTATGAGATCCATCAGCTGGTTCATCCCTGGATCTAAGGTTGTAAAAAGTCATCTGGAAGAACTCTCCCTGTGCTCCTGAATGCAGGACATAGGATCAGCATGCTGTGCACTTGATGTGGGCTCTGTGAGCCTGACTGGAGCTAGGAGTCTCATCTCTCAGAAATCCTTGCTTTTACAGTGTTTTCACTTGAGTGAGTTGGGGGCATCCGAGCAGTCCCTAAAGGAATGTTTTTGGTTCGTCGGGGTGAATGACATGGGTTGCCTGCCAGTGTTGCAGACACAATGTCTCCACTGCTAGGAAGCAGCTTTCGTTTACCTCTGTGAACAAAGTAATGCTTAACCAGAAATGCTTGGGGCTGGCATAAATATTTGCATAGGACCACTTGTGAGGGATTGAGTGCCTGAGGCAATGTGTTTTACTAGCAGAGAGGGAAGACTGGGTTTTGCTCTGTGGTCTCTGTCAGTCTGTGAGGAAGGGAATGAGGTCTAGGCTGCAGAATAAATTGAAGAAGGGTGATACCTAGTAGAACTCCTGAATCTTCAAGTGGTGCAGAACCGTTCTGATCCTTCAGACACAAGACTGGAAAATTGTGGCTGCAGTGGATGGCATAACATGAGTGTCTTGCTTCACGCAAGAACGTTTTATCTGCTTGCATGGATGTGCCTGTGTCAAGGCACTTCCAGATGCAGAGTCTCTGGCTTTTCGTGGGAGACCATTTTCTTCTGACTCTGTCAAAACGAAATGAAAGATCTTCAAAGGAGGCACATGTCAGAAATGCAAACTGTTGCCCATGAAGAAGCACTGCTCAGTTTGTCCACCCTGGAGAGTGTAAATGCCATGCTGACCTGGGGATGTTGCAGTGGGCTAGTATATGTGCATGCAGATGCTTTTGGCTGAGTCTCAGCTGCAAAACAGGACACTGATAGCAGCTACATCTCTGGTGCTAGCTTATCTGGTATTTCTGAGAGGCTCTGTTTTAGCACTACTGCACTGAGAGCATGGGGCTGCATTGCCTGTATCTCTCATGGTACTAATGACAAAAATGCATCACCAATTGCACCAAGACTGTTCAACCTGCTGGACAGGACAGCTGAGTTTCAGAGCATTGCAAGTGAGAAACTGTGGGGCTAGACACAGCAGAGGATGAACTGTGCTGTGCTGCTCAGTGTATCTTAAGGCACACCACAAGTATCACAGATACTGTGATTACCAGCCAAGCTGATAGTATTTGTTGTTGCAGGCATTCAGACTATAGCATCACTGTAGTGATAGTGGTGTATTTCTGATTGCTCTTTTGTATACTGGGAAGCATCCTGAACATTCACTAGATTTTAATTCTAGACAGAGCATCCCACTGATCCTCTGAATAAAGTGCTTGGTTAGCTGCCCTTCAGCTATTAAATGAATGTTTGTGTAGTCTTGAAATGCACAGTGCCATAGATTTAAAGATGAAAATGTTTTTTTCACCATAGGTTTCCCTGTTCTTATGAAGGTGGTACTAATTTGTACAGCTCTCCAAATCTTACCAGTATAACCACCAGGAGCAGGTGAAATGTTGAAATCTTTATGTTTCATCACTACTGGCCTTAATAAGCCTCATAAACTGAGTGTTTCAGTAACATACTCCCCTATATGGAAAGCAAGCTGGATACTGATTTCTGGTTTTTACAGATGTTGTTATGAAACAATGTTTGGTTTTGTTGCTGTATAGGAACTCATGGCATTGTGTTTGAAGGGTCTAGAAGAGGGAAAAGAATGAGAAGCTGGTAACATAAGGAGCGTGATCTCAAGGTAAAGCATGGATTGCTTCTCCACTGGATGGTCATTTTCCGAGGACAGACATGTTGTTTTCTGTGTAGCTATTCAAAGACCCAGGCAGCTACTGCTTCTCAGGAAAAGAGTGTATTCCCTGTATCCATCACAACATATTACTATCAAAGGGAGAGAAGAAGGAAGGAGTCTCCAGAGGCCTGGCCCTCACTCCCTGATCAGCTGAACATCTCTGGAAGAACAATGTTGACCTTTTTATGCAGAGGAATATCACATAGCCCCAGCAGCATACGCTGTTCTGGCTTCACTGATCTATGTTGCATTGCACTGAACTTCATTGTTGAATAGTCTGACTTTAGAGTTACATAAGCACAAGAACAGCTCTACTGATTCTGTCTTAAGAGTGCTAAGCTCCACCTCATTTATAGAGCATGAAATGGTTTTTGCTCTGAGAAGCATCTCTGTTACAGAAATTTCAGTAAGACCTGGAGAGGGCTCTGTAGAGGTTTGGGACATTGCAGTCTGATGTCACTTCCTTTCGGAGGCTTTCTTCTCCTAGCAGCTCCCTGTCCCTAGTTTGCTTTAAAAGTGGGCAAACTCCTGCTATCAAAGGACCAGGTCTGCTGCCTGTAGCAGTTAGTACCTGGTCCTGTTACATTCCAGCTGAAAACAGCGTTTTCTTCATAAGTAAGCATATTGGAATCTGCTCTCAAGTTTTTCCATGCAGGACATCACAAGGTAAATCCTGGCTGCACTCCCTTAAGGGGTAAACACCCATTTCTCAAGAAATTCAGCAAATCAGTAAAATTGAACCAAAATGTAGCATCAAAAGCTTGGGAGAGAAATGCCTGAAATGTTTATGGTTGTTGAGTATGAGGCGGGGGACACTCTTCTGCTTAATCTATAGGCATATGCTGTTAGGAGCAAAAGACAGCTGTCAGACAAAGTGACTGAGCTCCAGCTACTACTTTGGGGAGAGGAGAGTCTGACAAAAATCTTCATCGATGAAAAGACTCAGCAAGCCTTGGAAGCACATTATCAGCAACTGGAGTCCTGTTGAGAAAAGCTGGCAGCCCTGGAGACCTTCTCACATCAAATCAGACAAATACAACAGCACAGCGATCCTGTTCAGTTGCTGGAGGTGGTGTTGTGTGGTCTCTTTCTACCTCTTATCCTCATAGTCCCTGGTAAACTGCTGTAGTGATCTCCTCTGTAGATCCTTCTGTATGTAAGCAGGATCTTTCTTGCTCCTTTTTATCTTCGTTTTGTTGGTATTTTGGTGAACCAGTTTGGCTCCTGATTTTTGAGCTGTTACGTGTTCCTGCTATGGCATTGATTTCAGGTCTGTATGAAATTCGCGTTAGGCATATATGGAACAGTTATGCACGTCTCTTCTTCTTGAAGACAAATGCTGTATCAGGTCTTTCCTTGTGCAGTGTAATAGGAAGGTCTGAGGAAAGGCAGCCCCGTTGGGGACCTGAGGACAAAGGCTAAATTGTTTCATTTCTTTAATCGCAGGAGATCCCAATCATCCTGACCAATAGCCATAATTCTATGGTGTGGGAGGTGGCGATCCCTTTGCAAGTCACCTTGCGCTGTTTGACACGTCCTTGAACCCGGACCAGGAGCAAGTGAGACAGGAGAAAAAGGAGATAGGGGAGGTCCCGGGGATGTTCCATGTAAGGTGTTAAATTAGCATAGCCTATCACAGGTGTAGCTGCGATGCGTGGAGACGGCATGACCACCAATCATCAAGAGAATAGGGAGTGTGCTTGCTGCCTGATCGCGTGGGCTTGTGGACGGGGCTTGTGGACAATTCTAATATAAGCGCACAGGTGTTTACAATAAAGGTCTTCTGTTCAACACGTGATGGGAGTCCGAGTCATCCATCCCTTCACTATGGGAGTGGCCAATGCTTTCCTTTTGTCTACAGATAAATGTTAGCCTCTCTTTCCTAATTATCTTCTTCTCCTTGCCTGGGAAGGGTGTGTTGCCATGTGCTTACATCCTAACACAAGCCAAAGGATGCCATTGTTCATGGGAAGGTCTGTGGTGCATTTTTACATCCTTGCAACTTAGCAGACTTGAGACTTTGCATTGTTGTGAGTGATATGGCGCTGGCATTCTGCTGCATGTGCTAGCAACATACCTCCATATGGGAAGCTGCTCTTCATGGTTTTGCAGAGATTTTTTGTGGGGGAAGTTGGATTTTATTCTTCACATTGCTTTCAAAACTTAGTAGTTTAATTTTCCCATTGTTGGGATTTCTCATAAAGGGTCCTAGCCAGGTTAAACTCATTCCCCTCTTGGAGTGTCCTGGAGGGCTCTGTTTTAACCATGACTCCTGGGTTGTCCATCTGTGGGGTAGCCCCTGACTCCACTGGCAGGAGGAGCTAGTGGGCAGGCTATTGAGC
Source organism: Steatornis caripensis (assembly GCA_013398225.1). NCBI lineage: Eukaryota > Metazoa > Chordata > Aves > Caprimulgiformes > Steatornithidae > Steatornis > Steatornis caripensis. The sequence goes on from VZSC01015659.1 coordinate 64,535, forward strand.
TAATAGGCAGGCTGAACTCAGCAAGGCTTGCCTGTTATGGCTCATACGTATACCTAGTGATGGAGGTGTCCTTGCTGTCTGCTGTGTGGGAGCTGGGAGGGAAGAGTCCATTCTTGTCACTGTCTCTACTAATTGGAGAATTCGGGTTTCTGCCCTCAGAAGTACACAGAGATCAAGAAGGAAATGCAGGAGTCCAGGCACCTGTTAGAACAGTGGCATCCAGTACTCTTGTTTGAGCACATACTTAATCATTATAAGCACTTTGTGACAGTTCCTAAGTCCATTCTAAAGAATCCAGAGTCCAGCTTAAAGAAGGTACCTGGGAGAGTGCTGTGAATTTTGCTTTTTCCTGCTCTCCTTTTAACTAAAGCATGGTCTGTAAGAGCATGACTTTTTACCAAATCAGGTGGAGAAAACAGCAGCTTTTCTGGCATGTGTACTGTCTCTGACAGCATTGGTGTAATACTGCTGTAGGGGTGGTGATTTAGGAACATAGGAAGTTTCTCTTTCAACTCTGAAAATGGCCTTTTGTGCCTTAAGTGAGCAACTCTGAGAGTTGCCACCAAGAGCAGTGTAGCAGTGTGGTGGCGAAAATGGTCAGACCAGATCTGAAAGGCCACTGCAGGATGTGTGGAGGATTGCAAGACAGTACCATGTAGGTGCTGTGTAGCTAGTATCTGCAGTTGTCTTCAGCTGCCTGACTCTGTTCTTACCTGATAAAGGAGTGCTTTTTGAGGAATGGGAGGTTTACTTGGGTTCAGTTGTGTAGTTCCTTGGCAATGCTGGGATGCAGCATCTCCATGCTATCCCGAAGAGCGTAAGGTCGAAACCCTAGAGTAACTTGCTCTTCCCCCGCAAAAGTAACATGGTTTGTCCCATGAAGTTGGAAAACAGAGTGTGACTTCCCCAGAACATGTGTGGAATTCACACCAAAGAGGCAAAACTCAAATACCCTGTAGAGCAAAATTGCATGTGGTGTTTTATTTTTGAAATCTTCTTGACAGTACAGACAGTACAGCCATGTTCTTCCACTAGCAGGCTCTCTAAACTGTCCCTTTTCGTCTCTGCCCTGACGTTTTCAGTAGCCTTAATACGTGGTGTTCATGTGTTTTAGTGCAGCTGAGTCTGGAGTTGCGTGGACCGTAAGAAGCTGAGATCCTTTTACAAGTGACACATTTTCTGCCCTCGTCTTGGCCACAAACTGAATTCATGACTCCACTGCATCGTGACAAAATATTGGCACTAGGCTGAGAGTTTTTTATTCATACGGTAGTGTTTCTTACTTCTAAGGTACAACGGAGGTATCGGTATATATTGTATCCTATATAGGTGTACATTTACAGGAAGACAGAAGTATTTAGTTTTTGAGCTAGTGAGCAACACTTCTTCCAGAAAGATGTTTTGTGAGGAGACAGAATTTTAGCTTGTTTTTCTGAGGTAAAGGTAACTTAATGGGCCAGTGTTATAATTTTTAAAAAAATAAATAATAAATTAATTAAATACTAGAGTAACCTGTGCTTAAAGTAATGTAAAAAAACTACTGTACTGTTATTTGGTTGACTAGGGTTTGACATTGTTAACTGCTATCTAAATGTGCATAAATAATGAATAAAGACTGTGAGCTTTAAAGAAGGTAGTGAAAGGAAGAGCAATAGGTGATAGGGAGTTGATAGAGCACAGAAGGATAAATACAGAATGGCCCGTGGATGAGAAAGATGTATTTTAAATATACTGTGCAGTGAGCTGAAAATTGGGAAGGCAAGTGAGCACAAGATTGCATTTACTAAGGCAACTGATGCCTAGCACGTCACCAAACAGATTAGTCATGAGAACAGAGAGGAAGAATTTTGTGCTTTAGATGTTATCAGTGCTGCTAATCCCAAAGAACAGAAATGACGAGCAAGATCTTAACAGAGAGACTCTGGAAATAATAGTTTTAAAGGAACGTTGTGGTTTTGTTATCTCTGAGTTGTCCCTGTTCCTCTCAGCTGTGCACAGATAATAATTCTATCAATCCTTTGTACTCATATCCAAGGTTCTTTGTAAAGTTAACATTTATTTACATCTTGTCGTCCTCCCCAATGGAGGAAGGAAATTTCTAGAGTGTCTAAGTTGTTTTTCAGTAATTTTCTCATTTGTTATAAAAATAGATAAGCTGAGAAAAGAAATTTCAACAGACAATGAAAGAGTCACAGAATACAGGTGAAGCAATACTGGAATTGGATTTGATCCCTGCCAGTGCCAGAATTCCTGTGCGATACTGGATTAACCACATAGGCCCTCCCCACACTGGGTGTTTTAGCCAAGCTGTATGCCTAACCTTCAACTTTAAGACCCTCTTAGACTCTTGATTTGGTCGTTACTCGAACAACTATAGATGGAGGACATGGGGACCTATGCTTTGCACTGCTAAGTGGCACGGTGAAAATGGAACCCTTAAAAATTATCAAACACATTTGACTAATTTTTCTAGGTCAAATTCATCTCGTAGGTATATGTGAGGTAGATTGATGCCTACAGGTGAGTCTTGGTTCTAATGGGAGCTTGCACCAAAGAAGACTGAGTATGACTAAGAGGTTTAGAGTTGCTTGTCTGACCAAATGCTGATGTCTCATTTGGGATGAGTTGAATTGCTTGCTTGTCTATTCTGACAAGGTCTCAGCTTAAATGTAACATCAGCATAAGAATGTGGCTTATATGCAGGCATCGTCTATACCTTGGGCTGGAATCAGTTGCTCATGATTAGGGATCTAGTGCTATTCTAGATTCCTCATCAAGAAACGCCTGACCTTTAGGTGCCTATGCAGAAGATGCTGAGCTTTTGAGTCATAGGTGCCAGACTCATGCATCCCAAGTGGCACTTAAATGCCTCAGTTTAGGTAGACCCTGGTCTAGCCCTGGAAGCTAGGAGAGCTAAATTCACCTTCAGTATGTTTGCTCTCTACAGTTTCAGTTTTTTATCCAATGGGCGTGTATTCACATTTATTAATATTTTTAAAAATAAATAGCATAGGGTTTGAAAGGCTCACAAATAATTAATTTTAACTAGTTAATGTTAACTAGATAATATCAGCAGTGAAGATAAAATTTTCTGCATGCATGGGTCAGTGAGTGTAACACAAACAACTGAACTGTTATTAAGTAAATAGAAGCTGCTGTTGTCTGGGGAAAATTGAATGTGATTATGAGATCAAAATTACTAACATAACACATACTTGCAAGTGATAAATTCATATTGTGAAGAAACCTTAATTAAGGCTATTCCAAATGTTAACCCTAAAAAACCTCAAAATCAAGTAAATAAACCCCCAAAAGTGTAGCAAGACGTTTACCTGTTAGCTTCTTACATGTCATGAGCTGGAATCTCTTTTACTCTGGACGTTATGTAGAACTCATGAACTCATACCACAGACAAACCACTGAGTCCTGAATTATTTAGTACACTGTAATTATTCTGCTCAATTTGATGCCCAAGACTATGGTATTACCTAGTAATGAAATACAAAGGAGTTTCATTTTCTTCTGGTGGAACTCAGCTGAAAGAAAAATTTCTTTTTGGAGAATGTGATTAGATAAAACTAAAACATTTCCCTGTAACATCTCAATGTAGCAAGAAAAGATATACAAATTACTGAAATGCTTCTGTAGTATAAAAAACATGTAGTTTTGATATTATCATTTTGACACGTGTGCATTTTCATGTCCAGATAACCCAAGATAGTACTGCATGTAACTCTGAACCTGGCTAATATGCCTAAGATAATTAGCTTGTGTTATTTTAGTAGCGTAAGTGTCAACAAAGTGAAATACTTCGATTTTTGGGAAAAAAAAAAGTTGTTTCAAATAAGGTGGTTTATATATATGAAGTTTTTTCCCCCAAGGAAAATAATAGCCTAAATTTTGAAGTGTCAGCTATTGATTTCAATTTTTTATTAAAGTAATTTTAAAGTAGTGACTTTTCTTCTGGAATAGAAGTTTTTAATTTTAAAGCAGAAAAAGGTGAAATAGAAATTCCTAGAAGAAAAAAGTGTCAGTGACTTAAAAACAGACTGCTGCCTTTTCAGATTGTCAGAGAATATGGAAAAGGAAGAAAATGACTTCACAGTCTGAAGATTATCTTGCAGATTGTCCCTCACTATTGAATTCTTCTTTAGTATCTGTTGAATCCTTTTCTGTATTTTAAAAAATAGAAACATTAATCTAGAAAATCTATATAAAAATAAAAGTACCTTGAAAATGCAGTTCCCAGCTCCTCACATCTTGCTGTTCAACTACATCCCGATTAAAGTACAATAATTATATCTAAATAATTGTGTCTGTTAATTTCCACAGTTTATCTGTGAAACTTATGTCTATCAAAGTCTAAAATCTTAAATCTCAAACTAGGCAAGTAATAAGCAAAACAGGAATGTATGGCTGAGTGGCCAGTCACCAAGTCACAGCGCTAAAAAAACCACACAAAACTAACTCTTGACTGATGATGTCACATGGGGATTTAGGGAATGAGCGGTGCAGTCATACTAGGGTTATAGCAGGGACTTCAGGAGGGTAAAGACTAAAGTTGTTGTGGTGGCAAGGACAGGGCATTATGGAAGTTTTTGATCATTGGAAAGCATTTAGGACTGAAATCTATAGGAAATGAAAAATCATTTTTATACTGTTTTGGAATGCTGCCTTATTCTGTAGTTCTGTGAGGACATTCATTTTAAATACTGAAGTGTCTTGGCTCAAGTCATTCAGTACATCATGTCAATACTACAGACTTGTCACAGCCTTTAAAAGGTGTAGAGAAATGCCATCTCTGGTGGATGAAATTTTATTAACAGGAAACTTTCTATTGATGTAGTAGACCATGTTAAACAAAGCACTTTATTGTTGTCTGTCAATTTGCTTTGAATAAGCTTTATGGGTAAAGCTGTAGTTTTGCCTGAATTCATGAAACTGTGTCCACACTGAGAGCCATTTGCCTGTATATTATGCCAATGTATTAGTACTCCAGTAAAATTTAGCCATAACCTCCCAGAGAAACAAACTGAAATACTCAGATTTTATCACCCTCTGAACAACTTTGTTGACTGCTGATGCAGTAAGCTCACAACAGCAAGTTTTTTGGATCCTGCAAAGATAGCGTAGGTGTTCAGTCTCACTGTCATCCAGAAGTGATCTGAATTAAGACCTGGTAGCAATGTGCAAAATATAGCCCCCACTTTTAAATTTTATTTTATGTTTAAATTGATTTATTTTCCAGTTTATACATTTGTGATTAAATGTAAGAAAGATATGGAAGAGTTTCACATTTTACTCTGATAGACTGAAGCCAGTGTTTTTGATTTTACTCCTTATGCAGTGCCTTTGCAACTCAAGTATAGGGATGGCACTGGCCTGTCAAAGGGATGCTTACCTTACTTGAATCTTGAGGATAGGTAATCATGTGTAGAGAAAGACCAAAAGCACCTCTTAAACAAGAGTCAGATGAAGACTTGCATCTGAATATAAATCCTTTAGAAAGGATATTCTGGCTCAGTCTCAGGTGTAAGGTATGCAAGAAGACTTAAATCTTTAAAACGTGGGGAAAACCCAGACAGGATGTGAACTGAATGGAGAAGGAAAAAGACTTCTTAGTATGAAGTGCCATTGTTTTCACATCCTTTAAATAAATATTTTATTGATGGCTAGTTTAACTTGGCTTAAGTTATGGGTGATTTGAAAGTACCTAACATACAGGCACTCTGCACTTTAATTTTTGGTTATTCTGACAGTTGTTGTTCTAGACTACTAATGCAGAGGATAGTATCCCAATTCCTTTTTTAAGAGCTGTCAAATAAGAAAAACATACTTCTGTCTGATCTTATATTGGCTTGCAGCAGGATAACATAGGAGTCTAACAGAAAGTCTCCCAGTGATAAGCAGGGAGATTTTCTGGCATGTTGGCCTGTGTCAAAACAGCATGGAGTGCACCTGAAGCATAAATATCTTGAGCAAAACTGCAGCAATGAGTAAACATGACAAACTGGCTCTAAGAAATTATCTCTGAGCTAGATGCCTAGCATTTCGATTCTGTTTGCTTCTGCTTTGTGGGTATGTGCTAGGGAGCCTAAGTCAATTTAAAAGAAACTTCAGAAAACTTTCTAATCAGGGTGTTTTGAATAGCTACCAGTTGGAAGTATTCAATCTTTTTATTCTGTTGGATTTCTAGGTGAAAGGGCTGCTGGAATCATTCTTTAAAGGATTAGAACTGGGTGTTTGCTTTCTGTACCTTCAGGCATGCGTAAGATAGTTTTCAACTTGCCTCCGTTTTCTGAGGTTTCATGTTTCCATCACACAGTTAAACAGTATGCCACACCTGTCCCTTATTTGTGCTTTCATTATTTTGTACTTTAATTGCATTAGAAAAGTTACCTGATGACTCTGAAGATAGTATTATTTATGTTAGCTGATGTAACAGTTTGTTACAGTGGCCTCTTCCTGCTAGCAGTACTTCCATGTACTTGCACTCCCATTTCTGAATCTGTCCCTGTGTTTTAAAAAACTGTCTTCTGTATGCAACACCATTTTCAGAAATACTTTGTCATCTGGTGTAACTGGGCTATGTGCTAAAATACTGATTTCTTTAAATTCAGTAGCAAAAACTTTTGCTCATTTTCTCAGTTTTCTCCTCACATGGTCTTTTTCTGTTGTATGGAAATGAAGAGGGGAACCAACTCTCTTGCAAGCTTGAGAATGAACTTACAGTGGGTGAGGGAGAAAGAATTTTAGGTGCTTCAGAGTTACAGGTACTTATACTTCTCTGCATATGTTTGGGATACTTCTTTCTGAATCCTGAAACTACAGTCATTTGAGGTGCAAGAGACTCATTCGTCAAGCATCTTCTACCTAGATCCTGGTAAATGTGATTGTAAAGCAAATTGTTCTTGTATTAAGTCTCCTGTATTTTGAGTTGGTGTGGTTTTTTACAGCTAATAACATGAATTTTGGGCTTGCCTGAAGCAGTGTTTGACCTGCTCGTTGTGCTCCCATTTTTTCCTGGTATTCTCTTTTTCCCTTTCACAAGGTAGCTTATTCTGAGAGCTGACCGAAGAGAAAACTCTCACTTAGTGTTACTGTGGCTCCATTTCCCATAGTCAGTGTCACCAAGCAGCAACAGCAGAGCTACTCAACAAGCTGGGGGACAAAAGAAGCGCTGAGGGTGCACCCAACACAGGCAGTAGTACCCTCCCTGAGCTAGAGGGCAGTCTTGCTGCACCTGAGCACACCGCGGTCTGGGGTACTTCAACATTGGGACTGTCAGCAGTTCCAGACAAGGCATGGCGATGAATGAGGTCCAGTGTCCGTCCAGGGAGTCCAGTCAGGAGACGTGGCTAGAGGTGTGACTAGAGACAAGTGTACAGCAAGGTCCATCCACGGGACAGGACAACATAGTTCAGATGGGAGTGGCTCCCCAGGCCAGAGCTTAAATAGAGCTCTTGAGGTCTTGAGGTGGAGGGGAGGAGATCCCTCAGGGCCATTAAGGGCAGTTAGTGGCACTTGCCCATTGTGGCACTGTCTGTGACTTGGTTCTCACACAATTCTAAACCTGCAGTGCCCTCTGACTCCAACTGGAGCCTCATGTCTGTAGCAGTTTTCTGAAAAGGGTTTCTGAAGAAAACAAAATCTTTTATGTTCATTCAGATAACTTGACTAATGAAATGTAGATGAGATCTGTGATATTCAACCACCTTGACTGATAAACCTCATGAAGTTAATGAGGAACAAATAAGGTGACTCAATCAGATATTTTGATGTCATTAACTTTGCATTTATTGACTATAGTCAGTACAACATGCACAGAAAATATTTTTTGTATGTGTCATTTTAAAGTGTTTCTGAGCTGTGAGCCACACAAACTGGCCAGTTTCTTAGTTTCTAACTGCCTGGGGTGTGTCTGCATTATTAAGTGGTTATCTTAAAAATGAGGAGGTAAATATGTAGGTCTCATCAAATGCTAGACTTCTGGTAATGAAAGGAAAAAGAAAGTGCTAAAAGGGTAAGTATAGACACGCACAAAACACCAGCATTATGGAAGCAAATAACTATGCTTTTGTTTCTGAAAGGTATTTTCTTGCCAAAAAGTTCAGCTGGATGTCCTTTACCTTTGTATCTATGTGAATGTCGTGGTTTGTGCCCAGCAACAAAGACCCACCCGGCCACTCCCTTACTCCTCCTGGGTATGCCAGGATGAAGAGAAAATGTAACAAAACCTGGTGGGTCAAGACGAGGACAGGGAGGATTCACTCACCAGTTATGGTCAAGGGCAAAACCAGACTCAATCAAAGCAGAGCAGGATAAGGACACACGGAAAGCCAGATCTTAAAAACAAATAAATACCCTTTCCCCTCCCTCCC
>VZSC01015660.1:0-31639 GCA_013398225.1 Steatornis caripensis
CCGCGACAGCCCTGCCAGGCAGCGGCATTTTCACCGGTTAGCTGCGCCCGCTGCCTCGCGGCCTCCGGCTGGAAGCTGCTGGGTTATGGCCTTTCCTTTGTTCGTCTTGGGAAGCATGTGCCTGTCTGAATCCTATGAACTCCCAATGCCCGGCGGCGGGGCGCACGCTCCCAGGGACGTGGCCGGTGTGAATGCAGCCGGGCATAGCCTGGGTCTGTGCTGCAGTAACTGGGCAACACGGACACAAAAGCGACGCAGGAAGCGGTGGAGCCCAGGAGTGCACCTCCTGCCCAGTGGAAAAATGAGAATTTATGATCCTTGGAAACATAAAACTGTTCAGTGGAAAGCAGAAACCGAAGGGGGAGTACAATAGGCAAGGAGAATGCTGGCAACATACCCAAAGACTTTTTTTCTCATTTAAATTAGCTCCTTCCACCATCCAACAAATTCTCTGCAGATACCGCAGCCTGTTCCCCACGCAGTGAGCTTAAGGGGGCTAAGGAGCTATCACGGCCTCACTGGGTTTCTGGGAGCCCCTAGAAGGGCAGCAAGGAAATGTGACCACAGCTCATCACACAGGATTTATTTATTTATTCCTAGTTCTGTGCTTCGGCAGCAGTGTTGCTGCCTGCAGAGCGAGGCAGGACTCGGACTTCTCCAGTAATGCAGGACAGCATTTGCAGGTTCGTGCTCCAGCTCTGGAGCTGCAGCTGGGGGGCCAGGACGCGGCTCCAGCTCGTTTGTGGGAGCAGCAATCTGTGCGTGCTTCTGTGCCAGACCTCGGGTCGGAGCCCGTGGCTGCAGGCTTCAGCTGCCTCAGTGATGCCCTTCTCTCCTTTTCCAGTTCTCGGGAGCTGGCTGGTCAAGGGCTGAGTTTGCACGATTGTGTGTAACCCTCTCTGTCCCCTTCCTAACCCGAGTGCAACCTCTGGCGACTGGTATCGTGCCTTCGCCCTTCTTAGCACCATCCATGGGGTTCAGGACCCCGGTGATCGCCCACCAGAAGGTCCCACCACACTCTCCTCCCCAGGACTCCCACGCACTGGTCCTTTCTGGCCCAGCAGTTCATACAGATAACCCTCCAGGAGACACGGGCAGCAGGAGCAGGGTCCCTGGCACAGTGTGCTGTCCCTGGGGAGCTCCATACGCTCCTTTCCAAGGACTCCACCTAAACCATATGCTCGGTCTCCAAGCAGCCCACCCGGCAATGCCGACATCCCTGGCCACAGCCTGAGCTGCAGAGACCTGCTTACAGACTAAACTTTGATTAGTCATGGCAAGAAAAGCACCACAGGATAGACTGGCCACGGATGATTTACTGGCAGGGTTGCTGTGTCTGGCCTGGAGCCTGTGACCTGCGCACAGTGGCTCTGTGGGGGCTGCTGAGGTGCAGGAGGTGGAGACATCTTGTTGTATAGCTGTGATGAAAGGGTTAACAGGAAAATACAGTCCATGAGCTCAAAATCTCCCCAGCAGACCATATCTAAGGTACATGAAACCATCTGCTTCCCAGCACTGGCTTGATCAGGCAGGTAACTGCTCTTTCAGAGCTGGAAAGCGGAAGCAGAAGTACTCATAGGTTGGTCAAGGGGCAGGGGTTGGACTCCAAGGTTATGGAGTCCCAGCTCTTGGCTCTGGCTGGAGGACAGCCCTCCTGCTCCAAAGCCACCCAGCTACCTTGCTGGGAGCATCTCTCCGTGAGCTGTGCTGACACCTCCGGCTCTTCTCACTTTGCTGTGAGGAGGCATTAATGGTCCTGACCTGCGTCACCTGGGGTCTGCACCCACACCCCACCATGGGCACAGGAGCTCCACTTAAGCTCAGCTCTGGGCGTGCTCCTCCTCCCTGAGCTCCCCCGTAAGAGTGTTGGTCTCCAGCTCAGCCACAGCCATGCCTGGCTGTGGACCTGCTGATCCTGACTTTCAGACTAACCTCCCACCTTGGCCTTAGATCTAGCTCATCAGCACAGACCTGCCCTAGGATCTGGACTCTTGACTGAGCCTGGCTGCTGCCTGGGGTCTGCTCTGCTCACCTCGCTCAGGTACGATGGGATGGGGCCAGGGCTGGCGAGGCCCCTGCCCTGCCAGCCACGTTATCGTGGTTGGCTTCCAGCTCCTCCTTACCGAGGTAGCAAAGTCACTCTTGCTGCTCCCCGACCCCAGGGCAGTGTGTGGCCGCTTGCACAACCAGCTTGGTGCAAGGAGATGCACAAACGCCTCGCTAACGAGGGGTCTGTTGGCCTAACCTGTCACTAATGCTCACACCCGGTGGTCAGCCCGTCCTTGCAAGTAGGGCTGAGCTAAACTGCAGATTGAGGAGGAGGAGGAGGAGGGATGAAGGGCAGTGGAGGAAATTGTAAAAACCTGGGTTAAGCTAAAAAACTATTTGCATTTCTGGAGTCTCTCTTTTGGCATTGTCAGCACTATTTTAATTGGTCTAATCTGCAGGTCTTCTTGGACCTGTGCCCCACAACCCCTCAGCCAGCACGAGGGCACTTCAGCCGGTTCCCGGCTTAGCTCGCAACTGCAGCTCCAGAAGTAGCTTCTTGACAATTGCCTGTAAATGGAAAAGGGCATGTGAGCCCAGTCCAGTCCTCTTAGTCCTGGCTCTGGCTGTGCTTCAGCTCGCTGCAGAGATGCAGGTGTTTTCTGTCTCCCTTTAGGATGCTCTTTAGGGAACAGAGGCCTCTGGAAGAGGCAACACCGAGAATGCCGGGCGCGCCTGGCCCGGCTGCCTGCTGCTAACTCCTGTTTTGGCTTTTGGTGACACACGTGAGTGAAGCACAACAGTGCTTAGGGTCTAAGGGGAAAAAATAATCCCTTAGGAAGCAGTACCAAGTGCCAGCCTCCTGCTAGGACTTTGGAAGCCTCGGAGAAGCAGTTTGTGGGTAACAGGTGAGCAACCCGTGGATCCAGGCTCTCTGGACACTCCTTCCCAACAACAGCCTTAGGGCTTCGACTGTATCGAAATAAAGTACTGACAGGTTGCTTTAGCCCAAACAGCTTGTGTGCCCTCCACATCCCCGTGAAGACACCCTGCCTGCTACCATCCCAGGCTTCTGCCTGTCACCTGGGTGGAGTGAGGGTTCGTGGAGAGACTGAGGTAAACAAACCTCCAAGCACTGTTTTGGGAAAACCGTTCCTTTCAGGAATGGAGCTGTACTGCTTAGCAAAACATGCCTGACAGTTTTCTGTTTCATAAATATTCAAAACCAGCCACACTGGGAGCTGACTAACCTCAAGACCTTCCCCGAAGGGAGATTTCCAAGCTTCAAATTCTTTTGCAGATGTGAAGCCTGAGCTGTAGCTTCTCCCTGAGGTGGGCAGACATTAGTCAGAGTCCCAACATGGGAAACTGAGGCTGGCTTATTCATCAGGAGCTCACCTGGCAAGGCAGAGCAGCGAGCTGGAATTGGGAGCTTCCAGCACCCGCTCACGGTGAGGATTACACATCCCCACGGCACAGCATGTACAAACTCGTGATCCCCAGCGGGACTGCAGTCCCCACGGCCACCCAGCAATCACCTACAGAGCAGCTCAGGACCCTGTTGCAGGTTGGCAAGGGAGGCTGGGCTATGGGATGCCTTAAGCCATCCTCTCTTTGACTTTGAGAGCCTATTTATGGTGTAGATGGATTTGGAGAGAAACACTAGAGTGCTCCTTACTGTGAGGATGGAGAAATGCAAGCAGGCACCCACTTACATCAGTAGGAACTGAAGCCTGCTCCTCTGCAGCAAAGTGCGCAGACCAGGTAAAGAACTTGGGCTTGATGCCCCCTTGCTCGGGAGGGCTGGGATCTGTCAGTGTACGGCACGGCCTGAGAAACACAGGTTTCTAGGAGGGCTGCCCTAACTGCGAACAGAGAGGGAGCTGCCATGGGTTGTGCTTCAGTTTGGTCATTAAACCTGTAAGAACCTCCTCCCGCCTCTCGGTTTGGGACAGAAGCTGCTAGGGCTCGGATGGGGTGGCCGTGGTGCTGCCTCACCAGCAGGCTCGGGGCCGTGAGGATGCTGCCTCCGGCTGCGGCAGCTGGGGGTTGGTCTGGTAAGGGGGAGGCAGAGAAAAGGGCTGCCTGTTATCCAGGTCTTTGCCTCCCGAGGCTCTGCAGAGCGTTCAGATGGGCATGTTAATACAGGCCTTCCTCTTCATCGCCCTTCTCCCCACCTTCAACAGATCTCATCCTTGGGAGGTCTCAGGTAGCCTGTGAGGATAGCTTGATCTTTCCACCTAAAGGTGAGGTGGGGAAGGAAAAGGACATGGCCGGAGGGTAGGTGTTCCTCTGAGCCAGTCGAGAGGATGTGGAGCAAAGAGTGGTCTGAGTTACACCCATGGGGGAGAGCAGAGCTCCTGCAGGTGATGGGAGCTGCTGAGGAGACCAGCACTGGCAGTGACTCTTTAATTAGTCTTTTTGACCTCTGAAAACAGGCAGACTGTTCTGGAACAAAGCTTCTTCGCCTGCTTTTAAAAAAGGGTGGGATAAAAGCAGCCTTTTCATTGCCTCCTCCCTGTTAAAGAGATACTGCGATACCGCTGAGCTCCATCCCGAGAGGCACAAGCAGCCTCGCAGCACAAGGTGACATCATCTGGCCTTTGGTGCCTCTCTGACAAACGTGCCATTGTGTGACTGTCACTTCCAGGAACCCCCTGCTGTCCCCAGGTTTAATAGGGAGCTTTCCCACACGCAGACCTTCAGTCCTTGTCTCGCCAGGGCAGGCCAGCCCCAGCTCACAGGGAAGCTGAGTCTTATTTTCCTCTCTACCTCTATTCACTTTGCACGGGAAAACAAATTACCTTTTCCATCTGCAGTGCTTCGGATGATTAATTAGTTTCAGTAATGAAGCAGTGTCTTGGGACCCTGCCCCAACGGAGTCTCGTGTACCAGGCACTGAGTGCACACGAACGTTAAAATGGTCCCTACCTCAAAGAGCTGCTAGGTTACTGCAGATAAAAAGTGCTAATTTCATTAGAAGCAGGTCAGATTCACCTGAAATCACCCTTAGAAGTGAAATGGCAATTATACACTGCGACACCTTTAAGTAATTCTGTATTTCCCTACAAACATCAGTGTCAAGAGGCCCTGCAGAGAAGGTCCTGGGTTTGTACATACGATGCTTCATATCCTAGTTGCCCTCCAGTCTCGTGCGTAGGGCAAGAGGCAAGTTAGGAGATTGACTTTTTTAAACGTTGTCCATCAACGTTCGAACAGCAAAGCTCGGAAGAGCAGGAGCCAGGACTGTGGCAGGCTCAGACCTCCATGAAAAAGCCTCAGACCCCCTACATGGCTGTAGGAAGGTAACGGAGTATTTTGTTTGTTGGTTTCTCATCCACAAAGCAAGGATGTTCATTTTCTACTTCATTCCTTCAGTTGTTCTGGTTTCAGCCAGTCCCTTGCTAAGTGACAGCTAGCCAGCAAGGCCAGGCCACCAGACGCTGCTCACACAGACGTGAACAGGGAGCAACTGAGGATTTCTGCTGCTCACTCCAAAATCCCTGTTGTACATTCGGTCCCTTCCCAGCCCTCCCCGTGAGCCCGGCAGGTTGCTAAAGAGCGGCACATCAGTGAGCTGTATGAGCCTGACAGCAGGGGAGACGCTCCTTGTGTGCTTCTTGGTATTATGGCTAAGCTGTGCAGAGAGGGAAAGGGGAGCTGATGCCCTCACAGAAGCAGGATGGGGAGATGGGACAGCGTGACTAACAGGATGGCTTTGCTCTCCCTCTGGGAGCTGGTATTTATTGCTTGTTTGGAGAGAAAAAAAATTGAAAGCCAATTTTTAGTTCTTCTGTGGCTCTTCACAGGAGCGCTCGTGGCAGTTGCTCTTCAGGGAGCAGAGCACCTGATCAGACCGTGACCAGCCCACGGCCAAGGGAGCCGGCAGGACCCACCACGGTGCGGCTGTGCAGGTGGAGGGAGCTGCAGCACGTGGGGTGGGGGCTCCAGGGGCACTTAACAAGGGCCGTGGCAGGGGCTCGCACTGGCACAGCAGACACAGGGAGAAATCCTAATCCTGCTGCTGTGCTGAGGCTCTGACAAAGGCAGGTGCCAGGATTTCAGGTCTCTAAATAATGCAACACTTCCCTCTGCGTTTATATAATGATGCTATTTTAGTGTAGGTAGTCCAGGCAAAGGAGGACGGCGAACCAGAGGCAAAGGCAGCTATAGAGGTAGCCATGCTCTGTATGCGAGGATGGAGAGGAAGCATCAGTGCTCCTGAGGCTCCGTACAGGCAGGTGGGGTTAAGATGTAGAAGGCAGAGGCCAGAAGCCCGTGTATTCAAACCAGTAACTATGTCAACCCAGCCCCTGCTCCCAAGAGGGCCAGATGTGACCTAGCGTGGTTCTCCACTTCCAGCAGCTGTGCTGCTCTGCAGCCAGGGGAAACCGTGTGGCTGCAGCCTCCTCCTTAAAGCCTCTGACTTCAGGATGTGGGGGAGAGTGATGCTGAGCATGTCCACCCAGGGTGGGCACTTACCCAACGGAGGAGCAGGAATCTAGTTTGCTCTTGAGAATCTGGAGAAGCTACATCTGCATGACTAACACCTGATTTTGGCAAATGCTGCAGGGAGGGACCATCTCCTGGCTTCTAACTTGCTACCACACACCACATGCATCTTGGGTGCTGTCCTACAGCTCTATCTTGTGGTTTCTCCTAGCCACCTACCGGGGAAATCAGCGTTATCTTTGCATATCTACAACAGCGGTAGGAAGCTGGACTTGGCACCTCTATCTTTGAGCAAGCAGAACTCAAGCTACAATGAAGACTTGGTCTCCATTTCCATTCAGAAACAGCACTGGATTACAAACCAGACCAGAATGCAAATGGGAGGGATGCTGAGCTGCCCAGCACGCTGCTATGCGCAGACTAGGTTTCACAACTTGTTTGCTAGGTGCAATCAGGCTTCCTTCTCTTTCACGGCGGACAGCCCTCTGCTAGCTCAAGCTCTGGGCACAGCTGAACCCTTCTGCTTCTCGGCACCAGCGACTTTCATGAACAGCCTTGCTGTGTGCTGGTCTGAGACAGTAAGAGACTGAAACAATCTGCTTTATTCCCAGGCAAGGAGACTTTTCTTTGTAGCTGATAATACTATCGATCTCCAACAGTTCCACTTGAGGAAACATTTCTTACAGAAAGCCCAGTGACTTGTAGTTGGCCTCCAAGTGCTGCACAGAAAGGATGGATCTGCATCTGAGAGCGCCAACAATACAGCAATTCCAGCCAGGAACAGGCCATTGAGCTTGGAGGCGGTCAGTCACCGTAGGGCCACAGGGACTGTGCGTGTAAGGTCTGTTAGGAAAGACTTGGCGTGCAGCACTGAAAGATCCTGCCTCCTGAGTGAACTCAGCAGAGTCAGGTCCAATGTTTAGATGCAGCTATTAAGAGGGATTTTCTAAAGCACACAATTCCTAATTCCTATTGACTTTAGAAGGAATCTAGGTTGCTCTGAACAACACACGGGGCACAAACGTCTTTTGAAATCTGTCCAAGAGCTCTTGTGTCCCGCATGCTTCTGGAATACAGCAAAAGCAAAGACAGAAGGGAGCTCACCTACCTCCTGCCAGGCTGCCCCTGGGCAGATGTTGGTCACACCCAGGTACGACCCTGATGTGCAGACCTGAGCAGAGCCAGGCACAGCATGGCTGGCATGCACCTAAGTGGTCCTTGCTTAGAAATGATTCAATGCTAATAAAATTGCCAATAGACCATGGTAACCCTCCTCTGTGGCAATCCTTAAATCTCAAGGAAGGCATCTGGGTTCTTCTCAAATTGTCCGTGAAGTCTCAGTCAAATTTGGAAACAAGGCTGTTACTATAAGAGAAAGAAAATTCAATGCTAATTGTGTCAGTTCCAAAACTCCAGAATATTAAGCAGTTCAAGGACTCCGTTAGCCTCAGGGGAGCTACTGAGGTTAGTGAATCATGATGCGAGAAACAGCCTGGGTTTAGTAGTGGGGATTATGGATAAAGAAGGTTTTATAGTATCCGTATTTATTGTCACAGAGGTCTTGCCATCAAAACAGAGCATCACAGCTGAACACCATGGCAGAGGCAAGCAGCCTGGGCTGGGCTTTCAGGCTCTTGGGACAAGAGGCTTCTGGATGACCTGTTTGTCAGGCATTTGCAGGCTCGTAGTGCTGGGCAGTGCATGTGCCCAGGCCTCCTGGAGGCACGCCACAGTCCTCAGCTGGGTATGCAGCTACTTCACAGAGGGACAAGTAAAGATGAAAGACTTGTTACAGCCAGCCACAAAAGCAGCTACGAAGAGTGGGAGCCCACCTGGGTGTGCCCTGTTCACACTGCAAACGCAGCTCTGCCATGCTGTTGCCCCCGCTCAGCAGTGAGCGGCAGCCACCCTTGGGGCAGACGCTCTGCTCCCCAGTACCATTCTCCGTGTCCCTGGGCTTGCAGTGGTGTCAGCAGCTAGGTGTGAAGCCGTGGACATTAATGTGCCCTGTGCTGCTCACCTACAGGTCAATGATTAACCACGGACAGTGTTCCCTGCTCACAGCTTCTCCTGCCCTTGGCTTGCATGCAAGTGGGAGACCGGCATTGCCCCGGGGGGCAACAACATGAAGAGAAGAAAACGTGCCTGGACTGGAAGTTTAGGCCCCATAATCATTAATGGCAGGACCACAGGCTGCAGCAGGACTCAACCGGCCCATGATGGCTTGGGATCACTGAACCCTACTGTTTTGTGAACCACGTATGGCTCTGCGGTACAACAGGGCGCTTGGAGAGGCAGCGGGTGTTGATGGCAGACAGCAGCGTTTGGGCCAGTTCTACCATGTGCCTGCAGAGTAACTGTGTGCCTTACACCCTCCTGGAGCCAGCTGTAAATGCCTAGTCCTCCATCACGCTGCGCCTACTCTTAACGTGTCTCACTGCTCTTCCTGTGACAAAAATAATGTTTTAGAAAGAAAACCCCGGAGCTCAGAGGGTCTGGTGGGATTCCTGGGGGTTTGCTAGACTTGGCTGTGCAGGCAGCAGGGTGATTCGGGGCCCTGGCCTGCAATGCTCTCTGCAATGCAACGGGCCGCATCCTCCCCTCCTGCATGGCAGCATCTCTGCAGCAGCAGAGTGACAGAAGGATGGAGGAAGGGGGAAGTGACTCAGGTGTCCTGAAAACACTCAGATGGTTGCCAATTAGTCCAAATAACCCATCTGGTCCAGGCAAAGGCCGTTTAGAGAATGTCTAATCACTGCTGCAGGAAAGAAAGAAAACCATTGTGTGATGCCTTAGAAGAAATCCCGGTTCCCTCATCAAAGTATCCTTCCCTCCAGGGACCCATTCAAGATTTTTATTCTGTAGATTTATCATAGAGTTATTTGGTCAAAACAAGAAGTAGCTTGTCAAAGTATTATGTTAAGTAGCACCAATTCCGTTTGCCTTCAGGCCTCATTTAGTACAGAGCAAAAGCAGAATGAAGAAAGCAAGCACAAAACCAAGCCCTTGGTAGCAAATCTTATTTTGCTTTTGTGGTCAAGGTCCCTCAGGGCCCCCTCTCCTCAGAACACCGATCTGTGAAGTGCAAAGGACCCTTGCATGGGACAAAATCAAGACAGCATCTACAAAGGCACCCAGTGTCGTGGCACTAGGTCTAGCCTTCCTCCTGTGCCCTGTGCAGACACTCTTACCCTAAGAACCAGACAGGCCAGGGTCAAAGCATGAGGTGACACCATAGCTACAAGCTGATTTTTTTTTAATTTTTCCCTGCATGTAGATAGCTTCACTCATGGGGCAGGTTTAAGCATTTGTGTTTTCATGGACCGTTTCGTTTTGTTCCTGAAATGTGTCAGCCTGCTCTAGCGGAGATCAATGTGCGCACTCCCGTTAGCCGTACAAGGAGGGCCTCTGCTCCACCAGCCTAGCACAGGCACTCCGCACCAGGGGCAACCCCAGCTTCCGTGTCCTTGCCCGTGCAGTTGTCACTCAGATTAAGGCACGTCCTCATTAACAAGCTAACCCAATGTGCTTGCTACCACTCTCATTGCCATCTCAATCACATTTTTCCAGACACCAATAAAGCAGCAGCTTTGAGTTGCAGCTGATTGTTCTACACCAGAATGTAATTTGAAAGCCATTATATTTCATCTCTGTAATACTCTACAACCAGTAACATAACGGTTGAAAAAGCTACTTTATTTCAAACCAGATAAAAGCTTCGCAGAGATCTCATACGCTGATATTTTAGCTAGTGAAATCAAATGCTTCAGTAATATAATGATAATACTGTTAAAGCCACTTTATTTTACAATTAAAAGGTACCTGCCTCAGCGCCAAGATTTAGCACCAGACAAAAAGCTCTGTCTTGTTCTATGTAGTACTAACGTTTTAATTTAGCTTTTATCTGTTTAACTGCTGCTTTTATTAGCATTCAACTAAACTCCAATCCATCATGACTCTTATGCAAAACAGTGTTAATATGCCTCTGTAGTTCCACCCCCTCGCTGGAGAAGCCATCCAGTTTTCAGCACTCTTAAGGCAGGCATTAAAAGGTCACTGTTGCTTAGAGATGACACATTTCACTGACTGATCCGTCCATCCATCTGTTATCAATCATACACAGCACACTCAGAACAGGGTACAAGAACTGAAGCATCTATAATCACCAGTCACTTCTCAAAAACTAGGTCATAGCATGTGGCTACTGAGAAAGCTCTAAGCTGTCTTCCGTTCCAGCCGCCTGTATTCACTGCCAGACCAGTCCTCACCCATTTCAGCTCAGAAGCTACATGGCAGAAGATAGCTAGCTAATCATTATCCTGTGGCAAGAAGTCCAGATATGATTTAGGGCTGGAGAAGAGCAGGGTGGAAACCTGCAAGAGATTACAAGTCAGCGGGGCAGCTCTATGGCACGGCGAGACATCTGCAAGCAGCAAGCAAAAGGCTGGATTCTCGTGTAATCTTAGAGGTGTTTATTCCTCTCCTCCCACTCAAGACGTACAAGCAGAGCGTAGTCAATTCTCCACCACAGCCACGCAAGCTGCCTAGAAACACTATGCATGACGCCACTGCAAAAACATCTCAATAAGAGCTTCTTCCTTTTGTGTTATGATGATATGAAGAGCAGAACTGGATAAAACAAGCATGAGTTAATCTGAGACATGGCAGACTGAATTCTTCTAGAAAAGCGGCTTCCACATCTTTAGAGCCATTTCTTCAGTTTATGAAAACAAAATTTTCTGTAAGGCTAGGAAAACAAATGCACGAAATGCACTTGAGCCTGCTAAGGTGACCACGGACTGCAGAACACTCATAGAGAGGCCAAAGGGGCTGCACCCACACCACCCATCCTTCCAACCCATGGCAAGGGACATCTGGGAGATACAGTCCCACCTGGTGTTTTGGCTAATCAGGGCTGCAGGGCGTACTGGGAAAGGGGAGAGGCTATAAAACTCAGTGGGAGAGAGGGGAATGCCCTTCCTGGAGATGGGGTGGGAGCAAGGTGAGGAGCAGTGGCTGGAAGGCTGCAGCTCTGCCTGTCGTGAGAGGAGGCCCTGCAGTCACAAGGTGAGGCCACGTGTATTGACTGGAGAAGTGAATTCTTGCCAGACCTTCTGCCGGAGGGCTCACCTCCTTCCTCAGCCTCCTGGCAGTGCCTGTGCTGTGGAAAGGTAAGACCCATAATGTGGCTGTCATCTCCTAAGGTAAGGTGGCTTCGCCTCCCAAGGGCATCTCTGTCAGGTCCGTTATCTTAGGGACCAGCAAACAGACTCTGGGAACCAAACTTGGGTGCCGTTTGCAGTGCGGAAGGGTAAAATGCTTTTCAGTAGAGTAAGGCACTGAATATTAGCAGTTTCAGTACTTCTTGCCCTTGTTAAACCCACTAGCTAGTCCTTCGGCATGGGAGAGGGAAAGAACCTTCTAAGGAGGCTAGGGTGGTGAAGGCTCCAGCAAAGGAGTAATCGGAAGGGATACAAAATCCAGTGTGTCATGAAAAAGGGCTAATGTGTGTTTCTGGGCACACTGGAGACCCTCGCGGAGCTGCTGCCTAGATGGTAATTAGAGCATTCAGGTCTAAGGGCCTCTATCTCCACACCCAGATCTCCTACTGTTGGGTAGGAGGAGGTGAGAGGCTTCCTGGCATGGCTCAGGTAGGACCCTCGGAGCACGCTGCAGGACTCCTCTGCTTCCCGAGAAGCCCAGCCTGATCCCCATCCCCGTGCAGGAGACTGCTATAGCTGCAACAAATAGAGGAAAACAAACTAATGAGGCATTAGGGCTAAACTTAGCTGCAATTAACACTTAATTACCATCCTGAAAACACTTGCTGTATTTTGCCAGGGCCTGGAAAGGTAAAACCAATTAGCTTAATCTTGTGTGGTAGAAACCTTAAACTGCCTCAAGTGCCTGTCATGGATGGGACCCTGGGAGCAAGTGGTGTTTGTGAGACCACAGTGCCTGGAGCTGAGCAGTTCTGCAGGCGGGTTGGGCAATGGGCCACAGCCGTGCTCGGGGCCCCGGGTCCCTGGGCAGAGAAGGGCCCTGTGGCAAGGATGCCTTGAGCCAAGCCAGTGCCCTCATGCCGATCTCAGCTGCCTTAGCCTGCTTGTCTGAGACTGCTCTTCCGTGTGCCTGTGGCTTTGTTGTGCTGCCCAGTATCCTCCCTTGATAAAGCAGATGGCAGGTAAGGTTGCAGGCAAAGGAGTGTGGGATGCTGGACAGGGAGACGGAAGTACAAAAAGATCCAGAGGGTAGGCAGAGGACACAAAGCCATCCATGATCGCCTGTAAATCTCCTTCCAAGTCACTAGAGCAAGCTCCTCATTTTTTTTTGTGGTAGACTTGTAGGCTGTGCTGAGGAGGATTGACTATAGTCGGATTGTGTACTGCCTGTGTGAAGCTGCATGAGCCTTTCTTAGGCCTCAGCTTTGGCGAAGAGCCAAAACTCACACCAGACTTTATGCAAAAGGTATCGGAGCAAGTTTGTACGTGCTCATGTATACTTGGTTTGGATATCCAAAACCACTGCTCTCTCCTGGAGGCTATAGGCTCTGTCTAGTGTGTATCAGTGTAAGCAAGCCCGGCTTCTCTTGGTTCTCCAGAGAAGCAGGGAACGTATACTAGAAAGAGATGCTCTCTTGGAGCACGCTTTGGGGTAAATACATTGTCCTTTTGGTACGGGGGAGAAGGAGGAAGAAAAACGTATAGGCTTGGGGAAGCTTGTCTCCCTGAAGTCCTCTCATCTTCCCATAAGGTCTGCTGTCTGGCTGTATTCTTGTCAGTATAAATGCTGATTGGACCCATGACCACAGCATGGATCCCATCTTCCACAGTACTGTTCCTCACGTGATCCAGCGAATGTCACTGTGTGACGATGAGATTTAAAGGCCTTGGGTGAACTGACCTGGCCCAGATCTCCCATCTATAAAGCATCTAGTAAATGGGACTTGGTTCCCAACGTGGAGCACTTCCCCACCACCACCATGTACTACCAGCTGTCTTTAACTGGCTCAGGGTGTGCTAGCAGACACTCGAGTTGCTTGTGTTTTACACTCTAACCATGTCAGACTGTCATCTGTTTTTCCCACACCCTCCTGTAAATGAAAGGAAGGTGCATGGCATTTTGAGAACTAAAGAAAGGTCCACACCAGCAGTCTGAAGACTGCTAAATATTTTAAGGTGCTAGGATTGTTTTCTTTCACAGCCCACAGCTGTCATTAGCTGAGCATTTGGATGCTTTTCCAAAGAGGCTGGAAGGAAAAGCGCTCCAGGAACTGCAACAGAACAAACTCCCATCCAACAACAACAGATCCTGGCACACAGCTACAGAGGTCTATACCAAGGGCAAGTGCTCCAACAGTTTGCACTTCCACATTTGAGTCTGTGCTTCAGCTGCAGAGGACCAAAGAATTTCATTACAGTGAGAGAGGCTGCAAAGACTAACCAAGAAACCCAGCAGCTGGGAGTTCAGCTTCTGTCTTTTTTTAGTACTGATCACAACTACAACTCAGATTAACATGAAGATGGCAGGAAAGCTTAGCTCCAAGCATAATAACTCAGGAAGGGCTTATAGGCAGACGGTATCAGAGGAATCTATGCAGCAGTTATCTTGGTGATCTTCTCTTCTGTATTAAGAAGGCTGTCTGCCTGGGAAACCATGTTCTAGAAGAATGTCATGAACAAGCCTGCTAAACATCTCTACCTCTAAAGTCTGCCACACAGTGATAAATTAAACTGAGATGGCCGAAGGCAGTCACTCTGCCAGCTGTCCACCTGGCTCCTCTCCTTCCTCTCCTGCAAGAGCAGATAAATAACATCCATATTTGCTCCTGAACCATTGCAATTTGCAGCCTGGCGTGGCTTTAAGCATAAGCTGCTGTATGAAGCCAGCCCAGCTATCAAACTGAGAGCTGTTGGGGTGTAGGAGAAGCAGGTTCTGTGCAGCTGTCACTGCTGCCTCTGCCTCACAAGTCTGCACTGCAGGATTGTAACTTTTACTCATCCTGATTTAAACTGATGTCGTGTCACGCTTCAACACTACCAGTTGATACTTGGCAGTTAGTGTGACTTATAGTGTGGCTAGATTGCACTTCCTCGCTAGAATACCATGTGGAGAAATTGCAAAGCGTTGAGGCTCTGCTTAAGGGTGTGGATGGCAGCAACGATCAGGACAAGACGGAGGCTGAAGTGAGAACCCAGTTCTCCTGCCAAGGAGAACTCAGGCATTTCTGATTTATCCTGCGTCAAGATTTATAAATGTTTCTGTTTCTCTGGCACACTGGCCTCTGGGGAAAAAAAGACTCCTCAAATTAAGCCTAAGAAATGTGGAGGTAACAGAAGAAACACATTAGTCTGGATGCCTGCCTCCTGTTTTTTCATCTTGGTGCTCAGATGAGCACAGCACCAGCTGGCTGTTCCCTTACAAAATGATTTAGTCCAACATCTGGCTCCTTTCTGAGTGTTAATACCTGCTTAGGTCCAAGCTAGACCTTCCAATCAGAGCTGAAATTTCTAGGCTTTGTAGAATCTTAAGTGCAAATTCCAGGGACTCTGATTTTGTGCTTTAAAGGTAAATAAAGGGGAAGTGACTTGGGGAATTGCTGGCAGCAGGCTGGCTGTGGGGGTGACAGGCTTTGATAACACTCCTACCGTGTCCTCGTACAACTCGCCACTCAAAATAGCAGCATTTCAGTAGGGCTGCTGGACTGGCTGTGAAGTGCTGGACTGAGGGTAGTGTTGCTCTGGGAAAGTCTTTCTCCTTTGCTCAGTGTTAGCTCTGCAGAAGCTGGGGAATGCATGCAGGACGTGTTGTGATGTTACCCTTCACATAAAGCTATCCACTCCCTGGTCTCCCAAGGCAAGATTTACCAAGCAACCTTCAGGAGCTTCAACGAAATGTTTTGCATTTTACAGAACTCATCTTTACCCCTCGGCCTGTACCCATAAGCATCTTTAGCAAAGCTTTCCTGTTACTGTTTCAGGGTTGTGTGGCTCTGCAACATCTTTCCTCTTAACTTCAGTGAGAGCCTTCACCTGCCTAAGGGGAGAACTTGGCTATTTAGTTGTTCGCTAACAGGCAGCCAGGAGTAGTGTATCTAGGGAAAGGGTGACCCTGCTGAATTGGGGAGCTATTTTGGCCATTGAGGACTTTCACATTCTTCCCATTAGCTGCCACTTCTGCAGGAAGAAGAACATTGTGTTGTACATAAGCTCCCTAGAGTGCTGAGAAGGCTCAAATATCTGCAGATGAATCCACTTCAGCAGAAAGCCAGCTCCACCAGAACGCTGCCTCCGAATGCAGGAACTTGAGTGGGTCCTACCAGACACCCAGACCTGGATGGCCTCTGGCAGCAGCAGACGGCAGATGCGGCATGCCGCTTCTCCCTAGGAGGTGGAGGAGCGCCTGCTTGCGCTGGGTCCTTGGAGTTGCGCAATGAATTGGACTCTCATAAACAGCAATGTGACGTGCCTGTCAGAGCACAGTATACTTATTCAAGTAGCAAACTCATTTCATCACCTCCCCTGCCAGGGCAAGAGGAGGTAGAGGGATTAGTTTGAACTCTGACAAGCCTATAATAACATGGCAGCTGTATGTGGCTAATAATCCACTGGGAGGATTAGCAAACTTAAAAGGGAAGCTAAGACAGCAGCTTCCCTGTTCTACCTATTGCATTTGCATTCCCTCCAGTGGAAGCATAGAACATGATGAGACAAGGTTCTCCAGTCTATTATGAAATGGGAATCTAATGCGTGACTAATGGAGTATGGCTAGCAATTCTACAAGCATCCATTCAGTCAGGAATATGGATTTAAGCTTTACTATGAAAGTGCATCTTAAATACCTACTGCAAAAGACCAGATCGCGATGTCAGCAGACTAATATTAAAACATGTCATTTGAGGCTCTCTGGGAGTAATGTCCTATACCTGCATGCTCTGTGTGTCCTGAAGTCTGCAAAGAAGACTTCTCTGCTAACGCCACTGAGAGAATACCACTGAACTCCTCCCATGTTCTCTGGCATAATTCACATGCAACTGGCAAAAGAGCCCAGTACAGAACACAGGACAGTAAGATGCCAAGGAGTAGACTTAGCAACCAGAGTTGCTACTTTTCTTACCACCCTCTCTCTCCCCACACACTCTAAGGACAACTTTGAGTGCTACGTAGCTCAAGGTTTTTTCCCTGGGGCAGGCGCTTTTAATCACAGACTGGAGACCAGAATCGGACATCGTAGAAGGAAGGCAGTTTTGGAGCTTGTATCAATTTACTAATGAATAACTAGAGTAACCAGCTCTGTCAGAGCCTGGAAAAATACAGGGCTGGGACTCCTCATCCTCCTCCCAGGTCCCCTTCTGGAGTGGCAGAAGCAATGAGTAACAGCCTGCCTGCGCTTTGGGCTGCCCCCGCGCTCATCTGGCTCCGTCGCCGACTGCTCCAGTGATGGCTCACACTGCCTCCTCCCATGTCGCAAGGCACAGAGAGCAGCACAGGAGATGTTGTGCTAGGGCTTGTACTGTGCGACTTTTCTCTTCCGCTCCAGTAGAGAATTCCAGTAGAACACTGGAGTGCACAAAGGATGAAAGCTCCAGCACAACGTGCCCCTGCCAGCACTTGGCAGGGCTGCAGGACCTTTCTCGCTCTTGCAGTGCGAACAGGCGCTACCACTCACAATAAGATGGTAGCAAAATACTATTTCCACCAATAGCTTCTTCCAGTGTTTCCTCCCAGTTGCAACTGGTGCTGCTGAGAGTCCATGGGAAAAAATTCTGGTATAGGCAAGGCCTCTGCATGCAAATGAACGCTACATAAATAACCCCCATCTTCTCTCAGTTCCTAGGTTGTGTACTCTATGCACTAGAATTCTCTTCAAAGACCTCCCAGTTCACTCTTTATGCTCTAATTAAGGATCGGTGCCAATTAACTATCTTCAATAGAGGAGCATCTTCCGCTCAGCAGCCAGGAAGTGTCTGAATAAGATCCTGCTGTACAATACGCACATAAAAAGGGAAGCCCTCCCTTTTTTGGAAAGGGCTTCCAAGATTTAAAAACCCAGTATAGAATACAGGATGCCTACTTTAAAATATTGTGTGATAAGATTAACTGATGGCATCCATGAATGCGGAGTGGTTTCTTATATGCTTCACATAGCACCCAGGCATGTTATTACACTGCCAAGACTCTGAGCTAGATACCACTGTGGCGATAGCAGGTGTGCATACAGAACGTGCCACTTTCTAGAAACTCCTATTAAAATAGTCTGCTTTTTCTTGCATAGGTGTTATCCAGCCAAAGAGTGGCAGAAGTGCAGTGTCAAATCTGATGCTAAATATTGATTCAGATCAAAAATTACCAATAGTTATACCAGCATCTCAGCTTCCCCGGTAGTCCTCACCTGCTGTCTTTGCTTTCTATAGGTGTTCACCTGTTCCATAAATAACCAGACAATTTAGATTGCTGCTGCACTGTGTTCCGAGCAAGAGCTGCGCTAATAGTCTGAGGAGGCAAAAGCCAGGGAATGTCACTTCTGAGCTTGGCTGGAGATGAATACATCAGCTCCCCAGCCAGTTACAGGCTAAGTTTAAAAAGCGCTATTCTAAATGAAAATTAGATGGTTAAACACTGCAGGGGGAGGGGGAAAATAGGATAATCCCTTCAAAGCTTTAAAGGGGAAGATTCTCAAACCTGCTTCAGCTGATGTGAGACATGAACAGCCTCAGAATGAAGATCCTTGCAAAACTTCAGCCAGGCACACCAGCTGCACTGCCTTTTGGGGTAGATATGCTTGAACTGGCTATACATGAAGCAGATGTAAGCTAGCTACCCTGCTAGTTGTAGCTACACCTGGTTACTACTCACAGGCTGTTCTGAAGAATAAAGGGCTAGAGGAGGAAGACTTCAGACTTGATGATGAGAAACAGGAACCGTAAAACTGTGTTGGAGGATGGGGGAAAGCAGCAAGTTATTCCATGAGCAGCAGAATCCACAGTCTAGTCTGATGGGATTTACATCCATAACATCTGCCAGGCCAGTGATATTTCAATATATAATAACATAATATATTTGGAACTGTCAATCAATTTGAGTGCTTTCGTGGATCAGATTGTGTACATCTCATTTTTCACACCAAAAAAACCCTAATCAGGCTAAATAAATCGCTTTGGTTCAAGGAGGATCCCCATACTTGCTCAGCAGAGACTAGGGTTGTATGTCTGAGTTTTGCTACCTGATCCCTTTGCAAAGAGCAAGGAACGGGTCTATCCTAATACGCCTTGGGAATTTCTGGAGAAGCATGTTACAATCCTGATTGTGCTGAGGTTTGAGCTCCAGATAGGAAGGTTGGGGGGGAATGCAGAACAGCACACTGCAAGCAAGTCACTCCAGTGAATGTAACCTCTTATTCCATGTGGGATTTTGTAGCCCTTTTGAACTTACCCGGATCCTTCTCATGGCTGCCACAATCTCCACGCGGCTATTGGGCCTGGGTACGTCCAAGCTACCGATGTACTGAAAGACAGAACAGTGAGATAGGCTGTAGAGTAATGCACAAGTTAATAGTTCTTCAAAACTAACAGATTCTCATTAAATTAGTCCCTGCTTAGTTAGACCCTGTCCACCGAGGACCTGATAGGAATATCTGTTGTGGATAATATTATCAAAGTCAGGGAGAAGTTCATGTATTTCTAATGTTGGGTGCGAGCTTCTGACCTCATTCAGATTCTGGATGCGCCTTTACCAGTGCTTTGCCGGGCAATGTCTCTTGCTAATCAAGTCACGATCCCGTGGGTCTGAAAATGGGACTGTCCATCCTTTGTCATGCCTCACTACACCTGCTTTTAAAAGAGTCAAAGCTAAAAACACATCTGAGTTGGAAATTTNCAGATTCTGGATGCGCCTTTAACAGTGCTTTGCCGGGCAATGTCTCTTGCTAATCAAGTCACGATCCCGTGGGTCTGAAAATGGGACTGTCCATCCTTTGTCATGCCTCACTACACCTGCTTTTAAAAGAGTCAAAGCTAAAAACACATCTGAGTTGGAAATTTGCCAGGATGTGCAACAACTAGCTTTCCTGGAAAAGGCTTGTAATTCTGACCTGACTTTTTGGTCTGGACACCATTGTCCTTGCTTCGTTGGACTAGTTCAGCTGTCTGCAGAATCCTGGTGAACTTGCTCAAATCTGTGCCCTACACCAGCTGTTTTTAACTATGCCTACAGGAGCTGCAGTTCTAAACAAGCTGCCTGAGCTTGCACTGATGTGATAGTGGCTGCCCTGGGCATCCAGTGTCTGCATTTAAATGTCAGTCCTAGCAGGGCTGCAGAGCCCCTCGCTCGAGGGCTGAGATGCAAGCAGATGGCAGGTTCCCAGCACCTCCGCCTCTATCGCTTCACCACACCTACAGTTTTCTGCGAGTCAGTTGCCTGTTCTCTTGCATGCAATGTCAGTATGCTGCAGACACTGTGCGCGTTGTTAGGGAAGACCTGCAGGCAGACAGCTTCCTGCTGCTGGTATTTTTCCCCTCCCTGTTGTCTGTACTCTCCCCTTACGCTGGGTTGTAACGCTTGTGTGTCAAAGCAGACTCTGGTTGTGCACCTGTTGGCAGGAGGCGGCTGCTGCAGCGCGGTGGTACCTGTGACAGCACAGATGCATAGGAGTGCTGCCCGCGCTGCTGCCAAGTGAGGGAGGCACAAAGCTGCCAGCTCAGCTTTGGGAATGAGGAAAACATGCAGTGTCCTGGACAGTCACCTTGCGTGTGGAGCAGAAGGCCATTAATGTTGTAAAGCGGTGTGGCTGACAGCTCTGAGGAAAGACCTGCACATCAAGGGCATGCTGGTGAGGGCAAGAAAAATCCTATCTGAGGGAGAGGATGAGTGGCCTGATGAGCCATGCCAGGGTCCTGCCAGCGTGGGCTGGTGCCCCATGCAGTGCTGTGGCAGCTGAGGGCAAGGTGCTGGACTCAGTGCTGGCAGGTTCCCAGCAGTGTCCATCAGCCCCCTCTGTGTAACACAGCCCATCTCTGCACAGCTGTCATGGGCAGGTTAGTGGTGGGGGCAGAGAGCAGCTTACAAAGCTTACTCACCCTCTCAAGAGCATTTGGTTCATGAATTGTGTCTGCTTGAGTGTGTGGTTTCAGGTTGTGTGGTTGGTTGTTTGGGGTTGTTTTTTTTTGAAGTTGTTCCCCAGTGGAGACAGGAGGAGGAAAAGAAGGGGCAGCTAATCAGCAGGCTCCTGCAAATGTTCAGGGACATATGAACAGACAAAAAAATACTCCCTGGAGAACAGCCCCATAGCTATCACTGTTACTGCCATAGTTCTGGTTTTATTTCTCTACTGTAACACTTGCAGCTTGCAATGGGTTTTATCTCAAAAAACTTCTACTTAATAGCGCTTTCAGAGATGAGTTCTCCTGGCTGAGTATTTACTGCTCTATCGCCTGCCTTGAAATAAACTCCACAAGCAATCTGAAAGGTCGTCTGGCTTTTCTGATGCTTCTGCAAATGCCTTTGCAAAATGGCATTTGTAAGAGCAGTTAAGTTCAGCTATAGCCTTTGGTAAACCACAGAAGAGTCAAAACGCTCAGTCCATGAGAGCTTGAGGGCAGTGGGGAAGGGAGCGACAGAGCTAGGACTTCCCTCTGTCCTGGTGGCAAGGGCATATCTGTATTGCTCCAGATCTGTGGTGTCTGGTTTGCAAGCATGTCCTTCCCTGCTCCGCAGTGGCTGTCAGTAACAGCCACAGGTAATCCAAATGAATTCAGTGCAGCTGGCTGGCCTTTTGTCTGTGAACAACAGAGCTGCAGTGAGGAATAGGCCATGCTACCAAAGCTGAATTAATAGGTGGTGGCAAGAGGGGAGCTGGTGACAGCTGAGCCAGAAGAGATTCTCCCAAACTCCCTGCTTTGGCCTTGCTGCAGAGTTTGGGTGCTCTGCCAGCTCACAAAGCTCTGCACAAACAGCCACCTTTCCACAAGCAGCTTCCAGTACTGACCTCCTGAAGTTTGTCCCTGAAGATTATAGGGTAAGTAAGACAGTCTGGTATGCGGAGATTAGAGACTAAACATGGTCAGTAAGATAGCCTGGTGCGAGACACCTGGCAGCAGCTACAGCCTTGTCATTGTCGGAGTTGCAGCTGACTGATGTGCCCACAGTGAGTGTCGTAATTGGAAGAGACAGACTTTACAGCAGAACTGAGCAAGCATGTTACTAAGGCAATGCAAACCCCATCTCAGACCCACATGTCTTACAGTGCCTTATCCGCTCTCTGAATAGCTCTGGATGCCTGAAGCTGTCAGTCTGAAGAAGCCTGTTTCACTCAGTTAAAGGTACAGTTGCTTCACATCTCCTAAGAATCAAAATCAGGATTTTTCTCCTCAGCACAGCCTGCAGCATAGCAAATGTTAATTTAAAAAATGAAATCAAAGATTGTCTTTCTCCCCTAAGGAAGAGAGATTTTTAAAATACGTGATTAACTGTCTATTCAGATCCATCTTGTATCCTGCTTGAATCTTACAGCTCTTTTAGCAGGAAAACCAAAATGCACAAAATCCGCATTTCAAAGCTTTATTTGAATATATATGCCCCTTCTTTCCAGCTCAGGAGAATTCCATTTCTAATCTGTGTTAGGCCACCTGCAAAGAGGGGAAGGGAACCCTAGAGTCGCTCCAGCAAAATGCAATTCTTGTCAGGTGAATTACAAACCCACTCCCTGCGCCGTCTACAGAATGTCAATTCCAGTGGAGTCACTTTCTCAGAGTGATGCTGCGCTGCCAGACCATTCTTCATGACCAACACAAAATTTCTGACAATATCAGTATTTCTTTCCGATACCTGCAGGCTGCATGCATTTAAATGAAGACCTCGCCTGCCCAGCTTTTCATGTGGGGAACGGGTCAGATGGAATGGGGCACTAATACGATTTTAAGCAGCACATAACTGTCTGATGGTTTCCAGGGGAATACAGAGCTGTTATCTTGCCGCAGCAGGGATGGGATCCTGCCGACGAGGGACAGGACAGGCACCAGATAGAGCAAGGACGCGCACGTGCGTCTGGCACAGGCAGTATCCGTTGTGCTGTCAAGAGGGGTCTTTCCAGATCGATTCTCAAATGAAGCGCACAAGGTGGCTTCTAAGGATTAAACAGACGAAAAAATACTAGGAAAAAAGCGAGAACCTGTTTGATTGTGATAGTTAAACGTAAAGCTTTCTTAATTCGTTGGGGTTTTCCTTAGACTTCCTTAGATCTGGCACGCAGTCGCACGGGCAGGGGCACTTCCAGAGCGAAGAAGCAGCGTGCCGGGGGCAGGGCTGGAGGGGGCACGGCGAACCCCCCCCCCCCCNGCTTTGGCAACCCCGGGTTCGGCACGGGCCTGGGCACCCGGTGGGAGCTGGCCTCGGCCCGCTGGAAGGAGCAGAGCTCCGTGAATCCCGAAGGGAAGGCGCCGCCTTGCAAAGTCTTCTCTGCAGGCTTGACAATAAACGCCTGAAGTGTCTCGGTGAAGTTTGGTGTACGGAGGTTTTGTCTTTCTGCGTCCCAGGGGCTGTCCTGGCGTGATGGTGCCGCTTTCATGCAGAGGAGCGATACCGCTGAGGGCACAGAAACACCAAACAGCGGTTCACAGGTGTAAACGCATAGCGAGAAAGTGTCCCGAGCACGCCATGGAGTAGGTGGTGGTGCCTTGGCTGTGAGGTGCCGTGCCGTGCTCCTCATGGCAGGGGTTACGGACGGAGTCTCACCTTAATCAAATTGTTTGCTTTTTCGGACAGTGTAAGTCACACTGCATCGCGTCAGCAGCACCTGCTCCATTTCCTGTGTTAGAAATTCTAAAGACGGTGTACACAATGATGGAGGAGCTCACTACCGCTCCCGCACAAGGGTGGCCGGCTAAAACCGTTACTCACGTCCAATGTTAGTGTGACTTGCAGCCTTACAGCTCTGTTAGTAATTAGCACATGCCCTCTGTCAGAAGTATATGGCCACAGCTGACGTCTGCTGACGGACTCAATGTTCTGTCAGGATTTTTGGTGCCATGTACGCTCAGGGTGTTCTTTCCTTCTGCCTTCGTCTGGGTGGCGAGGCACCACCGGTGCACGGGTGAGCCCTTGTAGATGCCACTCTGGGATGCCGACCTGCCTGAGCATGCCACTCCTCTCAGCGGGCACCAGCATGGGTCAGGGATGAGGCACGTGCACAGCTGTGATGGCAAGACCCCAGACTTGTCTTCTGACTGTTAGTACAGCCACGCTCCTTGCCACATACAGGGACGATCAGAAATGTGCATTGTGTAGAATCCAAGGGGCTCCAACTGCTCCCATCTGGATTCCCCAGAATTAATTTTTCAGTGATCAGTTGTAACTTTTTGTCATACAAATAACTCCTCAGCTGCATGCTTGGACATTGTTGGACACCACCTTTATGTGGCTTTCACATTAGCAAGAGAGAAAATTTTGGCCACAGGCGAACAGTGCGCAAGTCCCTGTCTCCATCTCAGGAGCATAATCATCCTGAGCTTCTTGGCATCTCCGAGTACTTGTAAGTCAGTGGGAGATGGGCAAGAGCCAAAAATCCACAAACTTATAATTAAGAGAGAGAGAAAAAGTCCAAAGAATTAATATTGGTTCGCTGACTGTGAGCCTACATGTTCGAGGATTTTGTGGTATAAGCAGCTCATTCCAGCACTTGTGCTGGGATGGGTTCTGTGGTCAGCCTCCTGTCTTTCCTAAGTTTTTCTGTTCTCAGATAGGCTTCTTTTTTTTTCTTCCTAGTTATAATGTTGCATTACCCTCTCATTTAAATAGTCACGTTTATGCTAATCCTTCTTTTATACAGCATAACTCAAAATGGGGTTTGTTTCAGGTATGTAAATACCTACATTGGTTTCTGTCCAATATGCTACTCTAGATACCCATCTCACCTGCAGGTTTGACAGTTTAGTTCTTTGTTGGTGATTTTTTGTGTGATCTTCATGCTGTTGTGTAGCGTGTACTTAGAACATTTCATGGCGCTTTTCTTATCCTGTACAAATCTTGATTTAAAAAAAATCTGTTGACCTGAGCGAATAACCTGGGTTTTGTGTGCAAATGTCCTTGGACTGACGGAACAAGATTCAGGCTTTTTGTTCTCCTAAGCCCAAAGAGGAGGAGACGCCACCCAGTCAGCCTATGCTTGTGCTTCCTTTGATACTAACATCAGCAAAGCTCAACTAGTAAGGGAAAAAACCTAACGCAGCCATTGCTGGGGAGTCTCTACATTGATTCTGCAATACTGCGTTTTAACTGAGGCATGCATGAACCTGTCATGGTGCTGAGCTGCTGAAAGTTCCTCCTCATTACCTTCCCATTGCCACAAGAGCATTCCTATGTAAGTCGGAGCATATGGACTTTGCTTGGGATAGTTACGTTATTTAATCTGATAGAAAGGACAGGATGAAAGAACAAGAACGGTCTTTTTATTTCCGTTCTGGAGCTCTCCAGCATCCCGCAGATTATGAAATCCTTTGGGTAGGGGGAAAGAAACATTTCATGGGAATCCTGAGGGGAACAAAAAGCAACTGTGATTTAATAAAGCTCGCGGTGCCAGACTGTGTTAGATCACAATTGAATGGAGGTGTTTAATATTCCATGTTCATTAACTTCTGTGAACTTTTCACAGGGCTTAGCTCTTCTAAGGTTAATGTTTTGGATCTGTGTTTGAGAATTGAGTTTGAAGGCTGCTAAACTTCAAAAGCTGTTAAATTTCTAGTTTGTTTGTTGGACAAAGAAAATTATTTGACTCTATTGCAGGTAAGAAAGCTTTATGCCTTTTCTTCTGGATAATAAAACTGGACAAGTATGTGGAATGAAACAGTTACACAGTACATCGTCACGGATTTGGTTTGAACAAACCCCCGCTAGCATTACCCCTTCTTGACACGAACAGTTAGCCAAACTTCATAGTGGGTGCTTGCATCAGACGGAGCTACTGAGCTAGCTATTCCTTTGATGTGCAAAGCACACGTAGAAAGTCCCATTTCTTTGAAGACTCTAGGAGTGAAGCACCAAAGACAGCTTCTTGGCTCATAGCTTCAAGTGTTTTTGCAGAGAACAGGTTTATATCAGCTTTCATTTTCAGGCGCAGGCTACCAAGATTCCTTTCCTTCTCTTTCTCTCACATGGATGCATGTTTCTGTCTGCACCGACATTTACTCTGCATGGAAATCCCTCTTCCTGTACAGCTTCATTGTTTGAAGGGACTCCGAATGCGGTGTAAATCGGGTAGCGGATATTATACGCAGGGTGTTCTTTAATCATTTCATCAGGAGGTTTGCAGGGAAGGTAGCTGTTGCTCCTGTCTGATCCTGTCAGGTTTCTTCCAAACCCACCTTCAGAACTCGGATAAAGGAGCTGCAGAGGCACTGCCTGCCTTCCAAAGGAGACCTGGTCTTAATGCCAAGGAATTTTCCTCCCTTCTGCTAACCATTTAAAGCACTTAGTTCTGCACAGCAGAGCTGCAAAGATTTTAAATGATAAATAAGACGTGACATAACAAGAACAACCAGACAGACATCCAGTAATGGCAGAAAAAAACTCCATTACAGGAAATCACTTCCATATCATACTTGGAAGATCTGAGATCTGCGCACGCCTGCTAGCTTGGCAGATCTGCTTTTGTCATGCGACTTTATCAACATTATTAATACTTATTTGTGCTGGTGCAATTTTTAGAGCAAAGTCTCTGGTGTACTATCCTGCCAGCAGACTTGCAGCGTGCCCGTGGGTATCCCTTTGGGATTTAGCAGCTGAGATCGCTTGCTATGCTTCAGGAGATGTGTATTTGCTTGAAAGCTGCATTTTTCTGTATACGTTTAATAAACTGGCAGAATGAAGCAAAGTATGCCTGATTCACAGTTACTGAGAAATGGCAGTTACTGCTGTAAAGTTTCATCATTTAAGACCAAAGGGACTTAGACTGACTTACTCATGGCTTTATAGGACAGAAAGATGAATATAGGTGAATCATCTGGGGCGTGCATCAAAGCAATAAAACCTCTCACTAATTCCAGTGACTTTGGATTTTATCTCAGTCGCATGTAATAGTCATTTAAGAGTTTGGGAGTTGTTTTTGCATATAATACTAACAACCAGCTCCTGTCCCCTCCTCCTACGGAGCAGGATGAGCTGCTGGGGAAGGGGAAGACAGCATATTATGGCAATAACATGCTCTGCTAGGGGGGCAAAAATTTCTGTATTGCAGTTGGATTTCCAAAATTTCAGACACGTTCTACTTCCCTTACAATTGCTTTCTTTACTCAAGGAAGCAAAGTTATGCAGTAGTACTACACAGCGAAATCTGTTGGCTTTTCTTGCTATCGTAAGACAGTCAGCGATCAAAAGTTAAGACGAAGGCTTCAGGGGAGCAGCACGTCGGGAGTTCTCCAGAAGCATGAAACGTTGTCGTACAAAGCTACTGCAAGGTCAGGGGGTTACGTATGTGTTTTTCCTCTCTGTTGTTCTAGGAAGCTGTGCTCTCCCCTAGTGAAAAAAAGATCTGGAAGCAAAGGAAGGCAAAGGTTTATATTCCCCACTGTGTAACCGCCCAGTCTTCATGTAAATGAATTGATCTTGAAGTTTCCATTTGACAGAAAAAAATGGGAACAACTCAGAAATTCCAGCCATTGCCACATCTGAACTTTTCTGTGTAGGTTAATTATCAAAATAAAGATGGATGAAGTAGCTCAGAAATGTGTTTTGACCTGCAGTTCCTCTTGCTTGCTTTATATCAGATAACTCTCTATCACTCATGATCACTGGGTGATAAACTAAAATCTTTGTTTAACCAGGTAAGCCTGGGGGCACCAACCATGTCCTATAAATGCTGCGGTGTGATGGCATACGAAGGCAAGAATAGAGAAATTAGGTACTGTTGACTGAAACTGTGTGATGTTACCCTCCGTTGTATTGAGGATTTGAGGAAAACAGAGAAAACTCGGAAGGAAAATCTTGAAGTGAGTCTCTGAAGCTGCCATGTGACATGAACTCAGATGTGACATGTGGAACTGTCATTGTTTCAGCCCCCTCAGTCAGTGTCATGCGTGTTCTCTGCAAGTACAAGGTCTGCTTGGTTAGATGATTATACCAGATTTGTGTCGCTCAAGAAGAAACAGAAGCTCAATGTCTTGAAGGTTCGGCTTAGCAGCACAGCCAGCCAATCTGCCCATTAGAGTTGCAAGCCTCTTTCATGCATGGCCAGTTCCAAAGTTCTGTGCAGCAGGACTCGGGAATGAAAAATGTCATCTACAATTATGCATATTTTCATCATCTTCTATCATGCAAATTCCCCCACCCCAAGTATGCAGCAAATGTTTTGTTTGCATATGTAGGTCAACCACAAATCTTCAGTGGTCTAACATAAACATGGGAAGCATAGGTTGGTGTACACAGACCTAAACCCAGTCTGAAGGGTAACACCACCACTGACATTTTCCAAGTGGAGTCTGTTTACTAAATACGTTTTCTTCTGACTTTTAATTTTATAAAGCATTGCTTTCTTACTGCTTTGTGAAAGTACAACTGACAGAAGATACTCTCCATGATTGCAAAAGGAACTATTAACTTCAGACACGGATGGATAGTTCTTAACGAGTACCTTTTTTTTTTTGTAAAAGCTTGAGGAATGTGTTCTTTGTCAAAATGGTACATGAAAGTATTTCTGCAAATAATTCTTATTTTGCCACTGGCAGGAGGCCAGTTTTATATGATATTTTAAAAAGATTGTGTGCTCTTTTCGCAAGTTATATGCTACTTAGTGTTTTCCTTGTCTCGGCTTTCTTTAAAAAAGAAAAATACAGAAAAGAATACATTTCTAGTCCTTATGATGCTAGATAAAAGCTACATTCAGTAACCAAAAAGCTTACTAGAAGTCGTCAAATTTATTATTTAAGAAAATTGTTAAACTTGTAAGCCTGGTGTGTTCACATGCCTGCCTCATGGTTTCTGTATCTCATGAGCTGGCAGTACAGTTCACCTTCAGTATGAGTTGCTTGGACCAGCACGCTATCATGAAGTGAGACTCATACTGTTCAGTTTACTGTCTGGGAAAGTGTAGTTCTTAAAATTAGGTTTCCAGTGAGGTTGTTCCTGCAAATACATGCAGAGTACCTGCTAGCACAGTTCAGGGGAACGGGCCGATCTCTGCTGCCCAGTATGTTACCCATCAGTGGTCTGCATCTGTAAAATGGCTTTAATACCAGACTCGTCCTTGGATCTGACGATTACCTGTGCACATCATGGGAAGGCGTATTTGCACACAAAAACATCAGGCTAACCGTGTCATGGTATCATGACCCAGTAACTTAAGATTTAGGGCAAATGAGAGTGAAGTTGTTTGCCTAAGAGATGAGTAAAATACTGTACAATCAAACAGTATCCTTCCCCGTTCCCATAAAATTAGCCTACCACCTCTGTTATATGTGATATCCTGAATTTAACTAATAAAAGTACAGGGACATTACATTAGGAGTCAAATCAGTCAGCTCTTAGAAGGCCCAAATACTGTGAGGTTGGAATTGAAATATCTCTTGAAGGTATGTGCTGCTGTGCCAGTAAATGTACATATATGCCAATAGTCTGCCAAATTCCCTTCCGTGTAGGAGAGCACACTTTGTTCTGTCCTGTCTACAAATACCATCACCACTGTGACAGTGGAAGATGATTCAGAAAATAATTCATTGATACTTTTTCCAGCACAGTCTAACAGATGTACAGTTCTCCGAGACAGGATACACATTCCCGCTCACTTGTCATCACAAGACGGTAACCATTTGATCTTATTAGCAACTCCCTTGGAGCAAGGGTCTCTGGAAATAAGCTTGTGTTTAAGAACAGACAGTAACTTTAAATTTCCCCTCTCCTCACAGGGGACAGATCATCCAAAGTTTCATATTTTTTTTTCTCTCCTGCTGCTAGATCCAGCTTCTAGCATTCAGCGGGATACTCTCTCCTCCTGCATTACCTTGCTACCTTATTACTACTCAACCTATACTTTACTGCCCTACCTTGCAGTACGTGAATAACCATGTACAGTCTGACTTCATGCTGCATGCTACAGACCATCTCTATTTATCTCAACATGAAATGAAGGTTTTATCCATAGAATACAGTGCAAACCAGGTATCTGATGTATTACCGTTTCTCTGGTAGAGAAACAACTAGTACATTATTAGCCTGTAAGAAATGTGGCTATATCATAATTAGACATAAAAATATTTTCCCTTTGCAATCATTTTGTTTGGTATTTCCCATGCTCCAAAGCCTCTTAACGCCTTGGCCCATCTTGACTATTTCCCTGCCTTTCCTTCAGCACTGCTGACATTGGTGAGGATACATCTCTAATACATGTTGAAAAATGTTTATCTGGGGGCCCGGCAGTAAAATAAGAGACAGTCAGAGTCAGGTCACCATTTTAAATCACACTTCAGTTGGCGGATGCCAACATCTGGTGGTGGCTGGAGAGACAACCAGGATGTACCCTTCTATGATGGACACAGAAAAGACACCACCTGGGCAGATCAGCCTCGCCAAAGTTCCAGGACCCTCCGAGCTCCCGCTGAGATAGGGAAATCCTCCCAAGTTTTTAATTAAGAATTGTCACAGGTATAAAAAAGTAACGCGTATCCTTTAACAGCAGCCAAGAGTGAGCTATGTGACCTCAGCCTTCCTGGTCACTTCACGTTTTAAGACACAACACTGCAATTAATGAATTAATTAGTTTCTTTGTTGCCTGCAAGGGTAAATGGCAGAAGACAGGTGATGCACTGAAAAAACATGGGTAGCTTTAGGATTGCAGGTGAAGCTCTAGCTTGCTGTTGAAATAAGGCAGTATCTTGGTGATTACACTTTCAACTTTATAAACTATGGCTGACTTGTGGGAAAGGGTCCACATGCACAGAATCACCGTTACGGGCACACTGTGTCTCACGTCTTGGTTTCTGTAAGATACCAGGGAGCATGTGAGGTGAAAACGGGATATTAATCCAGATGTTTGTAAAACCTGATCTAGCAGGGTAAAAGATACATTCATATGGCCTCCTGGCCGAGGAGTTCCACAGTCAGGAGCTTAGTCTTGACGCAACCTTTCCATTCTAGTTCGCAGCTAACTGGAAGTCCCAACTTTTCCCTGGATTTATTTAAATTTTGATTTCATTTAAATGCTTTCTTCTGATGCCCTGTTTCTGTCCTGCCCCGTATCAGGAGCACGACTCTACTGACAGCTCCTTCCCATAGAAAACTGCTTATTCCTGCCTTTTTTCCCCCGCCTTCCCAAGCCTTGCAGCTCAACCCGAATCCCTTGTAGCCAGGCTGCATTTCCCGGGGTGCAGCGCCACCGCCCGCCACGCTCCCGCCGCTGCCCTGCACTTCAGTCTAAATTCCGTAAATCTCTGGGTTTGCTGCCCTTCAGACAACGGCAGGTACACGCACACGTTCTCAATTTCATTGCCTCTTAACTAATATTGTGAGGGATTCGTGTAACTGCTGGTAAGAGTATTCATTCCGTTACTGACACTGTAAAACCGTTTTTCCTATTTTCTTGCTGCGCATTTGAGTCACAGGGGCGATGCAGGCGTGCGCTTAAAATCCGGAGATTAAAGCAACTAGCGGCGTGGTATTCAGCGGAAACAGCGCAACGCCAAATCGACCACGGATGCATCATCTCGGGGGACGTTTTCGGGGGGTGTCGGTGCAAAGGGCCCTTCAGTCAACGTACCCCACGCTTCCCCCCCTGGAGCGAGAGGCCCAGCACCACTCTGCGGGCCATATGCTGCAGCACGGGCTTTCTAGGTGGCTTTTGATTAAGAACAGTTCAAGGAAATACAGGAACTAATCAAACCATACAACGCACATTAGTCCAGGACAGCAAGTCGGTCCCTACCGCACGAGGGTGAGGGAACTCGAGAGCTGAGCGGTGGGGCTTTGTCCTGGAGTAACGGCCCCGGGCCCACCCGCCTCGCATGGAAATCACGCCACCACACCATAAGGAATCGATTTAATTTCTAAGCCACGCGGGCACGGGTTTCGGCGGCAACGGCTGCCAGATCCACAGCATCGGCCTCAAGCCGGGACCGCCGCGGCGGGGCGGCCGCCACCTTCGGGGGTGATTTCCCGCCCGGCGCCGCCCGCTTCCAAGATGGCCGCCCCGCCCCGCGCCGCTCCGAAATGGTCTCCCCGGAAGAGGC